>CM062248.1:35718661-36082771 GCA_031216285.1 Syzygium syzygioides | reverse complement strand
TTTTAATACACTTATCGCTTCCCTTGTCTTTCCAATATGGCATGTACCCATTTAATAGCGTATATAAGATGAAGACTCTAAACATTCAACGTCTTTGTATCGCGTCTTCATCGGTGTTTCAATCAATATCATCTCGTCCGCGGTCAAATACAGTTTCAAATTTCGAAACAAATTATGGCTGCGTTTATTTTACGGGATATGAATGATTTTTAAAACATTTCGTCGCTTACAATTGAATGGAAAAAAAAGTATTTTCGCTGTCGATGAAGATATTTAGACATAAATTGTTGTAGATAGTATAAACATTTTTCATTGATTAATTATTTGAAACAGTATATGCGATCATTTTTAGGAAAATATATTTCGAATTGTTTATTTTTACTAAACTAACGGAGTCACGGAAATTGAATTGTTTGAAAAACATTTTCCTAGAGAGGATCACTTATATCGCACACAAAAAAGAATGAACGAAAGAAATTTTCATCGTCCACGAAATATTGAGACATAAATTATGAAAACACTTTTTATCGACTAATTATCTCAAGCAATATAGGCAATCATTTTTAGAAAAATGTTTTCCTAATCATTCATTTTCCATAAAATAAAGAGAGCCCGAACAAGGACAAAAAGGATCTCTACCCTTTTTTGGAAAGGCCTTGCTAGGGTGAGCCCTGAGATTCCCCCCATCGAAATGGGCTTTCGAGTAATGGGCTTGGCCTGTTTCTTTCAGGCTTGAGGAGCTTCTCGAAGGTGTAAATGCAGTTCGGATCCAATCAAAGGCCCGATACTGATCCACCTCCACTTTTATTTCATTTCGATTAATTTTTTTATATTATTTATGTAAGGTGATTTCATTTGACGAGTGCTGAATAACCGAAGCCTTTCAAAATCCATACATATGGCAACCTAGAATCACTCGGCACTTTTTATAATTTAGTCTTTAATGCGCTCAAAAGTTTAGAGGAAAACCAAAAATAAATAAATAAAAAACACTTTCGTAAGCTAAAAAGACAAATGAAATGGTCAAATATAAGTAAGGCGACAAGGTCATTTTTCAGTTTTTCTATCGTCATTGCATTAATTCAATAGCATATTTTAGTAGTCTAAAATAGCAGTGCGCATCTTGGAGCGACAGATTTAAACTGTTATGTCCTGATATGAGTTGGTAGATATAAAGCAAGTGAAGCATAGAGGATATCTAATTCATCATTACGTGTTATACTTTTCTTGATCTATCTTGCGACAACATATTTGGCTATAATTCATACGTCTAGTGTCAAGCAGCTCATGCTATTAGTTGTAATGTGAGGCATAGGTTTCCCTATGGAAAAAAATCTGGAGAGGCTTAAAAGCTTCCAATAGGTTTCTTTGAGATAATTTGGGCCAATCCTTGCATGCCAAAGCTTCGACCGATTTAAGTTGTATTGGTGCGGAGAGGGAAGCCCTCCTGGAGTTCAAGCATGGTCTCGCTGATCCTTGGAGATGCTTGTTGTCGTAGACTAGTGAGGAATGTTGCGAGTGGGAATAAGTCGAATGCAACAAGAAATCGATTAGCGAAATTAATCAATGGCACAACGTCCGATTTGATCACTCCATTGAGTAGAAGTCCGGGGATGATTCAATCGTTTCCTAAGACCTTGAAGGACGAAAGCTCAAACTCCCTTACTAATCAAAGATGAGAAGGTAATCACACTCCAATAGGCAAGGGTACTCGATGGCTGGCAAGGGTAGTCGGCCGCAATGAAAAGAAAGAAAGATAAGAAGACTGTCGTGACCTCATTGTGTAAATATGTGGGATTGCTTGCGGGATTACTCCACCCACGAATAGTTTTGATGTGTTATAAGAGTGTTTTTTCCGAAAAAAAATAGCCACATTTTTGTGGTTTTGAAAAATATCGAAAGGGACAATTGTAGTATGAGTCCTAAAACTTATATTAATTCAACACTTGAGTTGGAAGGCTTCTATTTCGTGCATTTAACATTTGTTGAAGTATGGCTATCGAGTGGGGATGAATTGGTTGAAACGTGATTAAGTATGATCTTTCAAACTCTTTTTGTGCAAGTGCATATATTAAAGCATCTTCAGATCGTAAACTTCGAAACCTTTGCAATATTGTGCGAGTGCAACGATGAAAGCAATCTTATGCAAGTACACGCAATAAGAGGGACAGTTACGATAGAGAACATCGAGACGAGATCTACTGCGGTTCAGCTCTTCTTTCATCTATTTCGCTTTCCCAACTCTAGAAGCCTGATCAAACTGTATATCCATCGGCATCGATGAGCATTACAAGCTGTTTCCGCACAAAACTCGTTTCTCCTTTATTTCACTTCTGATAGACTAATTCATTCATAAACGCCCACGACAAATCCTTTCGTCAAGTACCTTAGACAAAATCGCAACACCCGTGTTTACAGAACAAACAGCTTCTGCGAGCATTTACAACGATAACCCGCGTTCTCTCTCACGGTCACTCAAACGTAGACAGAAAAACAAACATGGAGTACGACTATGAGTTTTATGACTTAAATACACGATCTCTATCTGCAAGATTTTACAGGATATCAAAGCGAGATGGAGTGAATCTCTCCAACCACGATCTTAAATTACTGTTAGTGGTCTGCCTTAACAATCAATCAAGGTTGATACTCTAATATTAGTTGTGGATTAGGTTGTGTTGGAAAACTGATATTCACTATGCTTAGGTAGTCATAATGTCTTACTAAAAACCGCTTATGACTTGCGGGCCAAAAGGGTTCTGAGCACACTGCTAATGTTTAGTGAACCCACAGGGTCGCACACAATCGCGAACGGACTTAATATTTTCTGTGTGCCTTGATCTACTTAAGAAGTAGATTTTAATTTATTTTCCTATTTAAATTATCTACGCGGTCGTGCGCGTTATGAGATAACCTTACATGTACGATTAGAGGTGGATAGTGTAGGGGCCCAAATAGCCCGGCCCATTAGGGTTTCCTATGAGGCTGTATATATAGATAGTGAGAGAGTCTCACGCCTCCAATGAAAAGGAATGGGAAAACCCTAGAGAGAGTGCCTCCAGGAGAAACTCTAAGATAGAGAATCATTCTCTATTCGATGTTCAAGAAAAAGGAACTTTAAGATCTTTTTTTAGCACGTGGATCGTTGGAGAATTCCATTCGTTTGTGTGGATACCGGTAGAGGTGCAACACTTGAGGCGCTAATCCAGACACAATCGGTTGCTGATTTATCTTCGATCTGCAAAAGTACGTTTCGAAATTCCTTTTCGATTTCAATATGTGTCTAGGGTTCTATATTCCACTGCGTTGTTACCGTTGATGAACCCTACAATTACTTGTCCGTCCAGTTCATGATGAATGTTCTTACGGAAACTTGGCCATCACGATTGACGAAACTCGAAGAGAGTAATGGAAGCTAGACCCGCGAAACGTTTTCCTTCTCTTTGCCTGAAAACTTTCCCACTTGCGGTGGTCAAGGCTGAGACTTTTACTTTAAAACTAGCCCTTCCGACTGGGTATTAGGTGTTCCGTTCACGAACTGTAGGAAAGATGATGTCTTCTAGATCATACGCTGTTCCATTTGGTGACATCACATCAGGGCTCTGTTGCGGCGCTCGAGCTCGGACGGGCTGTGTTTTTTAGATGTGGGGTTGAGCGAGAACCCTTGATCCGAATTGGTTTTGTGTTGGGCTGTGGTGACTGTTGACGGACGTTGCCGGGTGAACATTTAATGCGTTCCTTGATTCCGTCGTGTGTGTTGGATACAAAACTTTGGCGGCAGTGATAAGGAGGAGGAGGAGGAGGAGGAGAAATTGGGTTGGACCTGTTTCTCTTTCTAGAGCTCCTTGTTTTTGTTGCGAGTCTCTACCCTTTTGACCCGGTTGGCTAGATACTGTTGCCTGGGGATGTAGTGTTGCAATGCGACTTCCCTTCGTGGACAGGGCTTGTTCGTGGCCTTGTCTATCAGGGTTATTATTACACGGATTTATGAATACCGTTCATTTCCATGATCCTAGATTATATGTAATGTAGGCGTCCTTTTGATGCAGAAACGTGGCCGTTGGAGGTTTCCCAGGAGTTCAAGTGTCGTGGTCTTTTGCTCGACACTAAGCTCTCTGGGTAGGCTACCTTCTCATGCCCCTCGTTTTCGTGTCAGAGTCATAACTCAAGGCGGGATGGAAGAGGCGGCCCTCTAACACGTGTGTGTTTGTGAATACTAAATGGTTGTTGACATGTCGTGTTTTCATCGTTTGTTGCATTGTCCAACTTCATTGTTCTAATGAGTGTGGTTGTACATTTGTGCCTCTCTGATTGAAATTCTTGTCAGTTGTAAAATTTGTAGGAATTATATCAGTGGGGAAAGAAAGTTATCCTGGGTCCCTAACTTGTAAATTTTCTCTGTGCGAGTAATGCAGATGTGTTCTTCTGTTTTCAAATTTCTAACCGTAAGTCAAGTCTGAGCACTGCCAAGTTCGTCAAGGGCAGGTGCTCTTGATTGGCTTCTACACTCTTGGGAGGAAATGAATCTTAGCCAGTGTCCGCGGCGCTCAGACATCACATTGCCTTTTGTTGAGGGTCTACATCATGTGAACGCGAGCCCTAAACCGGCTTTAACGTTTGGTAGATCCACGAGGAGAACTAGATCTCGTCGTGGAAGCAAGAACGTGATAAAATGTAGCCATTTAATGCCTGGGCACTCGGAAGGAACATTTGTGGTAAAGAAGCAAGTGGAGGAGCGTCCGAAGAAGCCGGAATTTGTGAGGACATTGTTAATTGACAACTATGATAGTTACACATACAACATCTACCAGGAGTTATCAGTTATTAATGGGGGTAAGTCATTTCTTTTCATTGTGTGCTTGTTCCAGTTCAATATTGCTGCCTGTCACTCATTCTTTCATGACCCCATTCACAGAAGGTGCTACCTTGCTTCATTCATTTGCTATGAAATATACTTTGCCTTCCCTCCCTCGAAACTTTAATAAAAGAGCTAAAAAAAACGATTAGATGCCGATATGAACCAGGGCTAATGGAGAGGGTACTTGGACTGTCACTAGGCATGTTTCAAGGGGATTTAATCGAAACCGTGTCTGTATCTAGACTCAATGAACAGTCTTTGAGCCAATTCACCTGAATTTGAATTTTGTGAAGACATTTGGACCTTTGTTAGGAGAATAATTTTATTGAAACCGTATCTAAATGAGCCACTATTTTCACCTTTATTTGAATTTTGTAAAGACGTTTGGACCTTTGTTAGGGAAATAATTTTCTTGCGAATGCGGCCGCTATTTTCTCATTTTCTCCATCAATTCTACATGGTGAATGTAGTACCTCAATGAGCTTTCAAACCAATAAACTGATGAAATCATTTCTTTTATGAAAATTCAGGAAACTAGTTTTTTTCTTATTAAACTTCTACAGCGGTGTTCTTTCTGGGAAAACTCAATAGAATGTCTTATTAGTACCATAGAAGAAACTGCAAATGTCTCGATTGTATTTTTTTGGTTAGAAATGAGGAGTAGACACATCAAGTTGCATGTCCCTCTGGGAAAGCCCCCAATACAATGACATTCAAGATTGAATGGGCCAATCCGTACTCTTTTGCACAGGTGAAAGATCGTAAAGGCATAGGATACTATATGAACTTTATGTTCTCAAGGTTTTGCTTTTGGTTTTAGTTGATGTCTGTTGTTCATGCATGAACAAGTTAGTCTTTCCAAAATAGGGGCTTGTATTGATTCATTTTCTTTTGGTTGTTTATTGTCGCAGTGCCTCCTGTCGTGATAACAAATGATAGTTGGACGTGGAAGGACATATATCACCACTTATACGTGGAAAATGCATTTGATAATATAGTCATATCACCCGGACCTGGCTCTCCAACATGCCCTGCAGATGTAGGTATGGTGGATGCAAATTATAATTTTTGTTTTATTTATCTTTTTTCAACTTCGAAATTCTGAATAACATCATAGTCACTAGCTTTTGTGACATAAAAGGAGGCGTTCATTAAGTAACCGTTGTTAGATATTCCCGCTAGCCTCTGGCAACGAGGTGTTGCACTTCATGCCGATACCAGAAAGGCATCGAACTGATCATGACATGCTAGTTTTATGTAACTGGGAAAGAAGCCCTACTGCCTGACATCAATAGAGAAAATTTTGAAAGAAGAAAACCGTAAGTTTAGAAGGGTAAATGACTTTGATACAGAAAAGGCTTCAGCTAATAAGCAAAGTCAGTGAAAGAATCCATAGTCTATTGATGTTTCGTGAAGTGTTCCTTGCTGGTGCTTGCGATATATTGGAGAACTTAGGAATCTAGTATAATCGTGTCTCTATTAGGTGGAGAGAAAGTAATTAAAGGTTAAGTTGCGAAGCACCTTTTTGGGGCCTATTGCGTTTTCTTCAGTGAAGCGCAAGATGGATTGCCTCAGGCTCCGTAGCAACGATAGAACAAATGGTGAACCATATTTGGATAAACTTCTACTATAGTTCAAGCAGCATCAAATAGGGATGGATAATCTTTGTTCTTGTGTTCACACGTCAAGGTACTCTATTCTATTGTCACTAGCAATATTTTTAGCTCATCACTACTTCTGATAAATTTTGGAATCTTACAGGAATATGTCTTCAGCTGTTGCTTGAGTGCACGGACATACCAATTTTGAGTGTTTGCCTTGGACACGAGGTTGTTTCTTGATTATTGTTACATCTCCGATCTAATTCATCAGTGACGTGCAGATGCCTGTTTGAGTCTAGAGATTGTCATCCAAATCCAACTTTATCTTGGCTAGAGATTAGTTACCATCTCAGTAGTGCCTGTTTCGACGCTTTGAATGTCAGCAGTAGATTATGCATACGATTTTATCTTTTATTGTGAAGCTAAAGTCTTATGGGCTTCGTATGAATTTATTTCACTCCTGTGTTCATCTTACACTTT
This sequence comes from Syzygium syzygioides, assembly GCA_031216285.1. Taxonomy (NCBI): domain Eukaryota; kingdom Viridiplantae; phylum Streptophyta; class Magnoliopsida; order Myrtales; family Myrtaceae; genus Syzygium; species Syzygium syzygioides. Next base: position 36,075,832 of record CM062248.1, on the reverse strand, counting down.
GTTTTAGATGACACTGAAGAGCTAAAATCATGTTTCAATACTACCATTAGTTTCCCATGCATGACTTACTGTGTTTCTCACGTCTTACATTGTGTGCTCGTTGACAAGTGGTTGCTCTTTAATTGGTCTCATTGCATTTGACTCGTAACTCTGTTTGGCATGTCTTAGTGTTGAGATGTTGATATCGTCTATATCTACTCGAACTTCACTATTCTATTGTCCGAGACGATAAATTTGGCTCCAATCCTTATTGGATTTAGGCATTTCTTTATGATGTGGAGAATGGCATTCACTTGTCCGTATGCCAAACCAGGCTTTTGACCTGCTGATGTCTCACATGAGTTTGCATCTTCCAATATGATAATAAGTGAGATTTTTGCAACAAAGCACATGCTTATGTTTGATGACTTATTGTTCAATAGGCTTTGGGTTATGTACATGGCGCAAATGTTGTACATGCATCTCAACCAGTCCATGGTCGCTTGAGGTATGTTTTCACAAGGTTGCCAGGTTGTATGATTCTTTTTCGTCTATTGAGGACTTTTTGTTCATCATCTTGGAGGCACACCTTTTGAATTTGCCGGATCATGATCTTAATGTTTGCTCTTGCAATTATTAGTCAATCTTCATTTTTCTTAACAAGAAGATGCAATTTGGTGGCTTTGTCACACTATCTATTGTTTGCTTCAGTGAGATCGAGCATAGTGGCAGCAGGCTGTTTCATGACATTCCTTCTGGTAGAAACTCGGGATTTAAGGTTAGCCTCTCCAGTAAAATGTGAAAAGGCCAGGTGGAGTGGGTTTTTTTTTCTGCTACAGCTTTTGCTGAATCCTGATGGCACGTGCTCACAGGTGGTTCGGTATCATTCCCTTGTTTTAGATGCACAGACGCTTCCTGAAGAACTCGTCCCTATAGCATGGACCACTTCTAGCGATGCGCTTTCCTTTCCTGAGAACAATGTTGTTTCTCCATATGCCTATGCTAAAACCAGGGAAGGATACTCAACTTTATTTTCAGAAATAAGAAATGAAAACTCTTGGCCTTTTAGCCATTCCGAAGAAATACGAAGCAAAAAAGTCCTTATGGCCATCATGCATTCTACTTGGCCTCATTATGGTGTGCAGGTGCTTTGGGTTCTCTCTTGTACAAGTTACAAATGTACTTTCTAGCAAAAAAAAGTTACAAATCTACTGCGTCTTTTTTATCACACCACTGACCTTTCTGATTTCCAGTTTCACCCAGAGAGTGTTGCGACTTGTCACGGGAGACAGATTTTCGAGAATTTCAGGCGAATAACAGAAGATTATGGGTTGAGATCAAGCTCCTCTTTCTCCAGAACGAGATATGCTCATTTTACTGGTAAGGGGAACTTATTTCGAGCAACTGTACATATTCTGCTTTTTCCTTGGGTTGTTGGGGAAAGGTTTATCTGGGACTCCCTTTTTTACCTCCCTTATGCCATTGTTCAGAAGAAAGATTCAAGTTTTCTTTGGCCTTTGTTTTTTAGTGTTATTAGTCACAACTTGTTATTATCGTTTTGGTTGACTTTATCTATTTCTGAGCAGTAAACTTTTTTTAGTGCGAGACCAGGTGCCCCACGCTAATCATATATCAGGACAAGTTTGTTTAACAAATACTCCCTCTGTGGAGATTAATGGCGATCACTTGCTTCAAGAGGTTACTAGAAGCAGAAGACCAGTGTATGATTTGGACGAGAGGAACTGTCTTGGTATGTCAAATCTGGGGACTTCACCTACAACCATTGACATGAAGCTATTTAAGTTGACATGGAGAAGGTTAGAAGGTTTGGCTGCTAGGCTTGGTGGAGCCAAGAACATATTCTGTGAACTTTTTTCTTATGACAAGGCTGAGAACACCTTTTGGTTGGATAGTTCCTCAATTGAGAAGGTACGTCTGTCTTGAAGAGGAAGAATGCACTTTTCAGTTTGGTTCTTTGATTTTCTCATTTCATCCTTTGTATATGGCCACGCTGCCACTTGGATATCTAGAAATAGATCATGCATCTTCGTCATCAAGATTTTGGTTTATTTTGGTGCTTTTTGTTTGTCTGATGTCATCTTTTTCTATAGGGAAGAGCTAGATTTTCATTTATGGGGGGTAAAGGAGGACCTCTTTGGAAGCAACTGACATTCAGATTGGCTGACAGAAGGTATGGATCAGCGACAATCTCATCCCCTAACATAGAAAAGTAGAGTTGTAATTTGCTTTGACCTTTAGTCTTATGCATGATGATGCTCATGTTAATTTATCTGCCAATTATCTCTTTTGTCTATCGTTCGAGTCATAATGTATTAAATGTGATAATTGAACATCTATGTCCGTGGAGAGGTTTATTCTTTTGACTTTTTTCGGACAGTGATGCAGCTCATTGTGGAGGTTATCTATCGGTTGAAGATGCTCAGGAACATGCTAGTACTACATACTTGGAAAAAGGTTTCCTTGATTTCTTGAACAAGGTATATCTAATTTCTTCTCTGAGATCTGAGTGGGCACAAAGCAAATATATAAGTTCATTGTTTTAGGAGAATGGAGTCGTAATAGTTTGACACCATCTTCTTTACTTAGATTTGAATGCACTTGTTTAAATTTGAATAAGCTTATTTTAATTGATTGACCTTACCTGTTGTTCTCTGTGTCATGCCTAATGACAAGTCTTCTGAAGCTTTGTAGTTTATCGATTTGTCAAGGAGCCCAAACAGTTTTCACTCTTTACTCGTTTTGTGTCTTCATGTGTTCTTGCTAAATCAGTGTATCCAGATTCATGAACCGCTTTCTCTTGTCCTTTCTTGCAGGAGCTTCTATCATTTCATTGTGAAGAAAAAGATTTTGAAGGGTTACCGTTTGAGTTTTACGGAGGATTTGTCGGGTACCTAGGGTATGATGTCTGTTAAATATTGCCATCAGGCTTTATCTCTAAATCACGATTGAAGTTAAAAAAGTTTCTGGAATGCTTCTTTATTTGCTGCTTTTAGTGCTTTGCCATTAGAAAATGGTTACGTTTCTGAATGCGCACGCGGCCTGTTTTATGAAGGATATCTGTATCTATGCACATTCCTACTCTTTTATACCCTTTCATTGCCTCTACTTTGTCTGTGGACTAACCTATTATGTCTTCTCGCATCTCAGGTATGACCTCAAAGTAGAATGTGGTGCAGCAACTAATTGTCACAAGTCAACAGCTCCAGACGCTTGTTTTCTGTTTGCTGATAATCTTGTAGTGGTCGATCATCTGAATGACGATGTTTATTTGATGTCAATACATGACCGCAACACACATGGGACAACATGGCTGGATAATACAGAAGAAAAGCTTCTTACTTTAAGAACAGCTCCTACAGACGAACCAAAGAAAAAAAATACAGGGTCCACAATCATTTCCCCCTGTGAAGCAGGCTTTTGCAACGAGAAATCCAAAGAGCGGTACATGGAAGATGTCAGGAAGTGCTTGAAGTATATAAAAGATGGAGAAAGCTATGAGTTATGTTTCACGACCCAAACAAGGAAAAAAGTTGAGGGGATGGATCCTTTGAAACTGTACCTTCACCTTAGAGAAAGCAATCCAGCACCATATGCTGCTTGGCTTAATTTTTCAAAGGAGAATCTCCACGTCTGCTGCTCTTCCCCCGAGAGATTTCTGCGGTTGGATAGTAATGGTATCTTGGAGGCAAAGCCCATAAAGGGTACTGTAGCTCGGGGAGTGACGAAAGAGGAAGATGAACAGCGCAAATTGCAACTGGAGTACAGGTAGAGTTTTCGCTTATAAATACCCAACAGCTTCAATATCTTCACTACTGTTGTCTTAGTAGGTCTGCACAATATGTATATGCTCGTTGGTTGCATGGAGGAAAATGTCGCAGAATAAAATTCTTAATTGTGACTCAGCTTTATTTGTCCAAATGATTGGCTTCAGTCACTTTGTGCACAAAGATGTTTCATGGCTTGTCGGGTTTCTGCAGGCGACACTACATCTAGGAAGCTAGGAAGCTAGGAAGGCTAGATTTATACTTCTAAAAATGAACTTGTTCATCTGTTGGCTGGTAGTGTTTGATTCTTTATAGAAAGCTGATTCCGTCTCTCTTTCCCCCTGCTTGGCAGTGAAAAGGATCAAGCTGAGAATCTGATGATTGTCGATCTTCTCAGAAATGATCTTGGTCGGGTTTGTGAACCTGGTTCTGTTCATGTACCTCATCTGATGGATGTTGAGTCATATGCCACAGTCCATACCATGGTGAGTACAATACGTGGAAAGAAGCGCAGCGATGTCAGTGCAATTGATTGTGTTAGAGCTGCATATCCAGGTGGTTCAATGACAGGAGCGCCTAAACTGAGGTCTATGGAACTTCTTGATTCTCTGGAGAGCTGCTCTCGAGGAATCTATTCGGGATCGATCGGTTTTTTCTCTATTAATCAGACGTTTGATCTGAACATCGTCATAAGAACAGTCGTGATACATGAGAATGAAGCTTCGATCGGGGCCGGCGGGGCCATTGTCGCCCTATCAAACCCCGAAAACGAGTATGAGGAAATGAATTTGAAGACCTGTGCACCGGTGAAGGCGATGGTGGATATTCAGTAATGCTGAGAATTTGGTAATCTATTTCCCCATCTTTTCTTCCCCAGGTGATAGGTAGAAATCTCTGTCAATTGGTCGTGTGCCTCAACTCGTTATTCATTTTGCATGAAAAGAAACAGATTTGTAGTTTCCTTGGTTTAACTTGTATGCATTTCAGACACTTTGGATATTGATACTTCACCATTTCATGGGCGTGTAATCCTGGAGCTATACCTACATGCGCTCAACTCGTGCGAGCCCAATGCATATGAACGGTCAAACACAATGCATTGGGTAGGCCGAATACAAATGATAATTTCTCATCTTCTTAGAATCACCGGACTGATACAAGATCAGGCTTGTTAGAGCACATAAATCCATGTAAATTGCTTTCTGAAAGTGGGCAGTATATGGCATTCTATACTCACACATGCCAATAGACACAAATTCAACAAAAATAACTTTTGATTAGAATGAATGCATTCTTTATTGTTTCAATAAATGAATATATCATCTGTTCTTGTTTTATCTTATTGCATTACCGAAACGAAAAGCGGCATGCGATCAGGCAATGGCCCAAGCCAATGCCCCAACATTTCACTCCTCTATTTTTCTTAAAGAAAAGGGTGGATTGACCAACTCCCAGATCCCTGTTCAAGCTTTTTTAAACAAAAAACGAGCGTGCACACATTCGCTGAGCAGCTCTGTATTGGTTTTTCAGCGCTCTTCGAATTTCAAGCATATTTTGGTCTCCTGCCCAACTCCCGATTTTGTTCGGTCCGTGACCGCGCGCCACTGATCAACCGGTCACCGAGAGGCAAGCACAGCAATAGAGTAGTTTTTTTTTTTTGGTTATATTTCTTTTGAGGGAAGGGAAGAACCCACCTGAAGGATCTAAAGGCCTAGATATTAAGGATGTTGCTCGATCAAGAATTGTCTCGTGAACTAGATCGAATTGGTGGAACCGGCAATAACCCTAATTCCTCTTTTTCTCTTGTTTTGGCCAGTTTTCATGATTATTATTATTATTTTACCTCTTCTTGTATGTGTTTATGTGGAGAAAATTTGTGGTGGAGATGGTGAAGGATTGTGATGGACTCATCTTCTGAAGTTTACTTATTGGAGATCAAAAGAAAATAATCTTCTGCATATTTGCACAAAGAAAAATGAAAAAAGTCAATTGACTGCATAAGTCTCCATTTCTGATTCTCGTCCTTCTTCTAACTCCCCAACTTGAAGAAGGGGGGGTGATCAGTGGCATGGCATATGAGGAATTAAACTTCATTGAAGTTGAAAAAAATGACAAAAAAAAAACGCATGGCAGTTCTAAGATCAACAGGGTCGGTTCTCAATCCCACAAATTAGGAACCGACCTTAATTGGGTAGGTTCCAAGTTCGAACGGTGCGAACCAACCTCTTATGAAAACGATCACCCCTAGAATGAACCGAAACGATAGAGGAAAAAAATCGACAATCCTTCCACAGTGCATTTGTGTCTATTTATAAATAAGTAAGATTTGTGACGTATTACTTGGTAAAAAAAAACCTATATGAAAAATTACCAAATATAAAGATACATTTCAAAAAACGTTTTCGCGACGATCACTTAGAGCTAAATAAGATTGATTCAATTTTCCTCGCTAAAATGAATGATGATCTGTCATTCCCCGTACCCCTCGAAGCATGGACATCCGTGGATAGGTCGAGAAGAGTGCAACGCTCCCAGGATTGCGTCACCGACCCGAAGGTACCCAATCAGAGATAACACATCACATGCGGAAACGACGTATATATATATATATATATATATATATATATATATTAAATATGAATACACCCGGACAATTCAGCACGCAACCATGAATAGCGGGAGATAACAATTTGCGATCTATTAAGCCAAAATATACATTCTATTACAAACTTACATACAATATCCCTTTGTCAACAAAAAAGTACACCAAAAAGGCCACGAAGCAAAAAGGGATCGGTGGCCAAGAGATATCAAACTATCTATCAGGAAGAGGGCTACAGTCAAAAAGGGGTTAGCGTCTACTCCTAACACTGAGACCTAGTCTAAGGCTCCCAGTCTGGATCGGATGACTCTGAAGACTCCTCGGAAGAATCCTCCTGAACCTCAGACTCCTCTAAGTCCATGGCCTCTGCCATTATCCTCTCGTCCTCTGAGTTGAGTTCTAACTCTAGATCTAGGTAAAGACCTAAATCATCATCTTCCTCAGATCCTATCTCCTCGTCCAATCCAACCTCAGCAACTTCCCCGGCTGCATCAATATCCACGTCCATTGCCTCAAGATCAAACTCTTCGTCGTCCACCGGATCTATGTCTACAGCTATAACTTGCTGCTCTCCCTCCTCCTCATCCATAACCACCGGTCCATCCACGGTCTCATCCTGAAAACTCACGCTGAGGGACGTTGGAGGGTCCGATACTTCACCACTCGCCATATGAGGGATCATAATGCCGTTTACATCCACCGGAATGTCAAAAGTTCTGATCGGGGGTCCTGTCACGCCATCTGCTCCCCTATGACACTAGGCTACGTACTCTTGGGAGTGGCTGTAGTCCTCTCCCACGTTTACAAATAAAACCGAATAGTATCTAACATACGCCGTTCCATCCCCACAGGGGTGCACACTAGATGACCGCTCGATTCGCTGCGGGAATCCAAAAAGAGGGGCTTTCCTCGGCATCTTACGGACGGGGGTCTGAAAATTCGATTTTACCACAACCGTGAGAAAACTCAGCAAGTATAAAATCACTAATCCCAAACTAGGCTAAAGTGCACCTCCAGAGGTAAATGAAATACATAAATCAATGAACCAGTATATCAATCTTTATAAATTCACTCAGGCCCATAGCCCAATTCAATACACCGCCCTGCCGGTCAAACTTCCAATATCCATATAAAACGTATGCAGTTATATCGACCCGGGGGCCACGACCCTAAGGTCAACGACAGTCAAACCATCCCGAATGCCACGACCCTAAGGCCAACAACAGTCAAACCGACCCGAAGGCCACGACCCTAAGGCCAACAACAGTCAAACCGACCCGAAGGCCACGACCCTAAGGCCACAATTTATTCCGACCCGAAGGCCCGACCCGAAGGCCACATTTTAAAAAGGCTCATCACATATATCCATGCACTCCATTTCGGCTAATAACAAGCTTACAAGCCATTCATATATTCGAGAATTCAAATTAATTACACTACTCATGCCAAGAGACCAAATAAATTAGACGCAAATTTGTCAATTTCAACACCTTAATGGTACGTTCAATCTTTTCCATTTAACCCAAAATAACCCGGCGCTCATTTCGCGCACTTATTCCGATTCAATGCAATACACCCAAGGCCCGCCATGTTCTAATCAAACTTAGCTATTAAATCCTCGAACATGGTGCAACACTAGCATTCCAACAAGTCCTAAATTACCTTTAAATCACCAAATTTTCAAGCCCTTACTCTATAAACCATTTGATGCTCAAAGTAGGCAATTTAGCGCAATTTCGGACCTCCGTGGATAATGCTCAACATCAAACAATTTCCAGCCTTAAATCATCCCTAAACGACCTTATTAAGTCCCAATTAAGCATTGGATGACCCGATTTAAACAATCATACAAGAGCCCAATAAATCTCAACTTAGGCAAATCATCCCAAATTCGGGTCTGTTATGAACAGTACTCAACAGCCCTCAATTAATCACCAATTCACACCTAAATCATTCCGTTAGGCTCTAATTATAACCCCCAATCATCCAATAGACGTTTACCCATAGTTAGGCACTGATTTAGTCTAATTACACCCTACTTCACCCACCTAAAGTGCAATTAGGACTAAATTGGGATTAGGGGTTTGATACTCGCCTAAAATTATCTTGAGGCGACGGGAGCGGGTGGTCGACTACCGACATGCGGTGAGAATCGACGGCGGCGCTCCGGGGGCAAGCCGGCGGTCACACTGCGCCGGTGGTCTCCTCGGCCCAAAAACAAAGGAGTTGCTACGGAAGGGGGGGCTGAGGATGATGGAGAGGGAGACGGTGAGGGCGCGGCTGGTCGGCTGGGGCGGCAGGCGGCGGCGGACGGCGGTACAGCACCGGCGGGGCGAGACCGGCGGTCCTCCTCTCTATTTCACTTGGAGCAGCTGCTGTGGGGCGGCGAAACAGAAGTGGGGGTGGTCGACGGAAGCAGAACCGGTAGAGGAAAGGAGCGGCGTGAGGGACGATCGGGGAGAGAGAGAGTGGGAACGTGAGCTGAGGGGCAGAGGAGAGAGAGAGAGATGGTCAAAAGTGGTCAAATTTGGTGAGTGGGATCCAAGTGTCACCAATCCAAGGGTTTGGACAATTTTCCATTGAATCCAATGGTCTAGGCTCACTCTCCTCCAATAATGCAATGGCAATATGGTCAAATGCCCCCTAACCAAGCTTGACCAGGTCTGGTTGGCCTCATCTAACCATAGTTAAACCCCAAAATTGATTAAAAATTCGGAATTAAATAAAATAACCTAGAGGCATTTTCGTAATTTTTCGGTCCCGGACCGAAATTCCAATTTTTGCCCATACCCGGTCCTATATATTCATGGGAGACATAATCCGGTATTGGAATCGCGATATTCGCATTCTAAGCCCTCGAAAATCGCCCGCGAAGTTCCGGGAATAGAATAATATTATTTTTCAATTTTTGTCGAAATTCCAGTTTTTGACCGTATGTACTCCAAACGTGCATGGTTGCCCCAAAATGGCATCGATTCCGAAAAATAATTTCGTTTGGGCCTCGGAAATGGACATCGAGGTCCCCAGAGACTAAATTGCAATTTTCCCCAATTTCTGTCAAAATTTCTATTTTCAACCATTCTTGTCCCAAACTTATGTGGCCACTCTAAAATGATGTCCGTCTTGTAAAATAATCGTAATTAGCCTTGAAATTTTGATGTCGAAGTTCGGGCTCAATATCGCGATCAAAATAGCTTGTTTTGAAGTCTAAGGGCCTCTTACTAACGGGCGGCTGTTTAGGTGTCACGCGTATCGACCTAAAATTGTCCGAGTCGTGATGGCCTTGAATTTTGAGAGAACGAGAGGAATTATCACTAGTACTGAGGGTCGCAATCGATTGGATTAAAATCGGGATTCACTGGTCAGGCGTACTTTCGGTCGTGCGGAATCACCGGCGATCCGATCGCACTTAACTGACTATATAAACCCGTCATTCTCCTAAGATTAGCCCATATTGGTTCCAAAATATTCCCTCGACGTTCGTCAAAATCGGCGCTCAATCGCGATAGGGTCATCGGTCCATGTACCTGTTCCTATTTAGCCTTTCCCATTTAGTTAGTATCCCGTGATTGATCAAGTCCGGGTGAGACTTACCAACATCAAACGAGAATTAATATACACTTTATTGATCCTAGTAACATGTCAAAATTCAGGATGTTACATGATCTTCAATTGATATGACGTGGACAGTAATGTACTTTGACAAGGCCAACATATTAGACACGTGACTCATTCACTCTCTTCGTCATGTTCATACAATATGACCTCTTATGGCCAACATGCATTAAAGTCTTTCTTGAAATTACTTAAATTCAAAGTATTATATCTTTGGGAAATGAGAATGGAACGGCTCCGTCACAATTAACCGGTGCTTCCAGTTTTTGTGGGGAAAATATACTTTAAATTTAACGCTATAATGTTGTTGTCAAACTACTCCATTTGATGGGACTTTCAAAGAGGCAAATTTCAAATGAAAGAGAGACCATAGTTGGCCCCAAATATACAGCACAGGATAACAAGAAGAAACAAAAAAGACAAAATAAGTAATGAGAAGGTGGATATCCCAACTTTTCAAAGGATTTAAAGAAAAAATTACTCAAAGAGACAACAAATTCACCATTAAGATTTTCATACATAAAAATTGTTACGAAAACGTGACTAACGGCACTGACGCATGCATAAGACATGTCAGCGAGGAAAAACAATGTTGATTTTTTTATTTCTATTCAATCAAAAACTCGTATATTCCGATGAGAAAGAGAGAAAAAAAAGAGTAGCCACAAATTGAAAGAGTTGGGTTAGTGAACTGAGTTCTTTCTGCCCCAAAACAAAGTTAGCATTCTAAATCGATGATCTCGAGTGAATTCATTAGTTTGTGCATATGAAAAACTTAACATGTCTCTAAAGTAAAAGTTCATGCGCCTTTTGAAAGATTTAGAACGGAATATATACCAATACAATATATTTAACACGTTTCTGGTACGTTTCCCTAGTTTTAGGTATACATAACCTTGTTGCCTTTTAGATAAAAATATGCGTGGCTGAGTTTTTCCTATTGATAAAAATACACGGTAATTAATTAAATTTCCTTCTTGACTGAGATTCTTCCCAAATTTGCTGCATGTCCTTTTGTTGTGTAGGTTCCGGTTGCCAATTAAATCGGCTATATATTTTTAATACACTTATCGCTTCCCTTGTCTTTCCAATACGGCATGTACCCATTTAATAGCATATATAAGATGAAGACTCTAAACATTCAACGTCTTTGTATCACGTCTTCGTCGATGTTTCAATCAATATCATCTAGTCTGTTGTCAAATACAGTTTCAAATTTCGAAACGAATTATGGCTGTATTTATTTTGCGGGATATGAATGATTTTTAAAACATTTCGTCGCTTACAATTGAATGGAAAAAAAAGTATTTTCGCTGTCGATGAAGATATTTAGACATAAATTGTTGTAGATAGTATAAACACTTTTCATTGATTAATTATTTGAAACAGTATATGCAATCATTTTTAGGAAAATATATTTCGAATTGTTTATTTTTACTAAACTAATGGAGTCACGGAAATTGAATTGTTTGAAAAACATTTTCCTAGAGAGGATCACTTATATCGCACACAAAAAAGAATGAACGAAAGAAATTTTCATCGTCCACGAAATATTGAGACATAAATGATGAAAACACTTTTTATCGACTAATTATCTCAAGCAATATAGGCCATCATTTTTAGAAAAATGTTTTCCTAATCATTCATTTTCCATAAAATAAAGAGAGCCCGAATGAGGACAAAAAGGATCTCTACCCTTTATTGGAAAGGCCTTGCCAGGGTGAGCCCTAAGATTTCCCCCATCGAAATGGGCTTTCGAGTAATGGGCTTGGCCTGTTTCTTTCAGGCTTGAGGAGCTTCTCGAAGGTGTAAATGCAGTTCGAATCCAATCAAAGGCCCGATACTGATCCACCTCCACTTTTATTTCATTTCGATTAATTTTTTTATATTATTTATGTAAGGTGATTTCATTTGACGAGTGTTGAATAACCGAAGCCTTTCAAAATCCATACATATGGCAACCTGGAATCACTCGGCACTTTTTATAATTTAGTCTTTAATGTGCTCAAAAGTTTAGAGGAAAACCAAAAATAAATAAATAAAAAACACTTTCGTAAGCTAAAAAGACAAATGAAATGGTCAAATATAAGTAAGGCGACAAGGTCATTTCTCAGTTTTTCTATCGTCATTGCATTAATTCAATAGCATATTTTAGTAGTCTAAAATAGCAGTGCGCATCTTGGAGCGACAGAGTTCAACTATTATGTCCTGATATGAGTTGGTAGATATAAAGCAAGTGAAGCAAAGAGGATATCTAATTCATCATTACGTGTTATACTTTTCTTGATCTATCTTGTGACATCGTATTTGGCTATAATTCATACTTCTAGTGTCAAGCAACTCATGCTATTAGTTGTAATGTGAGGCATAGGTTTCCCTATGGAAAAAAATCTGGAGAGGCTTAAAAGCTTCCAATAGGCTTCTTTGAGATAATTTGGGCCAATCCTTGCATGCCAAAGCTTCGACCGATTTAAGTTGTATTGGTGCGGAGAGGGAAGCTCTTCTGGAGTTCAAGCATGGTCTCGCTGATCCTTGGAGATGCTTGTTGTCGTAGACTAGTGAGGAATGTTGCGAGTGGGAATAAGTCGAATGCAACAAGAAATCGATTAGCGAAATTAATCAATGGCACAACGTCCGATTCGATCACTCTATTGAGTAGAAGTCCGGGGATGATTCAATCGTTTCCTAAGACCTTGAAGGACGAAAGCTCAAACTCCCTTACTAATCAAAGATGAGAAGGTAATCACACTCCAATAGGCAAGGGTACTCAATGGCTGGCAAGGGTAGTCGGCCGCAATGAAAAGAAAGAAAGATAAGAAGACTGTCGTGACCTCATTGTGTAAATATGTGGGATTGCTTGCGGGATTACTCCACCCACGAATTGTTTTGATGTGTTATAAGAGTGGTTTTTCCGAAAAAAAAAAAACCACAGTTTTGTGGTTTTGAAAAATATCGAAAGGGACAATTGTAGTATGAGTCCTAAAACTTATATTAATTCAACACTTGAGTTGGAAGGCTTCTATTTCGTGCATTTAACATTTGTTCAAGTATGGCTACCGAGTGGGGATGAATTTGTTGAAACGTGATTAAGTATGATCTTTCAAACTCTTTTTGTGCAAGTGCATATATTAAAGCATCTTCAGATCGTAAACTTCGAAACATTTGCAATATTGTGCGAGTGCAACGATGAAAGCAATCTTATGAAGTACACGCAATAACAGGGACAGTTACGATAGAGAACATCGAGACGAGATCTACTGCGGTTCAGCTCTTCTTTCATCTATTTCCCTTTCCCAACTTTAGAAGCCTGATCAAACTGTATATCCATCGGCATCGATGAGCATTACAAGCTGTTTCCGCACAAAACTCGTTTCTTCTTTATTTCACTTCTGATAGACTAATTCATTCGTAAACGCCCACGACAAATCCTTTTTTCAACTACCTTAGACAAAATCGCAACACCCGTGTCTTCAGAACAAACAGCTTCTGGGAGCATTTACAACGATAACCCGCATTCTCTCTCACGGTCACTCAAACGTAGACGGAAAAACAAACATGGAGTACGACTATGAGTTTTATGACTTAAATACACGATCTCTATCTACAAGATTTTACAGGATATCAAAGCGAGATGGAGTGAATCTCTGCAACCACGATCTGAAATTACTGTTAGTGGTCTGCCTTAATAATCAATCAAGGTTGATACTCTAATATTAGTTGTGGATTAGGTTGTGTCGGAAAACCGATCTTCACTATACTTAGATAGTCATAATGTCTTACTAGAAACCGCTTATGACTTGCGGGCCAAAAGGGTTCTGAGCACACTGCTAATGTTTAGTGAACCTACAGGGTCGCACACAATCGCGAACGGACTTAATATTTTCTGTGTGCCTTGATCTACTTAAGAAGTAGATTTTAATTTATTTTTCTATTTAAATTATCTACGCAGTCGTGCGCGTTATGAGATAACCTTACATGTACGATTAGAGGTGGATAGTGTAGGGGCCCAAATAGCCCGGCCCATTAGGGTTTCCTATGAGGCTGTATATATAGATAGTGAGAGAGTCTCACGCCTCCAATGAAAAGGAATGGGAAAACCCTAGAGAGAGTGCCTCCAGGAGAAACTCTAAGATAGAGAATCATTCTCTATTTGATGTTCAAGAAAAAAGAACTTCAAGATCTTTTGCTAGCACGTGGATCGTTGGAGAATTCCGTTCGTGTGTGTGGATAGCGGTAGAGGTGCAACACTTGAGGCGCTAATCCAGACACAATCGGTTGCTGATTTATCTTCGATCTGCAAAAAGTACGTTTCGAAATTCATTTTCGATTTCAATATGTGTCTAGGGTTCTATATTCCGCTGCGTTGTTATCGTTGATGAACCCTACAATTACTTGTTCATCCAGTTCATGATGAATGTTCTTACGGAAACTTGGCCATCACGATTGACGAAACTCGAAGAGAGTAATGGAAGCTAGACCCGCGAAACGTTTCCTTCTCTTTGCCTGAAAACTTTCCCACTTGCGGTGGTCAAGGTTGAGACTTTTACTTTAAAACTAGCCCTTCCGACTGGGTATTAGGTGTTCCGTTCACGAACTGTAGGAAAGATGATGTCTTATAGATCATACGCTGTTCCATTTGGTGACATCACATCAGGGCTCTGTTGCGGCGCTCGAGCTCGGACGGGCTGTGTTTTTTAGATGTGGGGTTGAGCGAGAACCCTTGATCCGAATTGGTTTTGTGTTGGGCTATGGCGACTGTTCACGGACATTGCCGGGCGAACATTTAATGCGTTCCTTGATTCCGTCGTCTGTGTTGGATACAAAACTTTGGCGGCAGTGATAAGGAGGAGGAGGAGGAGGAGGAGGAGAAATTGGGTTGGACCTGTTTCTCTTTCTAGAGCTCCTTGTTTTTGTTGCGAGTCTCTACCCTTTTGACCCGGTTGGCTAGATACTGTTGCCTGGGGATGTAGTGTTGCAATGCGACTTCCCTTCGTGGACAGGGCTTGTTCGTGGCCTTGTCTATCAGGGTTATTATTACACGGATTTATGAATGCCGTTCATTTCCATGATCCTAGATTATATGTAATGTAGGCGTCCTTTTGATGCAGAAACGTGGCCGTTGGAGGTTTCCCAGGAGTTCAAGTGTCGTGGTCTTTTGCCCGACACTAAGCTCTCTGGGTAGGCTACCTTCTCATGCCCCTCGTTTTTGTGGCAGAGTCATAACTCAAGGCGGGATGGAAGAGGCGGCCCTCTAACACGTGTGTGTTTGTGAATACTAAATGGTTCTTGACATGTCGTGTTTTCATCGTTTGTTGCATTGTCCAACTTCATTGTTCTAATGAGTGTGGTTGTACATTTGCGCCTCTCTGATTGAAATTCTTGTCAGTTGTGAAATTTGTAGGAATTATATCGGTGGGGAAAGAAAGTTATCCTGGGTCCCTAACTTGCAAATTTTCTCTGTGCGAGTAATGCAGTTGTGTTCTTCTGTTTTCAAATTTCTAACCGTAAGTCAAGTCTGAGCACTGCCAAGTTCGTCAAGGGCAGGTGCTCTTGATTGGCTTCTACACTCTTGGGAGGAAATGAATCTTAGCCAGTGTCCGCGGCGCTCAGACATCACACTGCCTTTTGTTGAGGGTCTACATCATGTGAACGCGAGCCCTAAACCTGCTTTAACGTTTGGTAGATCCACGAGGAGAACTAGATCTCGTCGTGGAAGCAAGAACGTGATAAAATGTAGCCATTTAATGCCTGGGCACTCGGAAGGATCATTTGTGGTAAAGAAGCAGGTGGAGGAGCGTCCGAAGAAGCCGGAATTTGTGAGGACATTGTTAATTGACAACTATGATAGTTACACATACAACATCTACCAGGAGTTATCAGTTATTAATGGGGGTAAGTCATTTCTTTTCATTGTGTGCTTGTTCCAGTTCAATATTGCTGCCTGTCAGTCATTCTTTCATGACCCCATTCACAGAAGGTGCTACCTTGCTTCATTCATTTGCTATGAAATATACTTTGCCGATATGAACCAGGGCTAATGGAGAGGGTACTTGGACCGTCACTAGGCATGTTTCAAGGGGATTTAATCGAAACCGTGTCTGTATCTAGACTCAATGAACAGTCTTTGAGCCATTTCACCTGAATTTGAATTTTGTGAAGACATTTGGACCTTTGTTAGGAGAATAATTTTATTGAAACCGTGTCTAAATGAGCCACTATTTTCACCTTTATTTGAATTTTGTAAAGACGTTTGGACCTTTGTTAGGGAAATAATTTTCTTGCGAATGCGGCCGCTATTTTCTCATTTTCTCCATCAATTCTACATGGTGAATGTAGTACCTCAATGGGCTTTCAAACCAATAAACTGATGAAATCATTTCTTTTATGAAAATTCAGGAAACTAGTTTTTTTCTTATTAAACTTCTACAGCGGTGTTCTTTCTGGGAAAACTCAATAGAATGTCTTATTAGTACCATAGAAGAAACTGCAAATGTCTCGATTGTATTTTTTTGGTTAGAAATGAGGAGTAGACACATCAAGTTGCATGTCCCTCTGGGAAAGCCCCCAATACAATGACATTCAAGATTGAATGGGCCAATCCGTACTCTTTTGCACAGGTGAAAGATCGTAAAGCCCCCAATACTGTATGAACTTTATGTTCTCAAGGTTTTGCTTTTGGTTTTAGTTGATGTCTGTTGTTCATGCATGAACAAGTTAGTCTTTCCAAAATAGGGGCTTGTATTGATTCATTTTCTTTTGGTTGTTTATTGTCGCAGTGCCTCCTGTCGTGATAACAAATGATAGTTGGACGTGGAAGGACATATATCACCACTTATACGTGGAAAATGCATTTGATAATATAGTCATATCACCCGGACCTGGCTCTCCAACATGCCCTGCAGATGTAGGTATGGTGGATGCAAATTATAATTTTTGTTTTATTTATGTTTTTTCAACTTCGAAATTCTGAATAACATCATAGTCACTAGCTTTTGTGACATAAAAGGAGGTGTTCATTAAGTAACCGTTGTTAGATATTCCCGCTAGCATCTGGCAACGAGGTGTTGCACTTCATGCCGATACCAGAAAGGCATCGAACTGATCATGACATGCTAGTCTTATGTAACTGGGAAAGAAGCCCTACTGCCTGACATCAATAGAGAAAATTTTGAAAGAAGAAAACCGTAAGTTTAGAAGGGTAAATGACTTTGATACAGAAAAGGCTTCAGCTAATAAGCAAAGTCAGTGAAAGAATCCATAGTCTATTGATGTTTCGTGAAGTGTTCCTTGCTGGTGCTTGCGATATATTGGAGAACTTAGGAATCTAGTATAATCGTGTCTCTATTAGGTGGAGAGAAAGTAATTAAAGGTTAAGTTGTGAAGCACCTTTTTGGGGCCTATTGCGTTTTCTTCAGTGAAGCGCAAGATGGATTGCCTCAGGCTCCTTAGCAACGATAGAACAAATGGTGAACCATATTTGGATAAACTTCTACTATAGTTCAAGCAACATCAAATAGGGATGGATAATCTTTGTTCTTGTGTTCACACGTCAAGGTACTCTATTCTGTTGTCACTAGCAATATTTTTAGCTCATCACTACTTCTGATAAATTTTGGAATCTTACAGGAATATGTCTTCAGCTGTTGCTTGAGTGCACGGACATACCAATTTTGGGTGTTTGCCTTGGACACGAGGTTGTTTCTTGATTATTGTTACATCTCCGATCTAATTCATCAGTGACGTGCAGATGCCTGTTTGAGTCTAGAGATTGTCATCCAAATCCAACTTTATCTTGGCTAGAGATTAGTTACGATCTCGGTAGTGCCTGTTTCGACGCTTTGAATGTCAGCAGTAGATTATGCATACGACTTTATCTTTTATTGTGAAGCTAAAGTCTTATGGGCTTCGTATGAATTTATTTCACTCCTGTGTTCATCTTACACTTTGTTTTAGATGACACTGAAGAGCTAAAATCATGTTTCAATACTACCATTAGTTTCCCACGCATGACTTACTGTGTTTCTCACGTCTTACATTTTGTGCTCGTTGACGAGTGGTTGCTCTTTAATTGGTCTCATTGCATTTGACTCGTAACTCTGTTTGGCATGTCTTAGTGTTGAGATGTTGATATCGTCTATATCTACTCGAACTTCACTATTCTATTGTCCGAGACGATAAATTTGGCTCCAATCCTTATTGGATTTAGGCATTTCTTTATGATGTGGAGAATGGCATTCACTTGTCCGTATGCCAAACCAGGCTTTTGACCTGCTGATGTCTCACATGAGTTTGCATCTTCCAATATGATAATAAGTGAGATTTTTGCAACAAAGCACATGCTTATGTTTGATGACTTATTGTTCAATAGGCTTTGGGTTATGTACATGGCGCAAATGTTGTACATGCATCTCAACCAGTCCATGGTCGCTTGAGGTATGTTTTCACAAGGTTGCCAGGTTGTATGATTCTTTTTCGTCTATTGAGGACTCTTTGTTCATCATCTTGGAGGCATACCTTTTGAATTTACCGGATCATGATCTTAATGTTTGCTCTTGCAATTATTAGTCAATCTTCATTTTTCTTAACAAGAAGATGCAATTTGGTGGCTTTGTCACACTATCTATTGTTTGCTTCAGTGAGATCGAGCATAGTGGCAGCAGGCTGTTTCATGACATTCCTTCTGGTAGAAACTCAGGATTTAAGGTTAGCCTCTCCAGTAAAATGTGAAAAGGCCAGGTGGAGTGGGTTTTTTTTCTGCTACAGCTTTTGCTGAATCCTGATGGCACGTGCTCACAGGTGGTTCGGTATCATTCCCTTGTTTTAGATGCACAGACGCTTCCTGAAGAACTCGTCCCTATAGCATGGACCACTTCTAGCGATGCGCTTTCCTTTCCTGAGAACAATGTTGTTTCTCCATATGCCTATGCTAAAACCAGGGAAGGATACTCAACTTTATTTTCAGAAATAAGAAATGAAAACTCTTGGCCTTTTAGCCATTCCGAAGAAATACGAAGCAAAAAAGTCCTTATGGCCATCATGCATTCTACTTGGCCTCATTATGGTGTGCAGGTGCTTTGGGTTCTCTCTTGTACAAGTTACAAATGTACTTTCTAGCAAAAAAAAGTTACAAATCTACTGCGTCTTTTTTATCACACCACTGACCTTTCTGATTTCCAGTTTCACCCAGAGAGTGTTGCGACTTGTCACGGGAGACAGATTTTCGAGAATTTCAGGCGAATAACAGAAGATTATGGGTTGAGATCAAGCTCCTCTTTCTCCAGAACGAGATATGCTCATTTTACTGGTAAGGGGAACTTATTTCGAGCAACTGTACATATTCTGCTTTTTCCTTGGGTTGTTGGGGAAAGGTTTATCTGAGACTCCCTGTTTTACCTCCCTTATGCCATTGTTCAGAAGAAAGATTCAAGTTTTCTTTGGCCTTTGTTTTTGAGTGTTGTTAGTCACAACTTGTTATTATCGTTTTGGTTGACTTTATCTACTTCTGAGCAGTAAACTTTTTTTAGTGCGAGACCAGGTGCCCCACGCTAATCATATATCAGGACAAGTTTGTTTAACAAATACTCCCTCATTGGAGATTAATGGCGATCACTTGCTTCAAGAGGTTACTAGAAGCAGAAGACCAGTGTATGATTTGGACGAGAGGAACTGTCTTGGTATGTCAAATCTGGGGACTTCACCTACAACCATTGACATGAAGCTATTTAAGTTGACATGGAGAAGGTTAGAAGGTTTGGCTGCTAGACTTGGTGGAGCCAAGAACATATTCTGTGAACTTTTTTCTGATGACAAGGCTGAGAACACCTTTTGGTTGGATAGTTCCTCAATTGAGAAGGTACGTCTGTCTTGAAGAGGAAGAATGCACTTTTCAGTTTGGTTCTTTGATTTTCTCATTTCATCCTTTGTATATGGCCACGCTGCCACTTGGATATCTAGAAATAGATCATGCATCTTCGTCATCGAGATTTTGGTTTATTTTGGTGCTTTTTGTTTGTCTGATGTCATCTTTTTCTATAGGGAAGAGCTAGATTTTCATTTATGGGGGGTAAAGGAGGACCTCTTTGGAAGCAACTGACATTCAGATTGGCTGACAGAAGGTATGGATCAGCGACAATCTCATCCCCTAACATAGAAAAGTAGAGTTGTAATTTGCTTTGACCTTTAGTCTTATGCATGATGATGCTCATGTTAATTTATCTGCCAATTATCTCTTTTGTCTATCGTTCGAGTCATAATGTATTAAATGTGATAATTGAACATCTATGTCCGTGGAGAGGTTTATTCTTTTGACTTTTTTCGGACAGTGATGCAGCTCATTGTGGAGGTTATCTATCGGTTGAAGATGCTCAGGAACATGCTAGTACTACATACTTGGAAAAAGGTTTCCTTGATTTCTTGAACAAGGTATATCTAATTTCTTCTCTGAGATCTGAGTGGGCACAAAGCAAATATATAAGTTCATTGTTTTAGGAGAATGGAGTCGTAATAGTTTGACACCATCTTCTTTACTTAGATTTGAATGCACTTGTTTAAATTTGAATAAGCTTATTTTAATTGATTGACCTTACCTGTTGTTCTCTGTGTCATGCCTACTGACAAGTCTTCTGAAGCTTTGTAGTTTATCGATTTGTCAAGGAGCCCAAACAGTTTTCACTCTTTACTCGTTTTGTGTCTTCATGTGTTCTTGCTAAATCAGTGTATCCAGATTCATGAACCGCTTTCTCTTGTCCTTTCTTGCAGGAGCTTCTATCATTTCATTGTGAAGAAAAAGATTTTGAAGGGTTACCGTTTGAGTTTTACGGAGGATTTGTCGGGTACCTAGGGTATGATGTCTGTTAAATATTGCCATCAGGCTTTATCTCTAAATCACGATTGAAGTTAAAAAAGTTTCTGGAATGCTTCTTTATGTGCTGCTTTTAGTGCTTTGCCATTAGAAAATGGTTACGTTTCTGAATGCACACGCGGCCTGTTTTATGAAGGATATCTGTATCTATGCACATTCCTACTCTTTTATACCCTTTCATTGCCTCTACTTTGTCTGTGGACTAACCTATTATGTCTTCTCGCATCTCAGGTATGACCTCAAAGTAGAATGTGGTGCAGCAACTAATTGTCACAAGTCAACAGCTCCAGACGCTTGTTTTCTGTTTGCTGATAATCTTGTAGTGGTCGATCATCTGAATGACGATGTTTATTTGATGTCAATACATGACCGCAACACACATGGGACAACATGGCTGGATAATACAGAAGAAAAGCTTCTTACTTTAAGAACAGCTCCTACAGACGAACCAAAGAAAAAAAATACAGGGTCCACAATCATTTCCCCCTGTGAAGCAGGCTTTTGCAACGAGAAATGCAAAGAGCGGTACATGGAAGATGTCAGGAAGTGCTTGAAGTATATAAAAGATGGAGAAAGCTATGAGTTATGTTTCACGACCCAAACAAGGAAAAAAGTTGAGGGGATGGATCCTTTGAAACTGTACCTTCACCTTAGAGAAAGCAATCCAGCACCATATGCTGCTTGGCTTAATTTTTCAAAGGAGAATCTCCACGTCTGCTGCTCTTCCCCCGAGAGATTTCTGCGGTTGGATAGTAATGGTATCTTGGAGGCAAAGCCCATAAAGGGTACTGTAGCTCGGGGAGTGACGAAAGAGGAAGATGAACAGCGCAAATTGCAACTGGAGTACAGGTAGAGTTTTCGCTTATAAATACCCAACAGCTTCAATATCTTCACTACTGTTGTCTTAGTAGGTCTGCACAATATGTATATGCTCGTTGGTTGCATGGAGGAAAATGTCGCAGAATAAAATTCTTAATTGTAACTCAGCTTTATTTGTCCAAATGATTGGCTTCAGTCACTTTGTGCACAAAGATGTTTCATGGCTTGTCGGGTTTCTGCAGGCGACACTACATCTAGGAAGCTAGGAAGCTAGGAAGGCTAGATTTATACTTCTAAAAATGAACTTGTTCATCTGTTGGCTGGTAGTGTTTGATTCTTTATAGAAAGCTGATTCCGTCTCTCTTTCCCCCTGCTTGGCAGTGAAAAGGATCAAGCTGAGAATCTGATGATTGTCGATCTTCTCAGAAATGATCTTGGTCGGGTTTGTGAACCTGGTTCTGTTCATGTACCTCATCTGATGGATGTTGAGTCATATGCCACAGTCCATACCATGGTGAGTACAATACGTGGAAAGAAGCGCAGCGATGTCAGTGCAATTGATTGTGTTAGAGCTGCATATCCAGGTGGTTCAATGACAGGAGCGCCTAAACTGAGGTCTATGGAACTTCTTGATTCTCTGGAGAGCTGCTCTCGAGGAATCTATTCGGGATCGATCGGTTTTTTCTCTATTAATCAGACGTTTGATCTGAACATCGTCATAAGAACAGTCGTGATACATGAGAATGAAGCTTCGATCGGGGCCGGCGGGGCCATTGTCGCCCTATCAAACCCCGAAAACGAGTATGAGGAAATGAATTTGAAGACCTGTGCACCGGCGAAGGCGATGGTGGATATTCAGTAATGCTGAGAATTTGGTAATCTATTTCCCCATCTTTTCTTCCCCAGGTGATAGGTAGAAATCTCTGTCAATTGGTCGTGTGCCTCAACTCGTTATTCATTTTGCATGAAAAGAAACAGATTTGTAGTTTCCTTGTTTTAACTTGTATGCATTTCAGACACTTTGGATATTGATACTTCACCATTTCATGGGCGTGTAATCCTGGAGCTATACCTACATGCGCTCAACTCGTGCGAGCCCAATGCATATGAACGGTCAAACACAATGCATTGGGTAGGCCGAATACAAATGATAATTTCTCATCTTCTTAGAATCACCGGACTGATACAAGATCAGGCTTGTTAGAGCACATAAATCCATGTAAATTGCTTTCTGAAAGTGGGCAGTATATGGCATTCTATACTCACACATGCCTATAGACGCAAATTCAACAAAAATAACTTTTGATTAGAATGAATGCATTCTTTATTGTTTCAATAAATGAATATATCATCTGTTCTTGTTTTATCTTATTGCATTACCGAAACGAAAAGCGGCATGCGATCAGGCAATGGCCCAAGCCAATGCCCCAACATTTCACTCCTCTATTTTTCTTAAAGAAAAGGGTGGATTGACCAACTCCCAGATCCCTGTTCAAGCTTTTTTAAACAAAAAACGAGCGTGCACACATTCGCTGAGCAGCTCTGTATTGGTTTTTCAGCGCTCTTCGAATTTCAAGCATATTTTGGTCTCCTGCCCAACTCCCGATTTTGTTCGGTCCGTGACCGCGCGCCACTGATCAACCGGTCACCGAGAGGCAGGCACAGCAATAGAGTAGTTTTTTTTTTTTTTGGTTATATTTCTTTTGAGGGAAGGGAAGAACCCACCTGAAGGATCTAAAGGCCTAGATATTAAGGATGTTGCTCGATCAAGAATTGTCTCGTGAACTAGATCGAATTGGTGGAACCGGCAATAACCCTAATTCCTCTTTTTCTCTTGTTTTGGCCAGTTTTCATGATTATTATTATTATTTTACCTCTTCTTGTATGTGTTTATGTGGAGAAAATTTGTGGTGGAGATGGTGAAGGATTGTGATGGACTCATCTTCTGAAGTTTACTTATTGGAGATCAAAAGAAAATAATCTTCTGCATATTTGCACAAAGAAAAATGAAAAAAGTCAATTGACTGCATAAGTCTCCATTTCTGATTCTCGTCCTTCTTCTAACTCCCCAACTTGAAGAAGGGGGGGTGATCAGTGGCATGGCATATGAGGAATTAAACTTCATTGAAGTTGAAAAAAATGACAAAAAAAAAACGCATGGCAGTTCTAAGATCAACAGGGTCGGTTCTCAATCCCACAAATTAGGAACCGACCTTAATTGGGTAGGTTCCAAGTTCGAACGGTGCGAACCAACCTCTTATGAAAACGATCACCCCTAGAATGAACCGAAACGATAGAGGAAAAAAATCGACAATCCTTCCACAGTGCATTTGTGTCTATTTATAAATAAGTAAGATTTGTGACGTATTACTTGGTAAAAAAAAACCTATATGAAAAATTACCAAATATAAAGATACATTTCAAAAAACGTTTTCGCGACGATCACTTAGAGCTAAATAAGATTGATTCAATTTTCCTCGCTAAAATGAATGATGATCTGTCATTCCCCGTACCCCTCGAAGCATGGACATCCGTGGATAGGTCGAGAAGAGTGCAACGCTCCCAGGATTGCGTCACCGACCCGAAGGTACCCAATCAGAGATAACACATCACATGCGGAAACGACGTATATATATATATATATATATATATATATTAAATATGAATACACCCGGACAATTCAGCACGCAACCATGAATAGCGGGAGATAACAATTTGCGATCTATTAAGCCAAAATATACATTCTATTACAAACTTACATACAATATCCCTTTGTCAACAAAAAAGTACACCAAAATGGCCACAAAGCAAAAAGGGATCGGTGGCCAAGAGATATCAAACTATCTATCAGGAAGAGGGCTACAGTCAAAAAGGGGTTAGCGTCTACTCCTAACACTGAGACCTAGTCTAAGGCTCCCAGTCTGGATCGGATGACTCTGAAGACTACTCGAAAGAATCCTCCTGAACCTCAGACTCCTCTAAGTCCATGGCCTCTGCCATTATCCTCTCGTCCTCTGAGTTGAGTTCTAACTCTAGATCTAGGTAAAGACCTAAATCATCATCTTCCTCAGATCCTATCTCCTCGTCCAATCCAACCTCAGCAACTTCCCCGGCTGCATCAATATCCACGTCCATTGCCTCAAGATCAAACTCTTCGTCGTCCACCGGATCTATGTCTACAGCTATAACTTGCTGCTCTCCCTCCTCCTCATCCATAACCACCGGTCCATCCACGGTCTCATCCTGAAAACTCACGCTGAGGGACGTTGGAGGGTCCGATACTTCACCACTCGCCATATGAGGGATCATAATGCCGTTTACATCCACCGGAATGTCAAAAGTTCTGATCGAGGGTCCTGTCACGCCATCTGCTCCCCTATGACACTAGGCTACGTACTCTTGGGAGTGGCTGTAGTCCTCTCCCACGTTTACAAATAAAATCGAATAGTATCTAACATACGCCGTTCCATCCCCACAGGGGTGCACACTAGATGACCGCTCGATTCGCTGCGGGAATCCAAAAAGAGGGGCTTTCCTCGGCATCTTACGGACGGGGGTCTGAAAATTCGATTTTACCACAACCGTGAGAAAACTCAGCAAGTATAAAATCACTAATCCCAAACTAGGCTAAAGTGCACCTCCAGAGGTAAATGAAATACATAAATCAATGAACCAGTATATCAATCTTTATAAATTCACTCAGGCCCATAGCCCAATTCAATACACTGCCCTGCCGGTCAAACTTCCAATATCCATATAAAACGTATGCAGTTATATCGACCCGGGGGCCACGACCCTAAGGTCAACGACAGTCAAACCATCCCGAATGCCACGACCCTAAGGCCAACAACAGTCAAACCGACCCGAAGGCCACGACCCTAAGGCCAACAACAGTCAAACCGACCCGAAGGCCACGACCCTAAGGCCACAATTTATTCCGACCCGAAGGCCCGACCCCAAGGCCACATTTTAAAAAGGCTCATCACATATATCCATGCACTCCATTTCGGCTAATAACAAGCTTACAAGCCATTCATATATTCGAGAATTCAAATTAATTACACTACTCATGCCAAGAGACCAAATAAATTAGACGCAAATTTGTCAATTTCAACACCTTAATGGTACGTTCAATCTTTTCCATTTAACCCAAAATAACCCGGCGCTCATTTCGCGCACTTATTCCGATTCAATGCAATACACCCAAGGCCCGCCATGTTCTAATCAAACTTAGCTATTAAATCCTCGAACATGGTGCAACACTAGCATTCCAACAAGTCCTAAATTACCTTTAAATCACCAAATTTTCAAGCCCTTACTCTATAAACCATTTGATGCTCAAAGTAGGCAATTTAGCGCAATTTCGGACCTCCGTGGATAATGCTCAACATCAAACAATTTCCAGCCTTAAATCATCCCTAAACGACCTTATTAAGTCCCAATTAAGCATTGGATGACCCGATTTAAACAATCATACAAGAGCCCAATAAATCTCAACTTAGGCAAATCATCCCAAATTCGGGTCTGTTATGAACAGTACTCAACAGCCCTCAATTAATCACCAATTCACACCTAAATCATTCCGTTAGGCTCTAATTATAACCCCCAATCATCCAATAGACTTTTACCCATAGTTAGGCACTGATTTAGTCTAATTACACCCTACTTCACCCACCTAAAGTGCAATTAGGACTAAATTGGGATTAGGGGTTTGATACTCGCCTAAAATTATCTTGAGGCGACGGGAGCGAGTGGTCGACTACCGACATGCGGTGAGAATCGACGGCGGCGCTCCGGGGGCAAGCCGGCGGTCACACTGCGCCGGTGGTCTCCTCGGCCCAAAAACAAAGGAGTTGCTACGGAAGGGGGGGCTGAGGATGATGGAGAGGGAGACGGTGAGGGCGCGGCTGGTCGGCTGGGGCGGCAGGCGGCGGCGGACGGCGGTACAGCACCGGCGGGGCGAGACCGGCGGTCCTCCTCTCTATTTCACTTGGAGCAGCTGCTGTGGGGCGGCGAAACAGAAGTGGGGGTGGTCGACGGAAGCAGAACCGGTAGAGGAAAGGAGCGGCGTGAGGGACGATCGGGGAGAGAGAGAGTGGGAACGTGAGCTGAGGGGCAGAGGAGAGAGAGAGAGATGGTCAAAAGTGGTCAAATTTGGTGAGTGGGATCCAAGTGTCACCAATCCAAGGGCTTGGACAATTTGCCATTGAATCCAATGGTCTAGGCTCACTCTCCTCCAATAATGCAATGGCAATATGGTCAAATGCCCCCTAACCAAGCTTGACCAGGTCTGGTTGGCCTCATCTAACTATAGTTAAACCCCAAAATTGATTAAAAATTCGGAATTAAATAAAATAACCTAGAGGCATTTTCGTAATTTTTCGGTCCCGGACCGAAATTCCAATTTTTGCCCATACCCGGTCCTATATATTCATGGGAGACATAATCCGGTATTGGAATAGCGATATTCGCGTTCTAAGCCCTCGAAAATCGCACGCGAAGTTCCGGGAATAGAATAATATTATTTTTCAATTTTTGTCGAAATTCCAGTTTTTGACCGTAAGTACTCCAAACGTGCATGGTTGCCCCAAAATGGCATCGATTCCGAAAAATAATTTCGTTTGGGCCTCGGAAATGGACATCGAGGTCCCCAGAGACTAAATTGCAATTTTCCCCAATTTCTGTCAAAATTTCTATTTTCAACCATTCTTGTCCCAAACTTATGTGGCCACTCTAAAATGATGTCCGTCTTGTAAAATAATCGTAATTAGCCTTGAAATTTTGATGTCGAAGTTCGGGCTCAATATCGCGATCAAAATAGCTTGTTTTGAAGTCTAAGGGCCTCTTATTAACGGGCGGCTGTTTAGGTGTCACGCGTATCGACCTAAAATTGTCCGAGTCGTGATGGCCTTGAATTTTGAGAGAACGAGAGGAATTATCACTAGTACTGAGGGTCGCAATCGATTGGATTAAAATCGGGATTCACTGGTCAGGCGTACTTTCGGTCGTGCGGAATCACCGGCGATCCGATCGCACTTAACTGACTATATAAACCCGTCATTCTCCTAAGATTAGCCCATATTGGTTCCAAAATATTCCCTCGACGTTCGTCAAAATCGGCGCTCAATCGCGATAGGGTCATCGGTCCATGTACCTGTTCCTATTTAGCCTTTCCCATTTAGTTAGTATCCCGTGATTGATCAAGTCCGGGTGAGACTTACCAACATCAAACGAGAATTAATATACACTTTATTGATCCTAGTAACATGTCAAAATTCAGGATGTTACATGATCTTCAATTGATATGACGTGGACAGTAATGTACTTTGACAAGGCCAACATATTAGACACGTGACTCATTCACTCTCTTCGTCATGTTCATACAATATGACCTCTTATGGCCAACATGCATTAAAGTCTTTCTTGAAATTACTTAAATTCAAAGTATTATATCTTTGGGAAATGAGAATGGAACGGCTCCGTCACAATTAACCGGTGCTTCCAGTTTTTGTGGGGAAAATATACTTTAAATTTAACGCTATAATGTTGTTGTCAAACTACTCCATTTGATGGGACTTTCAAAGAGGCAAATTTCAAATGAAAGAGAGACCATAGTTGGCCCCAAATATACAGCACAGGATAACAAGAAGAAACAAAAAAGACAAAATAAGTAATGAGAAGGTGGATATCCCAACTTTTCAAAGGATTTAAAGAAAAAATTACTCAAAGAGACAACAAATTCACCATTAAGATTTTCATACATAAAAATTGTTACGAAAACGTGACTAACGGCACTGACGCATGCATAAGACATGTCAGCGAGGAAAAACAATGTTGATTTTTTTATTTCTATTCAATCAAAAACTCGTATATTCCGATGAGAAAGAGAGAAAAAAAAAGAGTAGCCACAAATTGAAAGAGTTGGGTTAGTGAACTGAGTTCTTTCTGCCCCAAAACAAAGTTAGCATTCTAAATCGATGATCTCGAGTGAATTCATTAGTTTGTGCATATGAAAAACTTAACATGTCTCTAAAGTAAAAGTTCATGCGCCTTTTGAAAGATTTAGAACGGAATATATACCAATACAATATATTTAACACGTTTCTGGTACGTTTCCCTAGTTTTAGGTATACATAACCTTGTTGCCTTTTAGATAAAAATATGCGTGGCTGAGTTTTTCCTATTGATAAAAATACACGGCAATTAATTAAATTTCCTTCTTGACTGAGATTCTTCCCAAATTTGCTGCATGTCCTTTTGTTGTGTAGGTTCCGGTTGCCAATTAAATCGGCTATATATTTTTAATACACTTATCGCTTCCCTTGTCTTTCCAATACGGCATGTACCCATTTAATAGCATATATAAGATGAAGACTCTAAACATTCAACGTCTTTGTATCACGTCTTCGTCGATGTTTCAATCAATATCATCTAGTCTGTTGTCAAATACAGTTTCAAATTTCGAAACGAATTATGGCTGTATTTATTTTGCGGGATATGAATGATTTTTAAAACATTTCGTCGCTTACAATTGAATGGAAAAAAAAGTATTTTCGCTGTCGATGAAGATATTTGGACATAAATTGTTGTAGATAGTATAAACACTTTTCATTGATTAATTATTTGAAACAGTATATGCAATCATTTTTAGGAAAATATATTTCGAATTGTTTATTTTTACTAAACTAATGGAGTCACGGAAATTGAATTGTTTGAAAAACATTTTCCTAGAGAGGATCACTTATATCGCACACAAAAAAGAATGAACGAAAGAAATTTTCATCGTCCACGAAATATTGAGACATAAATGATGAAAACACTTTTTATCGACTAATTATCTCAAGCAATATAGGCCATCATTTTTAGAAAAATGTTTTCCTAATCATTCATTTTCCATAAAATAAAGAGATCCCGAATGAGGACAAAAAGGATCTCTACCCTTTATTGGAAAGGCCTTGCCAGGGTGAGCCCTAAGATTTCCCCCATCGAAATGGGCTTTCGAGTAATGGGCTTGGCCTGTTTCTTTCAGGCTTGAGGAGCTTCTCGAAGGTGTAAATGCAGTTCGAATCCAATCAAAGGCCCGATACTGATCCACCTCCACTTTTATTTCATTTCGATTAATTTTTTTATATTATTTATGTAAGGTGATTTCATTTGACGAGTGTTGAATAACCGAAGCCTTTCAAAATCCATACATATGGCAACCTGGAATCACTCGGCACTTTTTATAATTTAGTCTTTAATGTGCTCAAAAGTTTAGAGGAAAACCAAAAATAAATAAATAAAAAACACTTTCGTAAGCTAAAAAGACAAATGAAATGGTCAAATATAAGTAAGGCGACAAGGTCATTTCTCAGTTTTTCTATCGTCATTGCATTAATTCAATAGCATATTTTAGTAGTCTAAAATAGCAGTGCGCATCTTGGAGCGACAGAGTTCAACTATTATGTCCTGATATGAGTTGGTAGATATAAAGCAAGTGAAGCAAAGAGGATATCTAATTCATCATTACGTGTTATACTTTTCTTGATCTATCTTGTGACATCGTATTTGGCTATAATTCATACTTCTAGTGTCAAGCAACTCATGCTATTAGTTGTAATGTGAGGCATAGGTTTCCCTATGGAAAAAAATCTGGAGAGGCTTAAAAGCTTCCAATAGGCTTCTTTGAGATAATTTGGGCCAATCCTTGCATGCCAAAGCTTCGACCGATTTAAGTTGTATTGGTGCGGAGAGGGAAGCTCTTCTGGAGTTCAAGCATGGTCTCGCTGATCCTTGGAGATGCTTGTTGTCGTAGACTAGTGAGGAATGTTGCGAGTGGGAATAAGTCGAATGCAACAAGAAATCGATTAGCGAAATTAATCAATGGCACAACGTCCGATTCGATCACTCTATTGAGTAGAAGTCCGGGGATGATTCAATCGTTTCCTAAGACCTTGAAGGACGAAAGCTCAAACTCCCTTACTAATCAAAGATGAGAAGGTAATCACACTCCAATAGGCAAGGGTACTCAATGGCTGGCAAGGGTAGTCGGCCGCAATGAAAAGAAAGAAAGATAAGAAGACTGTCGTGACCTCATTGTGTAAATATGTGGGATTGCTTGCGGGATTACTCCACCCACGAATTGTTTTGATGTGTTATAAGAGTGGTTTTTCCGAAAAAAAAAAAACCACAGTTTTGTGGTTTTGAAAAATATCGAAAGGGACAATTATAGTATGAGTCCTAAAACTTATATTAATTCAACACTTGAGTTGGAAGGCTTCTATTTCGTGCATTTAACATTTGTTCAAGTATGGCTACCGAGTGGGGATGAATTTGTTGAAACGTGATTAAGTATGATCTTTCAAACTCTTTTTGTGCAAGTGCATATATTAAAGCATCTTCAGATCGTAAACTTCGAAACATTTGCAATATTGTGCGAGTGCAACGATGAAAGCAATCTTATGAAGTACACGCAATAACAGGGACAGTTACGATAGAGAACATCGAGACGAGATCTACTGCGGTTCAGCTCTTCTTTCATCTATTTCCCTTTCCCAACTTTAGAAGCCTGATCAAACTGTATATCCATCGGCATCGATGAGCATTACAAGCTGTTTCCGCACAAAACTCGTTTCTTCTTTATTTCACTTCTGATAGACTAATTCATTCGTAAACGCCCACGACAAATCCTTTTTTCAACTACCTTAGACAAAATCGCAACACCCGTGTCTTCAGAACAAACAGCTTCTGGGAGCATTTACAACGATAACCCGCATTCTCTCTCACGGTCACTCAAACGTAGACGGAAAAACAAACATGGAGTACGACTATGAGTTTTATGACTTAAATACACGATCTCTATCTACAAGATTTTACAGGATATCAAAGCGAGATGGAGTGAATCTCTGCAACCACGATCTGAAATTACTGTTAGTGGTCTGCCTTAATAATCAATCAAGGTTGATACTCTAATATTAGTTGTGGATTAGGTTGTGTCGGAAAACCGATCTTCACTATACTTAGATAGTCATAATGTCTTACTAGAAACCGCTTATGACTTGCGGGCCAAAAGGGTTCTGAGCACACTGCTAATGTTTAGTGAACCTACAGGGTCGCACACAATCGCGAACGGACTTAATATTTTCTGTGTGCCTTGATCTACTTAAGAAGTAGATTTTAATTTATTTTTCTATTTAAATTATCTACGCAGTCGTGCGCGTTATGAGATAACCTTACATGTACGATTAGAGGTGGATAGTGTAGGGGCCCAAATAGCCCGGCCCATTAGGGTTTCCTATGAGGCTGTATATATAGATAGTGAGAGAGTCTCACGCCTCCAATGAAAAGGAATGGGAAAACCCTAGAGAGAGTGCCTCCAGGAGAAACTCTAAGATAGAGAATCATTCTCTATTTGATGTTCAAGAAAAAAGAACTTCAAGATCTTTTGCTAGCACGTGGATCGTTGGAGAATTCCGTTCGTGTGTGTGGATAGCGGTAGAGGTGCAACACTTGAGGCGCTAATCCAGACACAATCGGTTGCTGATTTATCTTCGATCTGCAAAAAGTACGTTTCGAAATTCATTTTCGATTTCAATATGTGTCTAGGGTTCTATATTCCGCTGCGTTGTTATCGTTGATGAACCCTACAATTACTTGTTCATCCAGTTCATGATGAATGTTCTTACGGAAACTTGGCCATCACGATTGACGAAACTCGAAGAGAGTAATGGAAGCTAGACCCGCGAAACGTTTCCTTCTCTTTGCCTGAAAACTTTCCCACTTGCGGTGGTCAAGGTTGAGACTTTTACTTTAAAACTAGCCCTTCCGACTGGGTATTAGGTGTTCCGTTCACGAACTGTAGGAAAGATGATGTCTTATAGATCATACGCTGTTCCATTTGGTGACATCACATCAGGGCTCTGTTGCGGCGCTCGAGCTCGGACGGGCTGTGTTTTTTAGATGTGGGGTTGAGCGAGAACCCTTGATCCGAATTGGTTTTGTGTTGGGCTATGGCGACTGTTCACGGACATTGCCGGGCGAACATTTAATGCGTTCCTTGATTCCGTCGTCTGTGTTGGATACAAAACTTTGGCGGCAGTGATAAGGAGGAGGAGGAGGAGGAGGAGAAATTGGGTTGGACCTGTTTCTCTTTCTAGAGCTCCTTGTTTTTGTTGCGAGTCTCTACCCTTTTGACCCGGTTGGCTAGATACTGTTGCCTGGGGATGTAGTGTTGCAATGCGACTTCCCTTCGTGGACAGGGCTTGTTCGTGGCCTTGTCTATCAGGGTTATTATTACACGGATTTATGAATGCCGTTCATTTCCATGATCCTAGATTATATGTAATGTAGGCGTCCTTTTGATGCAGAAACGTGGCCGTTGGAGGTTTCCCAGGAGTTCAAGTGTCAGTGGTCTTTTGCCCGACACTAAGCTCTCTGGGTAGGCTACCTTCTCATGCCCCTCGTTTTTGTGGCAGAGTCATAACTCAAGGCGGGATGGAAGAGGCGGCCCTCTAACACGTGTGTGTTTGTGAATACTAAATGGTTCTTGACATGTCGTGTTTTCATCGTTTGTTGCATTGTCCAACTTCATTGTTCTAATGAGTGTGGTTGTACATTTGCGCCTCTCTGATTGAAATTCTTGTCAGTTGTGAAATTTGTAGGAATTATATCGGTGGGGAAAGAAAGTTATCCTGGGTCCCTAACTTGCAAATTTTCTCTGTGCGAGTAATGCAGTTGTGTTCTTCTGTTTTCAAATTTCTAACCGTAAGTCAAGTCTGAGCACTGCCAAGTTCGTCAAGGGCAGGTGCTCTTGATTGGCTTCTACACTCTTGGGAGGAAATGAATCTTAGCCAGTGTCCGCGGCGCTCAGACATCACACTGCCTTTTGTTGAGGGTCTACATCATGTGAACGCGAGCCCTAAACCTGCTTTAACGTTTGGTAGATCCACGAGGAGAACTAGATCTCGTCGTGGAAGCAAGAACGTGATAAAATGTAGCCATTTAATGCCTGGGCACTCGGAAGGATCATTTGTGGTAAAGAAGCAGGTGGAGGAGCGTCCGAAGAAGCCGGAATTTGTGAGGACATTGTTAATTGACAACTATGATAGTTACACATACAACATCTACCAGGAGTTATCAGTTATTAATGGGGGTAAGTCATTTCTTTTCATTGTGTGCTTGTTCCAGTTCAATATTGCTGCCTGTCAGTCATTCTTTCATGACCCCATTCACAGAAGGTGCTACCTTGCTTCATTCATTTGCTATGAAATATACTTTGCCGATATGAACCAGGGCTAATGGAGAGGGTACTTGGACCGTCACTAGGCATGTTTCAAGGGGATTTAATCGAAACCGTGTCTGTATCTAGACTCAATGAACAGTCTTTGAGCCATTTCACCTGAATTTGAATTTTGTGAAGACATTTGGACCTTTGTTAGGAGAATAATTTTATTGAAACCGTGTCTAAATGAGCCACTATTTTCACCTTTATTTGAATTTTGTAAAGACGTTTGGACCTTTGTTAGGGAAATAATTTTCTTGCGAATGCGGCCGCTATTTTCTCATTTTCTCCATCAATTCTACATGGTGAATGTAGTACCTCAATGGGCTTTCAAACCAATAAACTGATGAAATCATTTCTTTTATGAAAATTCAGGAAACTAGTTTTTTTCTTATTAAACTTCTACAGCGGTGTTCTTTCTGGGAAAACTCAATAGAATGTCTTATTAGTACCATAGAAGAAACTGCAAATGTCTCGATTGTATTTTTTTGGTTAGAAATGAGGAGTAGACACATCAAGTTGCATGTCCCTCTGGGAAAGCCCCCAATACAATGACATTCAAGATTGAATGGGCCAATCCGTACTCTTTTGCACAGGTGAAAGATCGTAAAGCCCCCAATACTGTATGAACTTTATGTTCTCAAGGTTTTGCTTTTGGTTTTAGTTGATGTCTGTTGTTCATGCATGAACAAGTTAGTCTTTCCAAAATAGGGGCTTGTATTGATTCATTTTCTTTTGGTTGTTTATTGTCGCAGTGCCTCCTGTCGTGATAACAAATGATAGTTGGACGTGGAAGGACATATATCACCACTTATACGTGGAAAATGCATTTGATAATATAGTCATATCACCCGGACCTGGCTCTCCAACATGCCCTGCAGATGTAGGTATGGTGGATGCAAATTATAATTTTTGTTTTATTTATGTTTTTTCAACTTCGAAATTCTGAATAACATCATAGTCACTAGCTTTTGTGACATAAAAGGAGGTGTTCATTAAGTAACCGTTGTTAGATATTCCCGCTAGCATCTGGCAACGAGGTGTTGCACTTCATGCCGATACCAGAAAGGCATCGAACTGATCATGACATGCTAGTCTTATGTAACTGGGAAAGAAGCCCTACTGCCTGACATCAATAGAGAAAATTTTGAAAGAAGAAAACCGTAAGTTTAGAAGGGTAAATGACTTTGATACAGAAAAGGCTTCAGCTAATAAGCAAAGTCAGTGAAAGAATCCATAGTCTATTGATGTTTCGTGAAGTGTTCCTTGCTGGTGCTTGCGATATATTGGAGAACTTAGGAATCTAGTATAATCGTGTCTCTATTAGGTGGAGAGAAAGTAATTAAAGGTTAAGTTGTGAAGCACCTTTTTGGGGCCTATTGCGTTTTCTTCAGTGAAGCGCAAGATGGATTGCCTCAGGCTCCTTAGCAACGATAGAACAAATGGTGAACCATATTTGGATAAACTTCTACTATAGTTCAAGCAACATCAAATAGGGATGGATAATCTTTGTTCTTGTGTTCACACGTCAAGGTACTCTATTCTGTTGTCACTAGCAATATTTTTAGCTCATCACTACTTCTGATAAATTTTGGAATCTTACAGGAATATGTCTTCAGCTGTTGCTTGAGTGCACGGACATACCAATTTTGGGTGTTTGCCTTGGACACGAGGTTGTTTCTTGATTATTGTTACATCTCCGATCTAATTCATCAGTGACGTGCAGATGCCTGTTTGAGTCTAGAGATTGTCATCCAAATCCAACTTTATCTTGGCTAGAGATTAGTTACGATCTCGGTAGTGCCTGTTTCGACGCTTTGAATGTCAGCAGTAGATTATGCATACGACTTTATCTTTTATTGTGAAGCTAAAGTCTTATGGGCTTCGTATGAATTTATTTCACTCCTGTGTTCATCTTACACTTTGTTTTAGATGACACTGAAGAGCTAAAATCATGTTTCAATACTACCATTAGTTTCCCACGCATGACTTACTGTGTTTCTCACGTCTTACATTTTGTGCTCGTTGACGAGTGGTTGCTCTTTAATTGGTCTCATTGCATTTGACTCGTAACTCTGTTTGGCATGTCTTAGTGTTGAGATGTTGATATCGTCTATATCTACTCGAACTTCACTATTCTATTGTCCGAGACGATAAATTTGGCTCCAATCCTTATTGGATTTAGGCATTTCTTTATGATGTGGAGAATGGCATTCACTTGTCCGTATGCCAAACCAGGCTTTTGACCTGCTGATGTCTCACATGAGTTTGCATCTTCCAATATGATAATAAGTGAGATTTTTGCAACAAAGCACATGCTTATGTTTGATGACTTATTGTTCAATAGGCTTTGGGTTATGTACATGGCGCAAATGTTGTACATGCATCTCAACCAGTCCATGGTCGCTTGAGGTATGTTTTCACAAGGTTGCCAGGTTGTATGATTCTTTTTCGTCTATTGAGGACTCTTTGTTCATCATCTTGGAGGCATACCTTTTGAATTTACCGGATCATGATCTTAATGTTTGCTCTTGCAATTATTAGTCAATCTTCATTTTTCTTAACAAGAAGATGCAATTTGGTGGCTTTGTCACACTATCTATTGTTTGCTTCAGTGAGATCGAGCATAGTGGCAGCAGGCTGTTTCATGACATTCCTTCTGGTAGAAACTCAGGATTTAAGGTTAGCCTCTCCAGTAAAATGTGAAAAGGCCAGGTGGAGTGGGTTTTTTTTCTGCTACAGCTTTTGCTGAATCCTGATGGCACGTGCTCACAGGTGGTTCGGTATCATTCCCTTGTTTTAGATGCACAGACGCTTCCTGAAGAACTCGTCCCTATAGCATGGACCACTTCTAGCGATGCGCTTTCCTTTCCTGAGAACAATGTTGTTTCTCCATATGCCTATGCTAAAACCAGGGAAGGATACTCAACTTTATTTTCAGAAATAAGAAATGAAAACTCTTGGCCTTTTAGCCATTCCGAAGAAATACGAAGCAAAAAAGTCCTTATGGCCATCATGCATTCTACTTGGCCTCATTATGGTGTGCAGGTGCTTTGGGTTCTCTCTTGTACAAGTTACAAATGTACTTTCTAGCAAAAAAAAGTTACAAATCTACTGCGTCTTTTTTATCACACCACTGACCTTTCTGATTTCCAGTTTCACCCAGAGAGTGTTGCGACTTGTCACGGGAGACAGATTTTCGAGAATTTCAGGCGAATAACAGAAGATTATGGGTTGAGATCAAGCTCCTCTTTCTCCAGAACGAGATATGCTCATTTTACTGGTAAGGGGAACTTATTTCGAGCAACTGTACATATTCTGCTTTTTCCTTGGGTTGTTGGGGAAAGGTTTATCTGAGACTCCCTGTTTTACCTCCCTTATGCCATTGTTCAGAAGAAAGATTCAAGTTTTCTTTGGCCTTTGTTTTTGAGTGTTGTTAGTCACAACTTGTTATTATCGTTTTGGTTGACTTTATCTACTTCTGAGCAGTAAACTTTTTTTAGTGCGAGACCAGGTGCCCCACGCTAATCATATATCAGGACAAGTTTGTTTAACAAATACTCCCTCATTGGAGATTAATGGCGATCACTTGCTTCAAGAGGTTACTAGAAGCAGAAGACCAGTGTATGATTTGGACGAGAGGAACTGTCTTGGTATGTCAAATCTGGGGACTTCACCTACAACCATTGACATGAAGCTATTTAAGTTGACATGGAGAAGGTTAGAAGGTTTGGCTGCTAGACTTGGTGGAGCCAAGAACATATTCTGTGAACTTTTTTCTGATGACAAGGCTGAGAACACCTTTTGGTTGGATAGTTCCTCAATTGAGAAGGTACGTCTGTCTTGAAGAGGAAGAATGCACTTTTCAGTTTGGTTCTTTGATTTTCTCATTTCATCCTTTGTATATGGCCACGCTGCCACTTGGATATCTAGAAATAGATCATGCATCTTCGTCATCGAGATTTTGGTTTATTTTGGTGCTTTTTGTGTAACAGCCCGAATTTTGACCCGTTATCGAGTCCAATAAAGTGTATGTGAATTCTCGTGTAATTTTAGTAAGTCTCGCCCGGAACTGATCAATCACGAGATACTAACCAAAAAGGAAAGGCTAAATAGGATCAGGTACGTGGACCGAGAACCCGAC
This sequence comes from Syzygium syzygioides, assembly GCA_031216285.1. Classification (NCBI taxonomy): domain Eukaryota; kingdom Viridiplantae; phylum Streptophyta; class Magnoliopsida; order Myrtales; family Myrtaceae; genus Syzygium; species Syzygium syzygioides. Next base: position 36,037,765 of record CM062248.1, on the reverse strand, counting down.
CGCGATTGAGCGCCGATTTCGAGGAACGTCGAGGAAATATTTTGAACCAATAGAGGCCGATCCTAGGAAAAATGACGGGTCGATATTATCAGTAACGTACGATCGGATCGCGAGTGATTTCGCACGACCGAAAGTACGCCTGACAAATGAACCTCGATTTAATCCAAACGATCGCGACCCCGGTACTAGTGATAGTTCCTCTCGTTATCTCGAAATTGAGGCCATCATGACTCGGACAATCTTAGGTCGATACGCGTAATACCTAAACAGCCACCTGTTAGCGAGAGACCCTAAAACTGCAAAACGAGCAAATTAGATAGCGATATTGGGCACGAACTTCGATGTCAAAATATCAAGGGTAATTACGACTATTTTGCAAGACGGACGTCAATTTAGAGTGGCCATTCATGTTTGGGACTATTGCGGTTGAAAACGGAAAATCCGACAGAAATTGAGAAAAAGACGGTTTTGCCCCTGTGGACACCGGGACCCGATTCGGACGCCGATCGAGGCTATTTTTCGCGGCCAAGGTCATTTTGGGGTGGCCACACGCATTTAGAGCGGTTTTGGCCAAAAAGTTGATTTTCGACAAAAATTGGAAAATAATATTATTTTATTCCCGGGATTTCGCGGACGATTTCCGAGGGCTTAGAAAATTAATTTCGCGAATCCGACGCCATATTATGTTGGCCACGCACGTATGGAACGCGTATGTGCAAAAATTGGAATTTCGGTCCGGGACCGGAAATTTACGATAATGCCCCTAGGTTGTATTATTTAATTCCGAATTTTAATTGATTTTTGGGGGTCTAACTAGGGTTAGGGGGACCAAACCAGACCTGGTTAGGTTTAGTTAGGGGGCAATTGACCATAATACCCTTGCTTTATTGGTTAAAATTCAAATTGGACCCTTGGATTGAAGGGCAAATTGTCCTAAGCCCTTGGATGGGCGACACGTGGATTCCACTAAGCCACTTTGACCAGCTTTTTGACTCTCTCTCTCCTCTGGTCAGACTCTCTTCTCTCTCTTCTCTCTCTCTCTCCCCGAGCGGCTTCTCCCTCACGTTTCATCTTCCTCGCCGGGACTGGTCTGGCTTCGCCGGGGCTGTTCACGCCGGGACGGCCGTCCCCGCCGGAGCTGCTGGGCTCGTCCGCCGCCCGCCGGTCCCCAGGCGCCGTCCCAGCCCCGTCGGCCGCCGTCTCCCCTCACTTCCCGCCACCTCAGTCGCTGTCCTGTTCCAGGCGAGGGAGGGCAGCGTCGCCGGTTCAGCCTCGCCGTTGGAGCGCCGCCGGAGCAGCCAAGCTCGTCCGCCGCTCGCCGACCACCAGGCGCCGTCCCAGCCCCGTCGGCCGCCGTCTCCCTTCGTTTTCCGCCGCCCTCAGCCGCTGCTCTGTCCAGGCGAGAGAGAGCAGCAGCAGCGACGCCGGCTCGCCCGCCGGTGCCGCGCCGCCGTCCGCCGCCAAGCGTCGCCCCCGGCGACCGCCTCGCCGTCCTCAGCCCCTCTCCTCCTGTCCTCAGCCTCCTCAGCCCCACCGACCAGCACAGCCCCTGTTTTGGCCGGTTTGTGCCTCGAGCTCGCCGGAGTCGCCGTGAGCCGCCGGCTTGCTTTGGGGCGCCGCCGTCGATTGTACCGCTCGCCGGTCATCGGCCGCTCGCTCCCGTCGTCTTGCGTCGCTAATAGGCGAGTAAATCCACTAATCCCTGAATTAGTCTAAATTGTGCTAGATTAGAGGCTTAATTATGATAATTAGGGCTTAATCGAGTGTGTTTTGTGCAAGGGTTGATTAGTAGACTCAATTAAGACTAATTATGGTGGTTTAATGGTAAATTAGAGAGAAATTGAGGGCTGAATTGGGATGGGCCTCATGGGCTCCGAATTTTGATTTAATGGGCCCAAATTAGAGATTTTTAAATGGGCCTTGGAATTAGAAAATGAAATGGGCCCATGAAGTTGGAATTAAATTGAAATTGTTTGAAGCCCAATTGGAAAATGGAATGGGCCTTGATTGGGAATTGACTTGAATTGTGGAAGCCCATTGGGGAATTAATTGGGCCTTTGATTGTGGATTTACTTGAAATTGTTTGCAGCCCATTGGGAATTAAATGGGCCTTTGATTGTGAAATTCCACGTGGTTGTGATATGATTTAAGATCGTATTATTGTGACCGACGGGTCAGGCCTACGGGTCGAGTATTATTGTGACCGACGGGTCAGGCCTACGGGTCGAGCATTATTGATGACCATTGGGTCATGGCCTTCGGGTCGATTTAAACTGTGATGACCATTGGGTCATGGCCTTCGGGTCGATTTAAACTGTGATGACCATTGGGTCATGGCCTTCGGGTCGATTTAAACTGTGATGACCATTGGGTCATGGCCTTCGGGTCGATTTAAACTGTGATGACCATTGGGTCATGGCCTTCGGGTCGATTTAAACTGTGATGACTATTGAGTCATGGCCTTCGGGTCGATTTAACTGCTGATGAGTTATAATGATATTGAAAGCCTAACCTGCAGGGCTGGAGTATTGGAAGCGGGCTGTGAGCCCATGTGAATTTAATGTGATTTAATTACTGGTTCATTGATGCATGTGTTTTTATTTACCTCTGGAGGTACACGTTAGCCTAGTTTTAGGATTAGTGGTTTGAACTTGCTGAGTATATCTCACGGTTGTGGTAAAACCGAACATTTCAGATCCCCGGCCATGAACACTTGAGGCGGAAGAGCAAGACCCTGAGCTGAGACGGAGTACGAACCTATGAGTTCAGAGGAAGAACCAGGGCAGTCCGAGAGTTCTTTTGAGACGTCTGGACCTAATCTCGACTGGGAACCCTAGTTTAGGTCCCAGCCTTAGGAGTGAGGGCCGTTACTTTTTGTCTGTAGCCCTCCGGTAGATAGATTAATATCCCTTGGCCACTGATCCCTACTGCTTCGTGGCCCTTTTTGTGTACTTTTTGTTGATCAAAGGGATATTGCATTTAAGTCTGTAAAGATTGTATATTTCGGTTTAATAGATCATAATTGGTTTTAGTTTACTATTCATGGTTACTAAGTAATTTAGTCTGGGTGTATATATATCATATACGTTGTTCCGCTTGTGGTTTGTTTATTCTCTGATTCGGGTTTACGGGTCGGTGACGCAATCCTGGGAGCGTCGCACCTATTTTCGACCTTAGCGCGGATGTTCATGCTTCGTGGGGTACGGGGCGTGACATCCCCGTTCGAATTGGTATCAGAGCAAGGACAGCTCGGTCCAATCTAGCCGAACCCTGGAGTGATAAGGAGGAGTGACCATGGGTAGCCATAGGTGGACCTAGTGTGCTAAGTGTGCCTCCAGTGTGTCTGTGTTTGAATGTTGTGGTGATTATTTGAACCAATATTATGCAGGTGCGGCAGGACCCAAGGTAAGTTTGCAAGTCCTTGGGTGAAATGATGTGCTGTTGTGTTAGCCGCGTGCTGAGTGTTTAAATGCTTTTGTATTGATACCTGCCTAGGACTTAGACCGGTTAATTGGTTTAGGTCTCTAATTCCTGGATAGAATTATAGCAGGTAGTTGAGCACTCAGAGTATTAGGATGAGCAGTGAAAGAGGACGAGTGGGAAGAGTCCCAAGGAGGGGCACCGGAAGAGGAGCTCGAGGTGGAGGTCGTGCTAGAGTTAGAGCGATAGAGGATCTCGGTGTGAGTGCTAGAGAGGGAGAAAACCCTAGAGTTGGTGTTGGGGCTGCAGCAGACCCCAGAGCTGATATTAGACATGCGGAAGATCCGCGCATGGAGGGAGTTCTCAGGGCGTTAGAAAGAATTGGTAATGTGATGGATAGGCAAGCACAAGAAAGAGAGAACGCGACCGCTCAGGCTGCTGAGGCTGCAGCAGTTGCTGCCGTCCATGAGAATCAAGCCCAAGCCCAGCCAGTTCAAGCTCAACCAATGGTGGCACCTAGGCCAATGCACCAGTTGGTGGAGCAGTTTCTTAAGCTGAAACCGCCCAAGTTCACGGGCAGAGGTGACCCAGAAACCGCCCCGCGTTGGGTGGAGGAGTTAGAAAAAGCGTTTGACCTGTTGGAATGTACTGATAGAGAGAAGATTTCTTTGGCGTCGTATCAACTGCAGGATAATGCCCACGATTGGTGGAAGGCAGTTAAAGATAGAATGTTTCCGGAATATATGGAACAAATCTGGGCGATATTTGTTGAGCATTTCTATGGACAGTTTTTCTCAGAGAGCGCTCAAGAGAAGAAAATGGCAGAGTTTATGAGGCTTCGTCAGGGGTCGATGACAGTGGTGCAGTACGAAGCAGAGTTTGCCAGGTTATCCAGATTTGCCCCAAGGATGGTTGAGAATCCTCTGGACAAGGCTCGGAGATTCCGGGATGGACTGAAACCGGATCTTCGCACCCAAATGCTTTTGCTGAATATCAGAGATTATCGAGAACTGTATGAGCGAGCCCAAACTATGGAGCGAGATCAGATAGAAAGGACAGCAGCATTGGGTTCGAGGTTTATTCCGAATCGGGACAATCGTCGCTTTGGAAACAGACCAATGGCCAGTAATAGACGATTTGTTCCGCCGCCGAGGAGGATTATAGGGAAACCCAGTCAGACGCCAAACAGAATTGGAGCTTGTTTTCGTTGCGGGAGTTTAGGGCATCAGATAAAGAATTGCCCCCAACAACGACTTTTAGGACCCCCAGGACAACAGCAGCAACTCAGAATTGGAAATCAGGCCGGAAATCCCCCACCGGCTATTCAGGGCAGACCACCTGCGCAAGGACGAGTATACGCATTGGCGCAAAAGGATGCTGAGGACGCGCCAGGCGTGGTCACAGGTATCATTACTCTCTGTGATCATGCTGCTTATGCATTATTTGATCCCGGGGCAACCCATTCGTTTATTTCAGAGCAGTTTGTTAGATTAATTGGTCTAGAGCCTGTTTTACTCGAAATCATGTTATGTGTGACGACCCCACTGCATGATAGGGTGTTAGTATCATTGGGGTGCTTGGACTGTAAAATTTTAATTGGAAATGTAGAGGAGAGGATTGATTTGGCTGTGTTAGCCATGTATGATTTCGATGTGATCATCGGTATGGATTGGCTAACGAAACAGAAAGCCGTTATGGATTGCGGCAGTAAGACGATCCAATTCAATCCGATTGGACGTTCTAGATTTGAATTTCAGGGAAATCGAGGAGGAACCTCAATCCCTTGGATTTCCTCAGTAGAGGCAACTGAGATGCTCGATGAAGGTTGTGAGGGATACTTGGTTAATGTTAAGGATCCGACATTGGTGGAACCTAAGTTGGAAGAAATCCCTGTAGTGTGTAATTTTCTCGAGGTATTTCCTCAGGAATTGCCAGGCTTACCGCCAAAACGGGAAGTAGAATTTGTAATAGAATTGGCCCCAGGAACCGAGCCAATTTCTAAGGCCCCGTATCGGATGTCTTTATCGGAACTGAAGGAATTGAAAGTCCAAATGCAGGAATTGTTAGACAAAGGGTTCATTCGTCCTAGTGCGTCTCCGTGGGGAGCGCCAGTCCTGTTTGTGAGGAAAAAGGACGGAACGTTGAGATTATGTGTAGACTACCGGCAGTTGAATCAGGTGACTATAAAGAACAAGTATCCACTGCCAAGGATCGACGACCTGTTCGATCAGTTACAAGGAGCGTCAGTGTTCTCTAAGATTGATCTGCGGACCGGGTATCATCAGTTGAGAATTCGGAAGGAGGATATACCCAAGACTGCATTTAGGACAAGGTACGGGCATTACGAGTTTACGGTCATGCCTTTCGGCTTGACGAATGCCCCCGCAGCATTCATGGACTTAATGAACAGAGTTTTTAAAGAATTCCTGGACCAGTTCGTCATAGTGTTTATCGATGATATTCTAGTATACTCAAAGAGTCCGGTAGAGCACGAAATGCACTTGACTGAGGTACTACGGACATTGAGAGAGCATGCGCTTTATGCGAAATTCAGTAAATGCGAGTTCTGGCTTAGCAAGGTAGCATTCCTTGGGCACATTGTATCGGGGGAAGGAATAACTGTGGATCCGGTTAAGATAGAAGCAGTGCTTAAGTGGCCCAATCCGACATCAGTGACGGAAATCAGGAGTTTCTTAGGATTGGCTGGCTATTATCGACGATTTGTTGAAGGATTCTCATCGATAGCCATGCCACTAACAAGATTGTTGAAAAAGGAAACTAAGTTTGAATGGGATGATAAGTGCGAACGAAGCTTCCAGGAACTTAAGCGCAGACTGACAACAGCTCCAGTCTTAACTATCCCATCTGGACCTGGTGGATTTGAGGTATACAGCGATGCTTCGCTTCGAGGACTTGGTTGTGTGTTAATGCAGCATGGGAAAGTAGTTGCGTACGCGTCCCGTCAGTTGAGGCCTCACGAATTGAACTATCCGACGCATGACCTAGAGTTGGCTGCCATTGTTTTTGCGCTAAAAATCTGGAGACATTATTTATGTGGAGAAAAGTTCCAGATTTATACGGATCACCAGAGTCTCAAATACTTGTTTTCTCAGAAAGAGCTGAATATGAGGCAGCGTAGATGGATGGAACTTCTGAAGGATTATGATTGCGACATCATGTACCACCCTGGAAAGGCAAATCGAGTGGCGGATGCCCTAAGTCGCAAATCGAGTATAGCGCACATGATGATCAAGGAGTGGTCATTACTGGAAAAACTTCGAGACTCAGAGTTTAAATTGGAATTGAGCCATGTATCGAATCTGCTAGCTACTTTGAGAATCGAGCCGGAGATTCAGACTAAGATTAAGGCGCTACAGTCCACGGATCAAGAGATTCAGAAAATCGTGGAAATGGATGCCACTGCAAGGAAACCAGATTTCCAAGTGTCAGGGGATGGAATCCTGAAGTTTAGAGGACGATGGTGTGTGCCTGATGATGCTGAGCTTAAGGAAGAAATATTAAGAGAAGCTCATCGCAGCAATTACAGTATACACCCCGGCAGTACGAAAATGTACCAGAATCTACGGCAACATTACTGGTGGAACGGAATGAAGGCAGATGTGGCTAGGTATGTGGCAAAGTGTCTGACATGTCAGCAAGTAAAGGCGCAACACTGTAAACCTGGAGGACTGCTGCGACCGTTGGAAATTCCTGAGTGGAAGTGGGAGCATATCACCATGGATTTTGTAACCGGATTACCAAGAAGCCAAAGAGGGCATGATTCTATTTGGGTAGTCGTGGATCGACTTACAAAATCGGCACATTTCTTAGCAGTACGGAAGGATTTTGAGTTAGAAAAGTATGCAGAGCTGTACGTAAGGCAAATTGTTAGGCTGCATGGAGTGCCGGTAACGATTACATCAGATCGTGACCCGAGATTTACGGCAAATTTCTGGAAAAGTCTGCAGTCGACTTTGGGAACAAAGGTACAGTTCAGTACAGCTTACCATCCGCAGACTGACGGCCAATCAGAAAGGACGATACAGACCCTTGAGGATATGTTGAGAGCTTGTGTACTCGATTTCCAAGGCAAATGGGAAGAGCAGTTGCATTTGGTGGAGTTTGCGTACAATAACAGTTATCAGCAGAGTATTCAGATGGCCCCATTTGAGGCTTTATATGGTAGAGCGTGTAGGACTCCAGTGTGCTGGGATGAGGTAGGAGAACGAAGCATCACAGGTCCGGAGTTGGTACAGCAAACAGTGGAAACTGTGGAGGTTATCCGAGGAAGGCTAAAGACAGCGCAAAGTCGACAGAAAAGCTATGCCGATCGGAGACGACGACCTTTGGAATTCCAAGTTGGAGATCATGTGTTTCTCAAGGTGTCACCTATGAAAGGGTTATCTCGATTCGGCAAGAAAGGGAAGCTGAGCCCAAGGTTTGTCGGACCGTTCGAAATTTTGGAAAAGATTGGCGATATGGCATATAGACTCGCTCTGCCACCTAACTTATCCCAGGTACACAATGTTTTCCACGTGTCGATGCTAAGAAAGTATGAACCAGACTCGACACACGTGTTAAGGTATGAAGAAATTGACGTGGACGACAGGGTGTCGTACGTGGAGAGACCGGTCAGAATTGAAGATCGGAAAGATCGAGTACTGCGGAATAAGACAATCCCGATGGTCAAGGTAGTCTGGGAGCACCACGGGACAGAAGGCGCAACTTGGGAAAGCGAAGAGGCCATGCGACGTCAACACCCCCAGTTGTTCGAGGAGCAGGTGTAAAGCACAAATTTCGAGGACGAAATTTTTGTAAGGGGGGAAGAATTGTAACAGCCCGAATTTTGACCCGTTATCGAGTCCAATAAAGTGTATGTGAATTCTCGTGTAATTTTAGTAAGTCTCGCCCGGAACTGATCAATCACGGGATACTAACCAAAAAGGAAAGGCTAAATAGGATCAGGTACGTGGACCGAGAACCCGACCGCGATTGAGCGCCGATTTCGAGGAACGTCGAGGAAATATTTTGAACCAATAGAGGCCGATCCTAGGAAAAATGACGGGTCGATATTATCAGTAACGTACGATCGGATCGCGAGTGATTTCGCACGACCGAAAGTACGCCTGACAAATGAACCTCGATTTAATCCAAACGATCGCGACCCCGGTACTAGTGATAGTTCCTCTCGTTATCTCGAAATTGAGGCCATCATGACTCGGACAATCTTAGGTCGATACGCGTAATACCTAAACAGCCACCTGTTAGCGAGAGACCCTAAAACTGCAAAACGAGCAAATTAGATAGCGATATTGGGCACGAACTTCGATGTCAAAATATCAAGGGTAATTACGACTATTTTGCAAGACGGACGTCAATTTAGAGTGGCCATTCATGTTTGGGACTATTGCGGTTGAAAACGGAAAATCCGACAGAAATTGAGAAAAAGACGGTTTTGCCCCTGTGGACACCGGGACCCGATTCGGACGCCGATCGAGGCTATTTTTCGCGGCCAAGGTCATTTTGGGGTGGCCACACGCATTTAGAGCGGTTTTGGCCAAAAAGTTGATTTTCGACAAAAATTGGAAAATAATATTATTTTATTCCCGGGATTTCGCGGACGATTTCCGAGGGCTTAGAAAATTAATTTCGCGAATCCGACGCCATATTATGTTGGCCACGCACGTATGGAACGCGTATGTGCAAAAATTGGAATTTCGGTCCGGGACCGGAAATTTACGATAATGCCCCTAGGTTGTATTATTTAATTCCGAATTTTAATTGATTTTTGGGGGTCTAACTAGGGTTAGGGGGACCAAACCAGACCTGGTTAGGTTTAGTTAGGGGGCAATTGACCATAATACCCTTGCTTTATTGGTTAAAATTCAAATTGGACCCTTGGATTGAAGGGCAAATTGTCCTAAGCCCTTGGATGGGCGACACGTGGATTCCACTAAGCCACTTTGACCAGCTTTTTGACTCTCTCTCTCCTCTGGTCAGACTCTCTTCTCTCTCTTCTCTCTCTCTCTCCCCGAGCGGCTTCTCCCTCACGTTTCATCTTCCTCGCCGGGACTGGTCTGGCTTCGCCGGGGCTGTTCACGCCGGGACGGCCGTCCCCGCCGGAGCTGCTGGGCTCGTCCGCCGCCCGCCGGTCCCCAGGCGCCGTCCCAGCCCCGTCGGCCGCCGTCTCCCCTCACTTCCCGCCACCTCAGTCGCTGTCCTGTTCCAGGCGAGGGAGGGCAGCGTCGCCGGTTCAGCCTCGCCGTTGGAGCGCCGCCGGAGCAGCCAAGCTCGTCCGCCGCTCGCCGACCACCAGGCGCCGTCCCAGCCCCGTCGGCCGCCGTCTCCCTTCGTTTTCCGCCGCCCTCAGCCGCTGCTCTGTCCAGGCGAGAGAGAGCAGCAGCAGCGACGCCGGCTCGCCCGCCGGTGCCGCGCCGCCGTCCGCCGCCAAGCGTCGCCCCCGGCGACCGCCTCGCCGTCCTCAGCCCCTCTCCTCCTGTCCTCAGCCTCCTCAGCCCCACCGACCAGCACAGCCCCTGTTTTGGCCGGTTTGTGCCTCGAGCTCGCCGGAGTCGCCGTGAGCCGCCGGCTTGCTTTGGGGCGCCGCCGTCGATTGTACCGCTCGCCGGTCATCGGCCGCTCGCTCCCGTCGTCTTGCGTCGCTAATAGGCGAGTAAATCCACTAATCCCTGAATTAGTCTAAATTGTGCTAGATTAGAGGCTTAATTATGATAATTAGGGCTTAATCGAGTGTGTTTTGTGCAAGGGTTGATTAGTAGACTCAATTAAGACTAATTATGGTGGTTTAATGGTAAATTAGAGAGAAATTGAGGGCTGAATTGGGATGGGCCTCATGGGCTCCGAATTTTGATTTAATGGGCCCAAATTAGAGATTTTTAAATGGGCCTTGGAATTAGAAAATGAAATGGGCCCATGAAGTTGGAATTAAATTGAAATTGTTTGAAGCCCAATTGGAAAATGGAATGGGCCTTGATTGGGAATTGACTTGAATTGTGGAAGCCCATTGGGGAATTAATTGGGCCTTTGATTGTGGATTTACTTGAAATTGTTTGCAGCCCATTGGGAATTAAATGGGCCTTTGATTGTGAAATTCCACGTGGTTGTGATATGATTTAAGATCGTATTATTGTGACCGACGGGTCAGGCCTACGGGTCGAGTATTATTGTGACCGACGGGTCAGGCCTACGGGTCGAGCATTATTGATGACCATTGGGTCATGGCCTTCGGGTCGATTTAAACTGTGATGACCATTGGGTCATGGCCTTCGGGTCGATTTAAACTGTGATGACCATTGGGTCATGGCCTTCGGGTCGATTTAAACTGTGATGACCATTGGGTCATGGCCTTCGGGTCGATTTAAACTGTGATGACCATTGGGTCATGGCCTTCGGGTCGATTTAAACTGTGATGACTATTGAGTCATGGCCTTCGGGTCGATTTAACTGCTGATGAGTTATAATGATATTGAAAGCCTAACCTGCAGGGCTGGAGTATTGGAAGCGGGCTGTGAGCCCATGTGAATTTAATGTGATTTAATTACTGGTTCATTGATGCATGTGTTTTTATTTACCTCTGGAGGTACACGTTAGCCTAGTTTTAGGATTAGTGGTTTGAACTTGCTGAGTATATCTCACGGTTGTGGTAAAACCGAACATTTCAGATCCCCGGCCATGAACACTTGAGGCGGAAGAGCAAGACCCTGAGCTGAGACGGAGTACGAACCTATGAGTTCAGAGGAAGAACCAGGGCAGTCCGAGAGTTCTTTTGAGACGTCTGGACCTAATCTCGACTGGGAACCCTAGTTTAGGTCCCAGCCTTAGGAGTGAGGGCCGTTACTTTTTGTCTGTAGCCCTCCGGTAGATAGATTAATATCCCTTGGCCACTGATCCCTACTGCTTCGTGGCCCTTTTTGTGTACTTTTTGTTGATCAAAGGGATATTGCATTTAAGTCTGTAAAGATTGTATATTTCGGTTTAATAGATCATAATTGGTTTTAGTTTACTATTCATGGTTACTAAGTAATTTAGTCTGGGTGTATATATATCATATACGTTGTTCCGCTTGTGGTTTGTTTATTCTCTGATTCGGGTTTACGGGTCGGTGACGCAATCCTGGGAGCGTCGCACCTATTTTCGACCTTAGCGCGGATGTTCATGCTTCGTGGGGTACGGGGCGTGACATTTTGTTTGTCTGATGTCATCTTTTTCTATAGGGAAGAGCTAGATTTTCATTTATGGGGGGTAAAGGAGGACCTCTTTGGAAGCAACTGACATTCAGATTGGCTGACAGAAGGTATGGATCAGCGACAATCTCATCCCCTAACATAGAAAAGTAGAGTTGTAATTTGCTTTGACCTTTAGTCTTATGCATGATGATGCTCATGTTAATTTATCTGCCAATTATCTCTTTTGTCTATCGTTCGAGTCATAATGTATTAAATGTGATAATTGAACATCTATGTCCGTGGAGAGGTTTATTCTTTTGACTTTTTTCGGACAGTGATGCAGCTCATTGTGGAGGTTATCTATCGGTTGAAGATGCTCAGGAACATGCTAGTACTACATACTTGGAAAAAGGTTTCCTTGATTTCTTGAACAAGGTATATCTAATTTCTTCTCTGAGATCTGAGTGGGCACAAAGCAAATATATAAGTTCATTGTTTTAGGAGAATGGAGTCGTAATAGTTTGACACCATCTTCTTTACTTAGATTTGAATGCACTTGTTTAAATTTGAATAAGCTTATTTTAATTGATTGACCTTACCTGTTGTTCTCTGTGTCATGCCTACTGACAAGTCTTCTGAAGCTTTGTAGTTTATCGATTTGTCAAGGAGCCCAAACAGTTTTCACTCTTTACTCGTTTTGTGTCTTCATGTGTTCTTGCTAAATCAGTGTATCCAGATTCATGAACCGCTTTCTCTTGTCCTTTCTTGCAGGAGCTTCTATCATTTCATTGTGAAGAAAAAGATTTTGAAGGGTTACCGTTTGAGTTTTACGGAGGATTTGTCGGGTACCTAGGGTATGATGTCTGTTAAATATTGCCATCAGGCTTTATCTCTAAATCACGATTGAAGTTAAAAAAGTTTCTGGAATGCTTCTTTATGTGCTGCTTTTAGTGCTTTGCCATTAGAAAATGGTTACGTTTCTGAATGCACACGCGGCCTGTTTTATGAAGGATATCTGTATCTATGCACATTCCTACTCTTTTATACCCTTTCATTGCCTCTACTTTGTCTGTGGACTAACCTATTATGTCTTCTCGCATCTCAGGTATGACCTCAAAGTAGAATGTGGTGCAGCAACTAATTGTCACAAGTCAACAGCTCCAGACGCTTGTTTTCTGTTTGCTGATAATCTTGTAGTGGTCGATCATCTGAATGACGATGTTTATTTGATGTCAATACATGACCGCAACACACATGGGACAACATGGCTGGATAATACAGAAGAAAAGCTTCTTACTTTAAGAACAGCTCCTACAGACGAACCAAAGAAAAAAAATACAGGGTCCACAATCATTTCCCCCTGTGAAGCAGGCTTTTGCAACGAGAAATGCAAAGAGCGGTACATGGAAGATGTCAGGAAGTGCTTGAAGTATATAAAAGATGGAGAAAGCTATGAGTTATGTTTCACGACCCAAACAAGGAAAAAAGTTGAGGGGATGGATCCTTTGAAACTGTACCTTCACCTTAGAGAAAGCAATCCAGCACCATATGCTGCTTGGCTTAATTTTTCAAAGGAGAATCTCCACGTCTGCTGCTCTTCCCCCGAGAGATTTCTGCGGTTGGATAGTAATGGTATCTTGGAGGCAAAGCCCATAAAGGGTACTGTAGCTCGGGGAGTGACGAAAGAGGAAGATGAACAGCGCAAATTGCAACTGGAGTACAGGTAGAGTTTTCGCTTATAAATACCCAACAGCTTCAATATCTTCACTACTGTTGTCTTAGTAGGTCTGCACAATATGTATATGCTCGTTGGTTGCATGGAGGAAAATGTCGCAGAATAAAATTCTTAATTGTAACTCAGCTTTATTTGTCCAAATGATTGGCTTCAGTCACTTTGTGCACAAAGATGTTTCATGGCTTGTCGGGTTTCTGCAGGCGACACTACATCTAGGAAGCTAGGAAGCTAGGAAGGCTAGATTTATACTTCTAAAAATGAACTTGTTCATCTGTTGGCTGGTAGTGTTTGATTCTTTATAGAAAGCTGATTCCGTCTCTCTTTCCCCCTGCTTGGCAGTGAAAAGGATCAAGCTGAGAATCTGATGATTGTCGATCTTCTCAGAAATGATCTTGGTCGGGTTTGTGAACCTGGTTCTGTTCATGTACCTCATCTGATGGATGTTGAGTCATATGCCACAGTCCATACCATGGTGAGTACAATACGTGGAAAGAAGCGCAGCGATGTCAGTGCAATTGATTGTGTTAGAGCTGCATATCCAGGTGGTTCAATGACAGGAGCGCCTAAACTGAGGTCTATGGAACTTCTTGATTCTCTGGAGAGCTGCTCTCGAGGAATCTATTCGGGATCGATCGGTTTTTTCTCTATTAATCAGACGTTTGATCTGAACATCGTCATAAGAACAGTCGTGATACATGAGAATGAAGCTTCGATCGGGGCCGGCGGGGCCATTGTCGCCCTATCAAACCCCGAAAACGAGTATGAGGAAATGAATTTGAAGACCTGTGCACCGGCGAAGGCGATGGTGGATATTCAGTAATGCTGAGAATTTGGTAATCTATTTCCCCATCTTTTCTTCCCCAGGTGATAGGTAGAAATCTCTGTCAATTGGTCGTGTGCCTCAACTCGTTATTCATTTTGCATGAAAAGAAACAGATTTGTAGTTTCCTTGGTTTAACTTGTATGCATTTCAGACACTTTGGATATTGATACTTCACCATTTCATGGGCGTGTAATCCTGGAGCTATACCTACATGCGCTCAACTCGTGCGAGCCCAATGCATATGAACGGTCAAACACAATGCATTGGGTAGGCCGAATACAAATGATAATTTCTCATCTTCTTAGAATCACCGGACTGATACAAGATCAGGCTTGTTAGAGCACATAAATCCATGTAAATTGCTTTCTGAAAGTGGGCAGTATATGGCATTCTATACTCACACATGCCTATAGACGCAAATTCAACAAAAATAACTTTTGATTAGAATGAATGCATTCTTTATTGTTTCAATAAATGAATATATCATCTGTTCTTGTTTTATCTTATTGCATTACCGAAACGAAAAGCGGCATGCGATCAGGCAATGGCCCAAGCCAATGCCCCAACATTTCACTCCTCTATTTTTCTTAAAGAAAAGGGTGGATTGATCAACTCCCAGATCCCTGTTCAAGCTTTTTTAAACAAAAAACGAGCGTGCACACATTCGCTGAGCAGCTCTGTATTGGTTTTTCAGCGCTCTTCGAATTTCAAGCATATTTTGGTCTCCTGCCCAACTCCCGATTTTGTTCGGTACGTGACCGCGCGCCACTGATCAACCGGTCACCGAGAGGCAAGCACAGCAATAGAGTAGTTTTTTTTTTTGGTTATATTTCTTTTGAGGGAAGGGAAGAACCCACCTGAAGGATCTAAAGGCCTAGATATTAAGGATGTTGCTCGATCAAGAATTGTCTCGTGAACTAGATCGAATTGGTGGAACCGGCAATAACCCTAATTCCTCTTTTTCTCTTGTTTTGGCCAGTTTTCATGATTATTATTATTATTTTACCTCTTCTTGTATGTGTTTATGTGGAGAAAATTTGTGGTGGAGATGGTGAAGGATTGTGATGGACTCATCTTCTGAAGTTTACTTATTGGAGATCAAAAGAAAATAATCTTCTGCATATTTGCACAAAGAAAAATGAAAAAAGTCAATTGACTGCATAAGTCTCCATTTCTGATTCTCGTCCTTCTTCTAACTCCCCAACTTGAAGAAGGGGGGGTGATCAGTGGCATGGCATATGAGGAATTAAACTTCATTGAAGTTGAAAAAAATGACAAAAAAAAAACGCATGGCAGTTCTAAGATCAACAGGGTCGGTTCTCGATCCCACAAATTAGGAACCGACCTTAATTGGGTAGGTTCCAAGTTCGAACGGTGCGAACCAACCTCTTATGAAAACGATCACCCCTAGAATGAACCGAAACGATAGAGGAAAAAATTGGACAATCCTTCCACAGTGCATTTGTGTCTATTTATAAATAAGTAAGATTTGTGACGTATTACTTGGTAAAAAAAAACCTATATGAAAAATTACCAAATATAAAGATACATTTCAAAAAACGTTTTCGCGACGATCACTTAGAGCTAAATAAGATTGATTCAATTTTCCTCGCTAAAATGAATGATGATCTGTCACTCCCCGTACCCCTCGAAGCATGGACATCCGTGGATAGGTCGAGAAGAGTGCAACGCTCCCAGGATTGCGTCACCGACCCGAAGGTACCCAATCAGAGATAACACATCACATGCGGAAACGACGTATATATATATATATATATATTAAATATAAATACACCCGGACAATTCAGCACGCAACCATGAATAGCGGGAGATAACAATTTGCGATCTATTAAGCCAAAATATACATTCTATTACAAACTTACATACAATATCCCTTTGTCAACAAAAAAGTACACCAAAATGGCCACAAAGCAAAAAGGGATCGGTGGCCAAGAGATATCAAACTATCTATCAGGAAGAGGGCTACAGTCAAAAAGGGGTTAGCGTCTACTCCTAATACTGAGACCTAGTCTAAGGCTCCCAGTCTGGATCGGATGACTCTGAAGACTCCTCGGAAGAATTCTCCTGAACCTCAGACTCTTCTGAGTCCATGGCCTCTGCCATTATCCTCTCGTCCTCTAAGTTGAGTTCTAACTCTAGATCTAGGTAAAGACCTAAATCATCATCTTCCTCAGATCCTATCTCCTCGTCCGATCCAACCTCAGCAACTTCTCCGGCTGCATCAATATCCACGTCCATTGCCTCAAGATCAAACTCTTCGCCGTCCACCGGATCTATGTCTACAGCTATAACTTGCTGCTCTCCCTCCTCCTCATCCATAACCGCCGGTCCATCCACGGTCTCATCCTGAAAACTCACGCTGAGGGACGTTGGAGGGTCCGATACTTCACTACTCGCCATCTGAGGGATCATAACGCCGTTTACGTCCACCGGAATGTCAAAAGTTCTGATCGGGGGTCCTGTCACGCCATCTGCTCCCCATGACACCAGGCTACATACTCTTGGGTGTGGCTGTAGTCCTCTCCCACATTTACAAATAAAACTGAATAGTATCTAACATACGCCGTTCCATCCCCACAGGGGTGCACACTAGATGACCGCTCGATTCGCTGCGGGAATCCAAAAAGAGGGGCTTTCCTCGGCATCTTACGGACGGGGGTCTGAAAATTCGGTTTTACTACAACCGTGAGAAAACTCAGCAAGTATAAAATCACTAATCCCAAACTAGGCTAAAGTGCACCTCCAGAGGTAAATAAAATACATAAATCAATGAACTAGTATATCAATCTTTATAAATTCACCCGGGCCCATAGCCCAATTCAATACACCACCCTGCCGGTCAGACTTCCAATATCCATATAAAACGTATGCAGTTATATCGACCCGGGGGCCACGACCCTAAGGTCAACGACAGTCAAACCGACCCAAAGGCCACGACCCTTAGGCCACAATTTATTCCGACCCGAAGGCCCGACCCGAAGGCCACATTTTAAAAAGGCTCATCACATATGTCATGCACTCCATTTCGGCTAATAACAAGCTTACAAGCCATTTATATTTTCGAGAATTCAAATTAATTACACTACTCATGCCAAGAGACCAAATAAATTACACGCAAATTTGTCAATTTCAACACCTTAATGGTACGTTCAATCTTTTCCATTTAACCCAAAATAACCCGGCGCTCATTTCGCACACTTATTCGGATTCAATGCAATACACCCAAAGCCCGCCATGTTCTAATCAAATTTAGCTATTAATTCCTCGAACATGGCGCAACACTAGCATTCCAACAAGTCCTAAATTACCTTTAAATTGCCAAATTTTCAAGCCCTTACTCTATAGACCATTTGATGCTCAGAGTAGGCAATTTAGCGCAATTTCGGACCTCCATGGATAATGCTCAACATCAAACAATTTCCAGCCTTAAATCATCCCTAAACAACCTTATTAAGTCCCAATTATGCATTGGATTACCCGATTTAAACAATCATAC
The DNA here is from genome assembly GCA_031216285.1 of Syzygium syzygioides. Classification (NCBI taxonomy): domain Eukaryota; kingdom Viridiplantae; phylum Streptophyta; class Magnoliopsida; order Myrtales; family Myrtaceae; genus Syzygium; species Syzygium syzygioides. The sequence continues at coordinate 36,020,084 of CM062248.1, read as the reverse complement.
AAGAGCCCATTAAATCTCAACTTAGGCAAATCATCCCAAATTCGGGTCTGTTATGAACAGTACTCAACAGCCCTCAATTAATCACCAATTCATACCTAAATCATTCCATTAGGCTCTAATTATAACCCCCAATCATCCAATAGACGTTTACCCATAGTTAGGCACTAATTTAGTCTAATTACACCTTAATTCACCCACCTAAAGTGCAATTAGGACTAAATTGGGATTAGGGGTTTGATACTCGCCTAAAATTATCTTGAGGTGACGGGAGCGGGCGATCGACTACCGACACGCGGTGAGAATCGACGGCAGCGCTCCGGGGGCAAGCCGGCGGTCACACGGCGCCGGCGGGGCTCGCGGTCTCCTCGGCCCAAAAACAAAGGAGCTGCTGCGGAAAGGGGGGCTGAGGATGATGGAGAGGGAGACGGTGAGGGCGCGGCTAGTCGGCGGATAGCGACGCGGCACCGGCGGGGCAAGACTGGCGGTGCTTCTCTCTGTTTCACCTGGAGTAGCTGTTGTGGGGCGGCGAAACAGAAGTGGAGGTGGTCGACGGAGGCTGGGGCGGTGCCAGGGGGCGACGTGTGGCGACCTAAGGTCAGCAGCTCCGACGGCGTGGCTGTTCCAGCGTGAATAGTGGCTGGCGGAGCAGAACCGGTAGAGGAAGAGAGCGGCATGAGGGACGATCGGGGAGAGAGAGAGAGGGAACATGAGCTGAGGGACAGAGGAGAGAGAGAGGGAGCTAGTAAAAAATGATCAAATTTGGTGAGTGGGATCCAAGTGTCACCAATCCAAGGGCTTGGACAATTTGCCCTCGGATCCAATGGTCTAGGCTCACTCTCCTCCACTAATGCGAGGGCAATATGGTCAAATGCCCCCTAACCAAGGCTGACCAGGTCTGGTTGGCCTCGTCTAACCATAGTTAAACTCCAAAATTGATTAAACATTCGAAATTAAATAAAATAACCTAGGGGCATTTTCGTAATTTTCCAATCCCGGAACGAAATTCCAATTTTTACCCATACTGGTCCTAAATATTCATGGGAGACATAATCCGGTGTCGGATTTGCGAAATTCGCATTCTAAGCCCTCGGAAATCGCCCACGAAGTCCCGGGGAATAAAATAATATTATTTTTCAATTTTTGTCGAAATTCCAGTTTTTAACCGTATTCACTCCAGACGTGCATGGTTGCCCCAAAATGGCATCGATTCCGAAAAATAATTTCGTTTGGGCCTCGGAAATGGACATTGAGGTCCCTAGGGACTAAATTGCAATTTTCCCCAATTTCTGTCAAAATTTCTATTTTCAACCATTCTTGTCCTAAACTTGTGTGGCCACTCTAAAATGATGTCCATCTTGTAAAATAATCGTAATTATCCTTGAAATTTTGATGTCAAAGTTCGGGCTCAATATCGCGATCAAAATAGCTCATTTTGAAGTCTAAAGGCCTCTTACTAACATGCGGCTGTTGAGGTGTCACGTGTATCGACCTAAGATTATCTAAGTCATGATGGCCTCAAATTTCGAGAGAACGAGAGGAATTTTCACTAGTACCGAGGGTCGCAATCGATTAGATTAAAATCAGGATTCACTAGTCAGGCGTACTTTCGTTCGTGCGGAATCACCAGCGATCCGATCGCACTTAACTGACTATATAAACCCGTCATTCTCCTAATATTAGCCCATATTGGTTCCAAAATATTCCCTCGACGTTCGTCAAAATCGGCGCTCAATCGCGATAGGGTCCTCAGTCCACGTACCTGTTCCTATTTAGCCTTTCCCATATGGTTAGTATCCCGTGATTGATCAAGTCCGGGCGAGACTTACTAAAGTCAAACTAAAATTAATATACACTTTATTGATCCCGGTAACATGTCAAAATTCAGGATGTTACAACTCTTCCCCTCTTACAAAAATTTCGTCCTCGAAATTTGTATTATAAACTTGTTCCTCGAACAACTGGGGATGTTGACGTCGCATGGCCTCATCGCTTTCCCAAGTAGCGCCTTCTGTCCCGTGGTACTCCCAGACTACCTTGACCATCGGGATTGTTTTATTCCGCAGTACTCGATCTTTCCGATCTTCAATTCTAACTGGTTTTTCCATGTACGACACCCGGTCGTCTACGTCTATTTCTTCATATCTTAGAACGTGTGTCAAGTCTAGTTCATATTTTCTCAACATCGACACATGGAAGACATTGTGTACTTGGGACAAGTTAGATGGCAGGGTAAGCCTATATGCCATATCGCCAATCTTTTCCAAAATCTCAAACGGTCCCACAAACCTCGAACTTAGCTTTCCTTTCTTTCCGAATCGAGATAACCCTTTCATAGGCGACACCTTGAGGAATACATGGTCTCCGACTTGGAATTCCAAAGGTCGTCGTCTCCGATCAGCATAGCTTTTCTGTCGACTTTGCGCTGTCTTTAGCCTTTCTCGGATAACCTCGATAGCTTCCACTGTTTGCTGTACCAACTCTGGACCTATAATGCTTCGTTCTCCTACTTCATCCCAGCTCACTAGAGTCCTACATGCTCTGCCATATAAAGCTTCAAATGGGGTCATCTGGATACTTTGCTAATAGCTATTATTATATGCAAACTCCACCAAATGCAGCTATTCTTCTCATTTTCCTTGAAAATCCAGTACACAAGCCCTCAACATATCCTCAAGGGTCTGTATCGTCCTTTCTAATTGACCGTCAGTCTGTGGATGGTAAGCTGTACTAAACTGTATCTTTATTCCCAAGGCCATCTACAGGCTTTTCCAGAAATTTACCGTAAACCTCGGGTCACGATCCGATGTAATCGTTACCGGCACTCCATGCAGCCTAACAATCTGCCTTACGTACAATTCTGCATACCTTTCCAGCTCGAAATCCTTTCGTACTGCTAAGAAATGTGCTAACTTCGTAAGTCGGTCTACGATCACCCAAATGGAATCATGCCCTCTCTGGCTTCTCGGTAATCCTGTTACGAAGTCCATGGTGATGTGTTCCCATTTCCACTCAGGAATTTCCAATGGTCACAGCAGTCCTCCAGGTTTACAGAGTTATGCCTTTACCTGCTGACATGTCAAACACTTAGCCACATACCTGACCACATCCGTTTTCATTTCGTTCCACCAATAATGTTGTCGTAGATTCTGGTACATCTTCGTGCTATCAAGGTGTATGCTATAATTGCTATAATGAGCTTCTCTTAGTACTTCTTCCTTAAGCTCAGTATCATCAGGTACACACCATCGTCCTCTGAATTTCAGGATTCCATCCTCTGATACTTGGAAATTTGGCTTCCTTGTAATGGCATCCATTTCCACGATTTTCTGAATTTCCTAATCTGTGGACTGCAGCGCCTTAATCTTGGTCTAAATTTTCGACTCGATTCTCAAAGTAGCAAGCAGATTTGACACATAGCTCAATTCCAATTTAAACTCTGAGTCTCGAAATCTTTCCAACAATGTCCACTCCTTGATCATCATGTGCGCCATACTCGATTTGTGGCTTAGGGCATCCGCCACTCTATACGCCTTTCCAGGGTGGTACAGGATGTCATAATCATAATCTTTCAGAAGTTCCATCCATCTACACTGTCTCATATTCAACTCTTTCTGCGAAAACAGGTATTTGAGACTTTGGTGATCCGTATAAATTTGAAACTTTTCCCCACATAAATAATGTCTCCAAATTTTGAGTGCAAAAACAATGGCAGCCAACTCTAGGTCATGCGTCGGATAGTTCAACTCGTGTGGCCTCAACTGACGTGACGCATATGTAGCTACTTTCCCATGCTGCATTAACACACAATCAAGTCCTCTGAGCGAAGCACCACTGTATACCTCGAATCCACCAGATCCAAATGGAATAGTTAAGACTGGAGCTGTTGTCAGTCTGTGCTTAAGTTCTTGAAAGTTTCGTTCGCACTTGTCATCCCATTCAAACTTAGTTTCCTTTTTCAACAATCGCGTTAATGGCATGGCTATCGACGAGAATCCTTCTACAAAACGTCGATAGCAACCGGCCAATCCCAAGAAACTCCTGATTTCCGTCACTGATGTCGGTCTGGGCCACTTAAGCACTGCTTCGATCTTGATCGGATCCACAGTTATTCCTTCTCCCGATACAATATGTCTAAGGAATGCTATCTTGCTAAGCCAGAACTCGCACTTACTAAATTTCGCATAAAGCGCGTGCTCCCTCAATGTCCGTAGTACCTCAGTCAAATGCATTCCGTGCTCTACCGGACTCTTCGAGTATGCCAGAATATCATCGATGAACACAATAACGAACTGGTCTAGGAATTCCTTAAAAACTCTGTTCATTAGATCCATGAAAGCTGCGGGGGCATTCGTCAAACCGAATGGCATGACTATAAACTCGTAATGCCCGTACCTTGTCCTAAATGTAGTCTTGGGTATATCCTCCTCCCGAATTCTTAACTGATGATACCCGGTCCGTAGATCAATCTTGGAGAACACTGACGCTCCTTGCAATTGATCGAACAAGTCATCGATCCTTGGCAGTGGGTACTTATTCTTTACAGTCACTTGATTCAACTGCCGGTAATCTATATATAATCTCAACGTTCCGTCCTTTTTCCTCACAAACAGGACTAGCGCTTCCCATGGAGACGCACTAAGGCGAATGAACCCTTTGTCTAACAATTCCTACATCTGGACTTTCAGTTCCTTCAACTCCAATAAAGACATCTGATATGGGGCCTTAGAAATTGGCTCAGTTCCCGGGGCCAATTCTATTACAAATTCCACTTCCCGTTCTGGCGGTAAGCTCGGCAATTCCTGAGGAAAAACCTCGGGGAAGTTGCACACTACTGGGATTTCTTCCAACTTAGGTTCCACAAATATCGAGTCCTTAACATTAACCAAGTATCCCTCACAACCTTCTTCAAGCATCTCAGTTGCCTCTACTGAGGAAATCCAAGGGATCGAGGTTCCTCCTCGGTTTCCCTGAAATTCAAATCTAGGATGTCCAATCGGATTGAATTGGATCGTCCTATTGCCGTAATCCATAACGGCTTTCTGTTTCGTCAGTCAATCTATACCGATGATCACATCAAAATCATACATGGCTAGTACAACCAAATCAATCCTCTCCTCTATACTCCCAATTACAATTTTACAATCCATGCACCCCAATGATACTAACACTCTATCATGCAGTGGAGTCGTCACACATAACATATTTTCAAGTAATACCGGCTCCAGACCAACCAATCTAACAAACTATTTTGAAATAAATGAATGGGTTGCCCCGGGATCAAATAATGCATAGGCAGCATGACTACAGAGAGAAATGGTACCTGTGACCACGCCTGGCGTGTCCTCGGCATCCTTGCGCGCCATTGCGTATACTCGTCCTTGTGCCGACGATCTGCCCTGAAAAGGTGGTGGGGGATTTTCGGCCTGATTTCCCACTCTGGGCTGTTGTTGTTGTCTTGGGGATCCCGAAAATCGTTGCTGGGGGCAATTCTTTATCTGGTGTCACAAACTCCTGCAACGGAAACAAGCTCCAAATCTATTTGGCTTCTGACTTGGTTTCCCTATATTCTTTCTCGGTGGTGGAACAAATCGTCTATTGTCGGTCATCGGTTTCTTTTCAAAACGATGGTAATCCCGATTCTGATTAAACCTTGAACCCGATGCTGCTGCTCTTTCCATTTGATCTCTCTCCATGATCTGGGCTCATTCATACAATTCCCTGTAATCTCTGATATTCAGCAAAAGCATTTGGGTGCGAAGATCCGGTTTCAGTCCATCTCTAAATCTTCGAGCCTTATCTAGTGGGTTATCAACCATTCTTGGGGAGAATTTGGGCAGTCTTGCGAACTCCGCCTCGTACTGAATCACTGTCATTGACCCCTGGCGAAGTCTCATGAACTCCGCCATCTTCTTCTCCTGGGCACTTTCCGAGGAGTATTGTCCATAGAAATGCTCGATAAATATGGTCTAAGTCTGTTCCATATTTTCTAGGTGTAAAGTAACAAGAAACTCATTGATTATTGAAAAGTAAGAGTTACAAGAGTATTTATACGTCCCTTATAACCCTAGTTTCTCAAACCATATGAAAGACTATTTTACCCTTATACTCTAACACTCCCCCTCAAGCTGGAGCATGAATATCAAACATGCCCAGCTTGTTACAAATATATTCAATTCTACCACTTCCTAAAGACTTAGTGAAAATATCTGCCAACTGTTCACCAGTCTTAATATGATTAGTCAAAATGACCCCAGCTTCTAGCTTTTCCCGAACAAAGTGACAGTCAACTTCAATGTGTTTAGTACGCTCATGGAAGACTGGATTTGAAGCAATATGTAGAGCCGCTTGATTATCACACCACAACTCCATTAGCGCTGGGTCCTTGAAACCGAGTTCAACTAACAGTTGCCGCATCCAAACTAGCTCACATGTAGTTTGAGCCATAGCTCTATATTCGGACTCTGCACTGGATCTGGCTACCACATTCTGTTTCTTACTCTTCCAAGAAACCAAGTTTCCTCCCACAAATGTGCAAAAACCTGATGTAGATCTCCGATCAATGGGAGACCCGGCCCAATCTGCATCAGAGAACGCTTCCACCCTTTTATGACCATGATCTCTATAAAGAAGTCCACGACCAGGAGCTTTCTTCAAGTATCGCAAGATTCTCACCACGGCATCCCAATGGGGGGTACGAGGAGAAGACATAAACTGACTCACAACACTCACCGGAAAGGAAATATCTGGTCGAGTAATAGTGAGATAATTTAATTTGCCAACAAGCCTTCGATACCGCTCTGGATCACTTAGTAGCTCACCTTCTTCCGCCATTATCTTAATGCCAGCTTCCATAGGTGTATCCAGAGGTTTAGCTCCTAGCATACCTGTCTCTGCAAGTAAGTCCAATGCATACTTGCGTTGCGAAATATGAATACCTCTCTTTGCTGTTGCCACCTCAATGCCCAAAAAGTATCTTAACCGTCCAAGATCCTTCGTTTCAAACTGCTGTTTCAAATATAACTTCAATTCATCGATCCCTGCAGAGTCATCACCAGTTATGACAATATCATCCACATAAACAACAAGGAATATCCGACCAGCATTAGAAACCCGGTAAAACATAGAATGGTCGCCATGGCATCGAGTTAGTCCAAATTGAAGCACCACCTCAGTGAATCTCCCAAACCAAGCCCGAGGGGATTGCTTTAAGCCATACAATGATTTCTTTAAACGACATACATGGCCAGACTCCCCCTGAGCAACAAACCCAGGTGGTTGCTCCATATAGACTTCTTCATGCAAATCACCATGGAGAAAAAGCATTTTTAACATCAAGTTGAAAGAGAGGCCATCGAGACGAAGCAGCCAAGGAAAGTAAAAGGCGAACCGATGTCATTTTAGCCACAGGAGAGAAAGTATCACCATAATCCACTCCATAGATTTGGGCGTAGCCCTTAGCAACCAATCTAGCTTTGAGTCGAGCAAGAGAGCCATCGGGATTAACTTTGACAGAGAAGACCCACTTACAACCAATAGTATTCTTCCCTGCAGGTAACGGAACAAGATCCCAGGTCTGATTTTTGTCAAGTGCCCACAACTCATCCTCCATAGCTGTCTTCCAACCCGGACTCGATAATGCTTCAGCAACAGTCTTAGGAGTAGAATGTGTATCAATGGTAAGTAAACTAGCTCGAAGAGAAGCAGAAAGACCAGAATATGAGACAAAATTGGTAATGGGATGCTGGGTACAACTACGGGTTCCTTTACGATGTGCAATAGGGACATCAAGATCTGTAGATGGAGGACTTACCTCAGACTTGGAGGACGAAGAAGCAGTAGGCACGGGAGCATCTGCAGAGGGCTGTACATGTCGTGGACGTCTACTGTATACCTGATGGATTGGTGGAGGAGCAGGAGTAGACTTTGTGGTGGAATGCACAATGACATAAGTAAGCAACTCATCATCCAAAGTAGGAGAATCCATTTGTACTTCGGAGTAAACAGTAGACTCAAAAAAGGTGACATCAGCAGTGGTAAAGTATTTACGCAAAGAAGGACAATAACAGCGGTACCCCTTTTGTGTACGAGAATACCCCACAAAAATACATTTAAGAGACCGGGCATCAAGCTTGGAAAGTCCTGGACGATGATCACGGATATAACACACACAGCCAAAGATACGTGGAGGTAAATGAAACAAAGGCTCAGAAGAAAAGAGGAAAGAGTGAGGAGTAGCACCTTTAAGAACAGAAGATGGCATGCGATTAATAAGGTAACATGCTGTCATAACTGCATCAGCCCAGAGTGATTTATCGACCTTCATCTCAAACAACAATGATCGTGCAACTTCTAAAAGGTGGCGGTTTTTCCTTTCAGCTACACCATTTTGCTGTGGTGTATCTGAACAGGAGGATTGATGAAGAATCCCACGATGTGTCATGAAGTCAGAGAATGGTTTAGAGAAGTATTCTTTGGCATTATCACTACGCAGAACGCGAACAGGAAGAGAAAATTGTGTTTGTACTTCATTAACAAATGCACAAAAATTGGAAAACAACTCAGAGCGATTTCTCATCAGATATAACCAAGTGGCTCTTGAATAATCATCAACAAATGTAACAAAGTACTTGAAACCCAACTTTGAAGTAACAGGACACGGACCCCAAACATCTGAATGAACTAAAACAAATGGCTGAGAAGCCTGTTTATTGACTCTTGGAAAAAAAGAAGTACGATGTAACTTCCCAAACTGACATGACTGACACTCAAGACTACTCAAAGAATGAAATTGTGGATCTAACTTCTTTAAACTCGCCAAGGAGGGATGACCCAAACGACAATGAACTTGGAGTGGAGTAACTGCTGAACAGGCCATACGGGTAGAATCATCAAACACGTACAATCCCTCCGACACATGCCCTCTACCAATCGTCTTCTTCGTCTTCAAGTCCTGAAAAACACACGAATCAGGATAGAAGGTTACCGAGCAATTATAGGCTTTAGTGAGATGACTGACAGACATAAGATTGAATGGAAAACTGGGAAGATACATAACTGATGATAAGGATAAGGAGGGTGTAAGAGGAACAGTTCCTACACCCTTAACTGTAGACACAGAACCATCAGCTAATGTAACATTTGAACTAGACTTATGAAATTCTGAAAATATACCTGAGACTCCAGTCATGTGGTCGGTAGCACCTGAGTCAATGACCCAGGGCCGAGAGGCAGAGGATAGACACACTGTAGCATTACCTGTCTGGGCAAAAGTAGCTGTAGAGGAATCCTGTGAGACTTGCTGTGAAATCTGAAACTGATTGTACCTTGCAAGCTCTTCCTCCGTCATTCGAACTAGTTTCCCACCTTCAGAGGACTCTCCTGTATTGGCTACATTGGCTGTAGCCTGTTGACTAGGTCTCCCATGCAACTTATAGCAAAACCTCTGAATATGTCCAGGTAACCCACAATAATGACAAGTCCGAACAGGACCAGTATTACCTCCCATGTTATTGGAAGCATTGCTAAATGAAGATGGTTGACCTTTGTTGAAACCACGACCACCACTACTACCAGAACGGCCTCCACCACGACCACGACCACCACCACGATATCCCTGGGCTGCCAGGGCTGAGCTATCACCTGGAGATGCCATATCCTTAGAAGACTCACGTGAAGTTCGTAAGATACGAGCAAATACCTCCGTAAGTGAAGACAGCCTTTCTCCTCCAAGTATCTGGGAACGAACTGCATCATACTCCGGTTTAAGTCCTGCCAAGAAGCTCATGATAGCTAACTGCTCTCGTTGCTCCTGCATCTCACGAACATTCGAAGTAATCGGTAGTAAAGCATTCAATTCTTCATACATCCGTTTAAAGTCAGCAAAATACTGAGTAACTGACTGATTCTTCTGGTCAGTCTTGGAAAACTCCTGGAACACCTCATAAATTCTAGTAAAATTATTTTGTCCTGAGTAAAGGACATTCAGATAATCCCACAACTCCTTCACAGTACCAATGTGTGTAACCAAATCTGCAACATTAGACTCCATAGAATTTAACATTTGACCAAGGATTCTAGCATCCATAGTCTTCCAATTCTTTTCTCTCGATACCCCACCACCTGTCAAGTGCTCCTCTTGGTCTCTCCCTGTCAATACTAATGTCACGATATGTTTCCATTGCTGAAAATTGCTAACTCCCTCCAATTTCTTCTCAGTCAAACGACTAGAAGACGATGATACCACCTCAGTAACCACATTCTTTTCTTCGTCAGCCATAGCACAATGTATAATTCAGCGATTTCAACACTTCAACAGACACTAAGCCAGCAATTTCAGCACTCCAACAGACACTAAACCAGCAAACTACCACACATCACCGCAAATCACTCAGCTTTCAGTAAAAGAGACCAACCAACAACATTCCAGATCTGCCAATCATCCTTCGACTTTAACCAACAGGAGCCTTACAACAAAATCTAGGAGTCTCACATCAAAATTTCAACCTGGGTGTGAGCACGAGAGAGACACGCCTGGAAGATGCACTGACTGCCTCGGTCGCGCCTCTGTGAGCACGAGAGAGACACGCCTGGAAGATGCACTGACTGCCTCGGTCGCACCTGGGAGGTGCGCCTGGGTCGCGCCTGGGAGGTGCGCCTGGGTCGCGCCTGGGAGGTGCGCCTGGGTCGCGCCTGGGAGGTGCGCCTGGGTCGCGCCTGGGAGGCGCGCGACCGTGCCTGGGAGGCGCGCCTGGGTCGCGCCTGGGAGGCGCGCGACCGCGCCTGGGTCGCGCCTGGGAGGCGCGCGACCGCGCCTGAGGCGCGCGACCGCGCCTGGGTCGCGCCTGAGAGGCGCGCGACCGCGCCTGGAAGGCGCGCCTGGGTCGGTTGCCGGTCGCCGGTGGTCGGAGCGACGGTGGCTGCTGGTGGGTGGTGGTGGTTAGTTTAGATCTAGGTGATTAGGCTCTGATACCATGTAAAGTAACAAGAAACTCATTGATTATTGAAAAGTAAGAGTTACAAGAGTATTTATACGTCCCTTATAACCCTAGTTTCTCAAACCATATGAAAGACTATTTTACCCTTATACTCTAACACTAGGAACACTCTATCCTTAACTGCCTTCCACCAGTCGTGGGCATTATCTTGCAGTTGATAAGTCGTCAACGAAATCTTTTCTGCCTCAGTACACCCCAACAAATCGAATGTTTTCTCTAACTCCTCCACCCAATGTGGGGCGGTTTCTAGGTCACCTCTGCCCGTGAACTTGGGGGGTTTCAGTTTAAGAAACTGCTCCACCAACTGGTGCATTGGTCTAGCTATTACCATCGGTTAAGCTTGAGTCTACTGGGCTTGGGCTTGGTTCCCGTTGATGGCAGTGGCTGCTGCAGCCTCAGCAATGACTATTGCTCTTTCATAGGCCTGTCTATCCATAACATTCCCTATTTCTCTTAGGGTTTCGATCACTTGTTCCATTCTAGGGTCTACTACAGCTCCAGCATTAACTCTAGGATTTTCTACCGCTCTAGCACTCATCCCGAGGTCTTCTACAGCTCTAGCTCGAGCACAACCTCCACCTCTAGATCCTCTTCCTGTGCCCTTCCTTGAGACTCTTCCCACATTTCTTCCTTCACTGCTCATTCTTTAAGTCTGAGTGCTTGGCTACCTGTTATAATTCCGTCCAGAAATTAGAAGCCTAAACCGACTAACCGGTTTAATTCCTAAGCAGGTATCAATACAAAAGCAATCAAACACTCAACATGCAGCCAGCACAACGGCACAGAATTTCACCCAAGGACTTGCATACTTGCCTTGGGTCCTGCCGGACCTACACAATACTGGTTCAAATAATCACCACAACATTCAAACACAACCAATGTGGAGGTATACTTAGCACACTAGGTCACCCTATGGCTATCCATGGTCACTACTCCTTATCACTCCAGGGTTCGACCCGATTGGACCGAGCTGTCCTTGCTCTAATACCAATTCGAACGGGGATGTCACACCTCGTACCCCTCGAAACATGGACATCCGCGTATAGGTCGAGAAAAGTGCAACACTCCCAGGGTTACGTCACCGACCCGAAGGTACCCAATCAGAGAGAACACATTGCATGCGAAAACGACGTATATATATATTAAATATATATACACCCGGACAATTCAACACGCAACCATGAATAACGGGAGATAACAATTTGTGATCTATTAAGCCAAACTATACATTCTATTACAAACTTACATACAATATCCCTTTATTAACAAAAAGGTACCCAAAAGGGCCACAAAGCAAAAAGGGATCGGTAGCCAAGAGATATCAAACTATCTATCGGGAAGAGGGCTACAGCCAAAAATGGGTTAGCCTCTACTCCTAACACTGAGACCTAGTCTAAGGCTCCCAGTCTGGATCGGATGACTCTGAAGACTCCTCGAAAGAATCCTCCTGAACCTCAGACTCCTCTGAGTCCATGGCCTCTGCCATTATCCTCTCGTCCTCTGGGTTGAATTCTAACTCTAGATCTAGGTAAAGACCTAAATCATCATCTTCCTCAGATCCTATCTCCTCGTCCGATCCAACCTCAGCAACTTCTCCGGCTGCATCAATATCCACGTCCATTGCCTCAAGATCAAACTCTTCGTCGTCCACCGGATCTATGTCTATAGCTATAACTTGCTGCTCTCCCTCTTCCTCGTCCATAACCGCCGGTCCATCCACGGTTCATCCTGAAAACTCACGCTGAGGGACGTTGGAGGGTCTGATACTTCACCACTCGCCATCTAAGGGATCATAACGCCGTAATGTCAAAAGTTCTGATCGAGGGTTCTGTCACGCCATCTGCTCCCCTATGACACCATGCTACATACTCTTGGGTGTGGCTGTAGTCCTCTCCGACGTTTACAAATAAAACCGAATAGTATCTAACATACGCCGTTTCATCCCCACAGGGGTGCACACTAGATAATCGCTCGATTCGCTGCGAGAATCCAAAAAGAGGGGTTTTCCTCGGCATCTTAACGACGAGGGTCTAAAAATTCGATTTTACCACAACCATGAGAAAACTCAGCAAGTATAAAATCACTAATCCCAAACTAGGCTAAAGTGCACTTCTAGAGGTAAATGAAATACATAAATCAATGAACCAGTATATCAATCATTATAAATTCACCCGGACCCATAGCCCAATTCAATACACTACCCTGCCGATCAGACTTCCAATATCCATATAAAACGTATGCAGTTATATCGACCCAGGGGCCACGACCCTAAGGTCAACGACAGTCAAACCGACCCGAAGGCCACGACCCTAAGGCCAACAACAGTCAAACCGACCCGAAGGCCACGACCCTAAGGCCAACAACAGTCAAATCGACCCGAAGGCCACGACCCTAAGGCCATAATTTATTTCGATCCGAAGACCCGACCCGAAGGCCACATTTTAAAAAGGCTCGTCACATATATCCATGCACTCCATTTCGGCTAATAACAAGCTTACAAGCCATTCATATATTCGAGAATTCAAATTAATTACACTACTCATGCCAAGAGACCAAATAAATTACACGCAAATTTGTCAATTTCAACACCTTAATGGTACGTTCAATCTTTTCCATTTAACCCAAAATAACCCGACGCTCATTTCGCGTACTTATTCCGATTCAATGCAATACACCTAAGGCCCGCCATGTTCTAATCAAACTTAGCTATTAATTCCTCGAACATGGTGCAACACTAGCATTCCAACAAGTCCTAAATTACCTTTAAATCGCCAAATTTTCAAGCCCTTACCCTATAGACCATTTGATGCTCAGAGTAGGCAATTTAGCGCAATTTCGGACCTCCATGGATAATGCTCAACATCAAACAATTTCCAGCCTTAAATCATCCCTAAACGACCTTATTAAGTCTCAATTAAGCATTGGATCACCCGATTTAAACAATCATACAAGAGCCCATTAAATCTCAACTTAGGCAAATCATCCCAAATTCGGGTCTGTTATGAACAGTACTCAACAGCCCTCAATTAATCACCAATTCACACCTAAATCATTCCATTAGGCTCTAATTATAACCCCCAATCATCCAATAGATGTTTACCCATAGTTAGGCACTAATTTAGTCTAATTACACCTTAATTCACCCACCTAAAGTGCAATTAGGACTAAATTGGGATTAGGGGTTTGATACTCGCCTAAAATTATCTTGAGGTGACGGGAGCGGGCGGTCGACTACCGACATGCGGTGAGAATCGACGGCAGCACTCCGGGGGCAAGCCGGCGGTCACACGGCGCCGGCGGGGCTCGCGGTCTCCTCGGCCCAAAAACAGAGGAGCTGCTGCGGAAGGGGGGGCTGAGGATGATGGAGAGGGAGACGGTGAGGGCACGGCTGGTCGGCGGGGGCGGACGGCGGCGCAGCACCGGCGGGGCGAGACTAGTGGTGCTTCTCTCTGTTTCACCTGGAGCAGCTGCTGTGGGGCGGCGAAACAGAAGTGGGGGTGGTCGACGGAGGCTGGGGCGGTGCCAGGGGGCGGCGTGTGGCGGTCTGAGATCAGCAGCTCCAACGGCGTGGCTGTTCCGGCGTGAACAGTGGCCGGCGGAGCAAAACCAGTAGAGGAAGGGAGCGGCATGAGGGACGATCGGGTAGAGAGAGAGTGGGAACGTGAGCTGAGGGGCAGAGGAGAGAGAAAGATGGAGTTGGTCAAAAATGGTCAAATTTGGTGAGTGGGATCCAAGTGTCACCAATCCAAGGGCTTGGACAATTTGCCCTTGAATCCAATGGTCTAGGCTCACTCTCCTCCAATAATGTAATGGCAATATAGTCAAATGCCCCCTAACCAAGGCTGACCAGGTCTGGTTGGCCTCATCTAACCATAGTTAAATCCCAAAATTGATTAAAAATTCGAAATTAAATAAAATAACCTAGGGGCATTTTCGTAATTTTCCGATCCCAGATCGAAATTTCAATTTTTGCCCATACCGGTCCTATATATTCATGGGAGACATAATCCGGTGTCGGATTCGCGAAATTCGCATTCTAAGCCCTCGAAAATCGCCCGCGAAGTCCCAGGAATAAAATAATATTATTTTTCAATTTTTGTCGAAATTCCAGTTTTTGACCGTATGCACTCCAAACGCGCATGGTTGCCCCAAAATGGCATCGATTCCGAAAAATAATTTTGTTTGGGCCTCGAAAATGGACATCGAGGTCCCTAGGGACTAAATTGCAATTTTCCTCAATTTCTGTCAAAATTTCTATTTTCAACCATTCTTATCCCAAACTTGTGTGGCCACTCTAAAATGATGTCTGTCTTGTAAAAGAATCATAATTACACTTAAAATTTTGATGTCGAAGTTCGGGCTCAATATCGCAATCAAAATAGCTCGTTTTGAAGTCTAAGGGCCTCTTACTAATGGGCCTCTTACTAACAGGCGGCTATTTAGGTGTCACGCGTATCGACCTAAGATTGTCCGAGTCGTGATGGCCTCGAATTTTGAGAGAACGGGAGGAATTATCACTAGTACTGAGGGTCGCAATCGATTGGATTAAAATCAGGATTCACTGGTCAGGCGTACTTTCGGTCGTGCGGATTCACCCGCGATCCGATCGCACTTAACTCAATATATAAACCCGTCATTCTCCTAAGATTAGCCCATATTGGTTCCAAAATATTTCCTCGACGTTCGTCGAAATCGGCGCTCAATCGCGATAGGGTCCTCGATCTACGTACCTGTTCCTATTTAGCCTTTCCCATTTGGTTAGTATCCCGTGATTGATCAAGTCCGGGTGAGACTTACTAACATCAAACGAGAATTAATATACACTTTATTGATCCTGGTAACATGTCAAAATTCAGGATGTTACATGATCTTCAATTGATATGACGTGGACAGTAATGTACTTTGACAAGGCCAACATATTAGACACGTGACTCATTCAATCTCTTCGTCATGTTCATACAATATGACCTCTTATGGCCAACATGCATTAAAGTCTTTCTTGAAATTACTTAAATTCAAAGTATTATATCTTTGGGAAATGAGAATGGAACGGCTCCGTCACAATTAACCAGTGCTTCTATTTTTTGTGGGGAAAATATACTGTTAATTTAACGCTATAATGTTGTTGTCAAACTACTCCATTTGATGGGGCTTTCAAAGAGGCAAATTTCAAATGAAAGAGCGACCATAGTTGGCCCCAAATATAGAGCACAGGATAACAAGAAGAAACAAAAAGACAAAATAAGTAATGAGAAGGTGGATATCCCAACTTTTCAAAGGATTTAAAGAAAAAATTACTCAAAGAGACAACAAATTCACCATTAAGATTTTCATACATAAAAATTGTTACGAAAACGTGACTAACGGCACTGACGCATTCATAAGACATGTCAGCGAGGAAAAACGATGTTGATTTTTTTAATTCTATTCAATCAAAAACTCGTATATTCCGATGAGAAAGAGAGAAAAAAAGAGTAGCCACAAATTGAAAGAGTTGGGTTAGTGAACTGAGTTCTTTCTGCCCCGAAACAAAGTTAGCATTCTAAATCGATGATCTCGAGTGAATTCATTAGTTTGTGTGGATGAAAAACTTAACATGTCTCTAAAGTAAAAGTTCATGCGCCTTTTGAAAGATTTAGAACTGAATATATACCAATACAATATATTTAACACGTTTTTGGTACGTTTCCCTATTTTTAGGTATACATAATCTCGTTGCCTTTTAGATAAAAATATGCGTGGTTGAGTTTTTCCTATTGATAAAATATACACGGTAATTAATTAAATTTCCTTCTTGTCTGAGATTCTTCCCAAATTTGCTGCATGTCCTTTTGTTGTGCAGGTTCCGGTTGCCAATTAAATCCGCTATATATTTTTAATACACTTATTGCTTCCCTTGTCTTTCCAATACGGCATGTACCCATTTAATAGCGTATATAAGATGAAGACTCTAAACATTCAACATCTTTGTATCGCGTCTTCATCGGTGTTTCAATCAATATCATCTCATCCTTTGTCAAATACAGTTTCAAATTTCGAAACAAATTATGGCCGCGTTTATTTTGCGGGATATGACTGGGTATTAGGTGTTCCGTTCACGAACTGTAGGAAAGATGATGTCTTCTAGATCATACGCTGTTCCATTTGGTGACATCACATCAGGGCTCTGTTGTGAGGCTCGAGCTCGAATGGGCTGTGTTTTTTAGATGTGGGATTGAGCGAGAACCCTTGATCCGAATTGGTTTTGTGTTGGGCTGTGGCGACTATTCACGGACGTTGCCGGGTGAACATTTAATGTGTTCCTTGATTCCGTCGTCTGTGTTGGATACAAAACTTTGGTGGGAGTGATAAGGAGGAGGAGGAGGAGGAGGAGGAGAAATTGGGTTGGACCTGTTTCTCATTCTAGAGCTCCTTGTTTTTGTTGCGAGTCTCTACCCTTTTGAACCGGTTGGCTAGATACCGTTGCCTGGGGATGTAGTGTTGCAATGCGACTTCCCTTCGTGGATAGGGCTTATTCGTGGCATTGTCTATCAGGGTTATTATTACTTGGATTTCTGAATGCCATTCATTTCCATGATCCTAGATTCTATGTAATGTAGGCGTCCTTTTGATGCAGAAACGTGGCCGTTGGAGGTTTCCCGGGAGTTCAAGTGTCGTGGTCTTTTGCCCGAGACTAAGCTCTCTGGGTAGGCTACCTTCTCATGCCCCTCGTTTTCGTGGCAGAGTCATAACTCAAGGCGGGATGGAAGAGGCAGCCTTCTAACACGTATGTGTTTATGAATACTAAATGGTTCTTGACATGTCGTGTTTTCATTATTTGTTGCATTGTCCAACTTCATTGTTCTAATTAGGTGGCGGCGGCGGGGAATTCATGGTTCCTACCGGGGTTCTGAAATGTTGGGTTGAAATAACTGTGAGACTATATCTCAGTAAGTACACCCATAAACCTCACCTAGGCTATCACGTACCTCTAGATAATCACAAAACACAAACTCACACATAATCATCATCACATAGCAGGCACATCGATTATTCTTACGTGGCCTATCCTGCGTGCAATCTGCACGTTAGTCGTAATCACATCATATGCAATCACATGCATGCTCAAATCTCATTTTACGCAATCATTTCGATTTCTTCACATCTTTTTCACACTATCCGCCAGTGACCCACGTAATGAAACCACCTCATGTACACTGCGATCATCTCGCACTTGCCTCGCTAGTAGGCCGTGTAATGATACTGCCTCAAGCTTACTACAACTAACTCATCACAACACTCCAAGGGTCGCGTAATGGTACCGCCTCAGGCCGTGTATCTTGCCCGCGTAGTGGTACCGTCTCAGGCTCAACACCTACCACCTACGACACAACCCGCGTAATGGTACCGCCTCAAGCTGGTCGTCCTCCGGTAATACCAGGCATCGTCCCATGTAATCATACCGCCTCAGGACGGAAATATTCCCACGATCGCACATGCCACACTATTCACAATTCCTCGTTCGTTCACACACTTAGTACTTACATGCCAATATATTGTCCAATCACACATGGCCCGTCCACATGACAATTCACACATAATTTTATGCTCATTCACGGTCGATTAACAATTAATTCCATCTAGCCCAGGCATGCACATAAGTAAGCACATTTCAACCAATCAATTGCACACCAATGCACCCAATTTACCACTACAATTCAATCACAATATAGACACACAACCAACACGTAAATCGGCCTTTTTCTATACCCAAACCACGCCAAATCAATTCCGGCTCTTCATGACATTTTCACACAATTAATCGCTGGTTCTAAATATCTAATTTACACGCCGATCGGCACAGCATAGCCCACCGAACAGCCACTCACAGCCAGCTTTTGACCCCAAAATTTCCACCAAAATTCCCAATTTAATTCCTAGGGCCCGCCACATAATTCCGCTCCCAAAATCGTGTAAATCCAAGCCTAAATAAACCTGATTTCTCTACAAAAATTGTCCGTCGATACCCGACGTCCTAAATAGGGTTTAGGGCGCGACTTACCGGACTCTAGACTAAAGAGGCTAGAGCGAAAAGCGGTGGCGAGGAAGGTGGCGAACGGTGAGCGGCTCGGCATCTTCGAGTGGACAACATATGGCGGCGACGACGCCTTCCTTGATGTGGGTCATGGTCACGGGGAAGTAGAGAGAGAAAGAGAGGAACCGCAGGTGAGGCTGGCGGTGGTACGGCGGCGTGCATGGCGTGGCACAGCGGGCGGTGGCCAGACGACGGCGGGGCGACGTACGGCGAGAGGGGGTGGCTGGTTCAGTCGATGAGGTAGGGAGGGAGGCCGAATAAGAGAGAGAGAGGAAGTGAAGAGAGAGAAAGTGGGTCCTGGACTCAAATAGTGAGATTTTTGACCAAAATGGCAAATGACCATCTTGCCCTTGTCTAATCTTTTTAATCAACGGTCGAGATTTGATCTTATCTTGGAACTGAAGGCCGAGATCGAATCTTACCCAAAAATATCCAAGGGTAATTTGGGAATTTCATAAAATCTCAAGGGCAAAAATGTCCAACCAAAAAGTTAGGGCAAAATGACCAAAATGCTCATCCTTCATATAACTTGCCCTTTATAAATTCTTAGGGGTAAAATGGTCACTTTCTTCATTTCTCATCGAAATCAAATTTTTTTGAAGGATTCGGGACAATCCAAAATTATACGTTCCAACCGCAACGTCATTCTAACGTCCCGTTGTAACTTCCAAATTTTTCCCATGTCCAATTTGAGCTCAATTAAATAATTAAATTTTATTAAACGCAACTCGAGCATTTCTCAAACTAACAGGCGGCTTTTTGGGGAAATTCGCATATTCAACCTGTGACTGATAATAAATCAAGTCACATGCAAGTTCATTCAGTTCATGATGATTTCAATTGTCATTTAAATCGCGAGAATCAATCACTAGATCTGATAGGCATGATCGTTTGGTATAAGTTCAGGATCATTCGTCAATTCATTTCGTGGTCCGGCGGTATCACTCGCAATCCACTAATATGACGGTGGTGAATTGATCCCTGACTATTCTTGGATCGGCCGACAATGGCTCAAAATGTCACCTTGGCGATTTTATGGTCGAAAATCGATTCACAAACGAATTTTCTCTTAGTCGTACGAATTTGAATTCCCAATTAGCCTTTCCTCAATAGTTAGTATTCCAAAAATGATCAGTTCCAGGTGAAAACTAACTATAAGTGCATTCATAAAACTCAGTATTTTATAAATCCCAAATTAACTAATTTTCAGGATGTCACACCAAAGATAATTTCTCATCTTCTTAGAATCACTAGACTGATACAAGATCAGGCTTGTTAGAGCACATAAATCCATGTAAATTGCTCTCTGAAAGTTGGCAGTATATGGCATTCTATAATCACACATGCCAATAGACACAAATTCAACAAAAATAACTTTTGATTAGAATGAATACATTCTTTATTGTTTCACAAAATGAATATATCATCTGTTCTTGTTTTATCTGATTGCATTACCGAAACGAAAAGTGGCATGCGATTAGGCAATGGCCCAAGTCAATGCCCCAACATTTCATTCCTCTGTTTTTCTTAAAGAAAGGGGTGGATTGATCAACTCCCATATCTCTCTTCAAGCTTTTTTAAACAAAAAACGAGCGTGCACACATTCGCTCAGTAGCGCTGTATTGGTTTTTTAGCGCTCTTCGAATTTCAGACATATGTCAGTCTCTTGCCCAACTCTCGATTTTGTTCGGTCCGTGACCGAGTGCCAATGATCAACCGGTCACCAAGAGGCAAGCATAGCAATAGAGTAGTTTTTTTTTTTTGGTTATATTTCTTTTGAGGGAAGGGAAGAACCCACTGAAGGATCTAAAGGCCTAGATATTAAGGATGTTGCTCGATCAAGAATTGTCTTGTGACATTATACGACTTGAACTTTGTGAAGACGGTGTTGTGCTGATGATTTACAGGACTCTTGCTAGTCTCTCTCGGGCAAGTCGAAGGAAAGAATGTCCAATGGTCTATGATGGAGAGAAGGAAGCGCTTGTGAAGGACGTCGATGAACGGTTTAATTAACCACTAAATGTGTTTAGTTGAAATGTATACTTGAACTTAACTTCCCTAGAGTTTGAGATTCCTAGGCTCGTTCGTTCCTATGTAATGTAATGTCACGTTTTTCCTTTTTTCTTGGTAAAAAATGCAACGTTGCGTTATGTAATGTAATAATATGCACCCGTTTCTACGCTATCTTAAATTGTTATTAATCATTGTGAGGATATTGTGAGATTTTGTGGAACCACTGCCAACTATTTTAAAAAAACTAAGTCCGTTAGATGAATGCATGATTTAATATTTAATTAATTTAACACTCCTATTCACGTCTAATTTATAGAAATAGCAATAGATATTTCAACCCATTCTTTTTTATTACGAAACAAAATATACATTAGTTCCTGAATAATGTCACATTATCCCTATTAATAGAGGATATAAGAAAAAGATCTTTTTTTTTCATTCCTATTCTTCTTTTTGAAAGAAAAAAGGGGGGGTTTCAAAAAAAAGGATTATGGTCTTTTTGTCGCAAAGGCAAATGCAAATACTAGATTGAAGAAATATTTTTTGTTAGCTCATTTTTCTAAGCGAAAGAAAAATGAAGAAAAAATTTTCTTGGAAAATGTTATCCGCAAAATAAAGGGAGTCCAAAAAGAAAAAAATAAGGAGAAATCGAGGAAAGTAAGAAAACAATAAAAGGATAATCGAAAAAAAAATTGACTTTATGCATGCAATTCACAATCCGTTTGTTGACGAGAGGTCAATCCTGCCCAGCCTCAAAGATTTTTTTGTTTTTGTTTTGTTTTGGGTTCCAATCCTGCCCTCAGAGATTGGAAAGCCACGCCTCTCACGCTCATACTGCTGGTGAAGAAATTCTGAGTGCCACCCGCCGCGCAAGTTCGAGTTGACTCCTTTCATGTGGCCAACTACAGCAAACCAAACCATACCATAATAGCACCAAAACGCGATCGGATCCTCCCCCTACTCCCTTCCCCCACCAACCAAAGACTCGCAAGGCAAGGCGAGGCAGAGAAGAGAAATGGGCAGTAAAGTAACAACTCTGTGGGGGTAGGTGGAGTTGCTAATCGCGGCAGTTCCTGTGCCGCACCCGTCTCTTGCAAATTGACCTGCCACCCTCCGCTTTGCTTTCCCCTGCGCAACCTCGATTTTCCCTTCTCGACCCAATTCGTTTCTCGCTCATTCCCACGGAGTTGCCACACGCCCGCCCTGCATTCGATGGCGTCTTCTGTATTGGCTAAGCCGTTTCTTGGGGCTTCGGCTGCCGACTCCGTCTCCGCCTTCGGCTTTCCGGCCTCGGATCTGGGCAGACGACCCTCTCTTCAGTTCTTGATCCGCACCCCATCTTCCAGGAAGCTCCGTTAGTCTCTCTCTCTCTCTCTCTCTCTCTCTCTCTCTCTCTCTCTCTCTCTCTGTGTCTTCCCGCGTGCGTGCCTGCGTGGGTGGGCGTGTGTGTGAAGGATCTTGGTCGGATAGATTAAGTTAAAGGAAAGAAATTATTTACGTTTTCGCGTTCGTGGTGTGGGTTTAGGGACTTTATCTTGACAAAGGTTTAATCTTTCTCAGTTTTGGATATGTGGGTCACCACTGATTCTGGTTGTCGATTAGCAGAATCTGTTTTCTGGTGCTGAGTTTGGTTTCATTTGTGTGGAATTCTACAAGATATGTCGTATGTCTGATCCTATAATACATTGGACTAGACGCTATCGATGAGGTTTCCTCATTTCCTAGTTAGCAATCCTAGTCTGTGGTGGTCGTTTGTTTATGTGGCATTACAAATTTACTCTAAATGGAAACCCTGCTTGCGGGTTTGTCTTTCTACTAGCTGTCAGACTCAAAGAGTATCGTGTATATTAGTTTTCCTCATTGTATGGTTGAGGATATAGGAATTGGAAACCTGGCTATGCTGTGGAAGTCCTTCTGTGGAATTTGTACTCAGACAGATCTCACCTCGGAATGCTTGCAGAGATAAAGGCTACTGGGAGCACCTTTAGGACTCATTTCCGCCACATTTGGAGAATCTCATGGAGGTGGTGTAGGTTGTATAGTTGATGGATGCCCTCCTAGGTTGTTTCTCTCAGAAGCTGATCTCCAATTAGATCTTGACAGAAGGTACCTTGCCTCGAGCCCTTGTAGTTGATACATTCAAGCTTAAGAAAATAATGGGGTTGTGTCAATCATGGAGATCATGCTATCTCTGCTGATTATCGAGTTGTAGAAAGTATCATCTCATACCATCTGATTGTTGGTTTTCCATAAACAAATTCATTCTCATGCATCCAGACGACCTGGCCAGAGCCGAATCACTACCCCCAGAAAAGAGACAGATACATGCCGAATATATTCAGGAGTCTCTGATGGTTAGATCATTATGCACAGATTTTTCAATTCGTTGAATTTAATGGTCTGTTCCTGATTAAAACACCATCTACTAATTTAGAATTACAGTGAATATGAAGCTTGCTTAATTTGGTTGCAGGAGTGACCACAGGGACACCGATCATGGTATTAGTTCCCAATACTGATCAGAGAGGCCATGTGAGTATCCTATTATGGGTGATACTGTGATGTTTGTTTTAATTAGCATAGAAGAAAAGGGATGTGTTTAGGAGTTTGTGATTGCTTGCTTTGAACTATATAGAATAATTGATATCTCCTTTTGGTTGATTTGAGGATAGAATTAGCTCCGATGCATCTATGTTGTTCATTGAGGTCATTTGTATTAAGGGATATCTTGTGCTATGTTGACTTAATCTCATGACAATGCTTGTTACCGACATAGGGGAAACTTATATGCTATTGATGCTGGAAATCGATCTGCTTTCATCTTGTTTCTGCCTGTCTAGTAGCGAAAAGGGGAACTATTAAACAGTCCAAGAAGTAGTTGGAGTCTGTTTTTATTTTAATTGATAGTACTGTAACATAAAACATACACCGTTTGCTTTGTACGTTATCCAAAACCTGCTACAAATTTCTTCAGATGCCAACTTGCGTTTTGATTTCCTCTAATTGATTATTTTTTTCATAATCTCCTTATTGCAGTTGGTCCTTATGTTTACAAGTTATCTGCCTTTTGATTCTTCAGGATTACAGTGAAATGTCAATAGCTTATAGGCCTTCTCATGCAAACGCGACTTATGATATGAAATATGGTGTGAGATCAGTTCAGGTAATGTTTTTTGACCATAAAGGTCTGATGCCAAATGTTGGTAAAACACTGAGGTGTTGAAGCTAACTCTCATTCTTTATTCCTAATCTCCGTTCCTAGGGTGGTGGAAGATCTTCAGCAAGAGAAACAATTGGAAAAGTTGCATCTAGGGCAATTGCTAAAAAGATTTTTAAGGAATTTTCAGGAACTGAGGTGCCTTCATTTTCTGCACTCTTTCATTTCTTTGCCCTAGATGAAAAATTATGATTCAGAACCTGGACACATTTGCTTTGATTTTTTTGTTTCTTTTTCTATGTTGCTTTTGTAATCGTTTGGCATATTTGTCATAATGCCCTTTAGTACTTTGCATGAGTTTCGTTAAGCAAGTGAAAAATGTAACAGACTGGAGAAGCTTGTGAGTAAATTTTGTTCAATTCAATGTGAGAGCATAATTTTACACTCACTTTATTCAATTCAATGTTTTCGTCGAAAACATGAGTGCCATCTGAATCAACACTCACTTTAAACTTGCGACGCCACTCGATAAGCTTGCTTAGTACCATGTAGCATTTCTTGCATAACCCTAATACTAACCAAACTGTGATAGGAGTAGGAATTTCGTGAGTTTTTCTTTGAGCGCGTTCTAAAGGAAGGGCAGCCCGTGCGTCTGTCACAGGATTCATTAAAAATATAGCCCCCAAAAAAGGTGAAAATTCGTACAAGTCGGCCCAAAATGGGTCTAACATAATCATTAGTCAATAACATCTGTCAACAAGTGTCCACATGGAAATCATGGGCATGCACAGTGTTTGATCGTTTTGGCTTCTGATCGACCTAAGCAAGATCATGATGGAAAATGATTGAAACTTGTGTTTAGTCTGCATAATCATAACTCTTTTCAAGTGTGTGGAATACGAAAGAAGAGAGAATGTGGACCAAACTAAGGGTCACTCGGTTCAAAAAAAAGGAATCATCACAGCATAAAATCAATGTCACTTCCCAAACAATGCAGGGCATATAGTATCTTGGCACTTCGATATCATTTTGCCTTTGCCTTTACGCTTTTCCTTTTTCCTTGGGAGGATAAATTCAGTCCATTCTGATGTCTTGTCCCTTTTTTTTGTGGATCACAATCACTGTGATATTCTACAGAAAAAGATCGGGATAACTGTAGAAAGAACAAAAAAAAAGAAAAAAAAAAAGACAGACTTTTCTGCTCATAAGTTCTAGGCTCAAATAGTATTAGGAGTGTGCACAAGAAACTTGATACTTTATCTTGGTAGATCACTAAGAAGGAGGGCACATTTGAACCAGCTAATAAATTTAGTTGGACTCACTTTTATTCAAAAACTTAAGATAATAAATTATGTCCAATATATTAACTGCTCCACACTAGTTTTCCGATGTAAAAAATTGACACATATATCTCAATGATCTCCTATTCACGCACGAGCTCAATGTTAGATGTACGCACCTTAATTCATATATCATTTTGCATCAACATGTTTTAACTTGAATCTCCAATGCCCACTTTAATCACTGGTCACTTTTTCCAGGACAAACCATGAAGCTACCATAAGAATTGCGTTGCTACACTGTAGTGTCCACCTTCACTGAGGTCTCTTTCGTCAGACTAACCATGAAGGTTACCTAGACACTGCAATGGTCACGAGATTCCTTCTTTAAGATGTTAACCAAGCACTAATACACATTGGGAGTGGCTTATCCATTGGCTCTAATATCATTTATTAGGAGCGTGCAACAAAAATCTGATACCTTTAGTTGGAGAGATTGCCAAAAGAGAGCTCAAGTTTGATCCCATCAACAAATCTAATTAGACTCATTTTCACTCAAAAATTTAAACCAATGAGTTATATGCCAATTATGATACATTAACTACTTCATACCAATTTTTCAATGTAAAATTTTTCTAACGCAACTCACACATATATCTTAACAAATTGAATTGGGGGTGAGCACCGATCCCGGTTTAACCCAAGGACCAGTAATAACCGTTTGGTTCCAGATTAATTTTATTGAACTAGATCGAATTGGTGGAACCGGCAATAACCCTAATTCCTCTTTTGCTCTTGTTTTGGCCAGTTTTCATGATTATTTTTTGTTTTACCTCTTCTTGTATGTGTTTCTGTGGAGAAAATTTGTGGTGGAGATGGTGAAGGATTGTGATAGACTCATCTTCTGAAGTTTACTTATTGGAGACCAAAAGAAAATAATCTTCTGCATATTTGCACAAAGAAAAATGAAAAAAATTCAAATGACTGCATAAGTCTCCATTTCTGATTCTCTTCCTTCTTCTAACTCCCCAACTTGAAGAAGGGGGGTGATAAATGGCGTGGCATATGAGGAATTAAACTTCATTGAAGTTTAAAAAAATGACAAAAAAAAAACACATGGCCAGTTCTAAGATCAACAGGGTTGGTTCTCGATTCCACAAATTAGGAACCGACCTTAATTGGGTAGGTTCCAAGTTCGAAGGGTGCGAACCAACCTCTTATGAAAACGATCACCCCTAGAATGAACCGAAACGATAGAGGAAAAAAATTGGACAATCCTTTCATAGTGCATTTGTGTCTATTTATGAATAAGTAAGATTTGTGACGTATTACTCAGTAAAAAAACACGAATATGAAAAATTACCAAATATAAAGATACATTTCAAAAAACGTTTTCGCGATGATCACTTCAGCTAAATAAGATTGATTCAATTTTCCTCGCTAAAATGAATGATGATCTTCAATTGATATAACGTGGACAGTAGTGTACTTTGACAAGGCTGACATATTAGACACGTGACTCCTTCAATCTCTCACGCATGTTCATACAATATGACCTCTTATGGCCAACATGCATTAAAGTCTTTCTTGAAATTACCTAAATTCAAAGTATTATATCTTTGGGAAATGAGAAGGGAACGGCTCCGTCACAATTAACCGATGCTTCCAGTTTTTGTGGGGAAAATATACTTTAAATTTAACGCTATAATGTTGTTGTCAAACTACTCCATTTGATGGGACTTTCAAAGAGGCAAATTTCAAATGACAGAGAGAACATAGTTGGCCCCAAATATAGAGCACAGGATAACAAGAAGAAACAAAAAGACAAAATAAGTAATCAGAAGGTGGATATCCCAACTTTTCAAAGGATTTAAAGAAAAAATTACTCAAAGAGACAACAAATTCACTATTAAGATTTTCATACATAAAAATTGTTACAAAAACGTGACTAACGGCACCGACGCATACATAAGATATGTCAGTGAGGAAAAACTATGTTATTTTTTTAAAATTCTATTCAATAAAAAACTCGTATATTTTGATGAGAAAGGGAAAAAAAATGAGTAGCCACAAATTGAAAGAGTGGGCTAAGTGAACCGAGTTCTTTTTGCCCCGAAACAAAAGTTAGCATTCTACACCGATGATTTTGAGTGAATTCATTAGTTTGTGCGGATGAAAAACTTAATGTCTCTAAAGTAAAAGTTCATGCGTCTTTTGAAAGATTTAGGACTGAATAGGTATCAATACAATATATTTAAAACTCTTTTGCTACTTTTCCCTTGTTTTAGGTATACAAAACCTCGGTGCCTTTTAGATAAAAATATGCGTGATTGAGTTTTAGGTATACAAAACCTCGGTGCCTTTTAGATAAAAATATGCGTGGTTGAGTTTTTCCTATCGATAAGAATAAGCGGTAATTAAATTTCATTCTTGTCTGACATTCTTCCCAAATTTGCTGCATGTCCTTTTATTGTGTGTAGGTTCCGGTTGCCAATTAAATCCTCTATATCTTTTTAATACACTTATCACTTTCCATATCTTTCCAATACGGCATGTACCCATTTAATAGCGTATATAAGATGAAGACTCTAATCATTCAATGTCTTTGTATCGCGTCTTCATCGATGTTTCAATCAATATCATCTCATCCGTTGACAAATACAGTTTCAAATTCCGAAACAAATTATTTTGCGGGATGTGAATGATTTGTAAAACATTTCATCGGTTACAATTGAATGGACAAAAAGAATTTTCGTTGTCGATGAAGATATTTAAATATAAATTGTTGTAGATAGTGAAAATATTTTTCATTGATTAATTATTTGAAATAGTATATGCGATCATTTTTAGGAAAATATATTTCAAATTATTTATTTTCCACTAAACTAACGGAGTCACGGAAATTGAATAGTTTGGAAAACATTTTCTTAAAGAGGATTACTTATATCGCCCAAAAAAATGAATGAACAAACAAAATTTTCATCGTCCACGAAATATTGAGACATAAATCATGAAAATATTTTTTTATCGGCTAATTATCTCAAGCAATATATGCCATTATTTTTAGAAAAATGTTTTCATAATCATTCATTTTCCGTAAAAAAAAGAGAGGCCGAACGATTTTGTACCATTTATTGGAAAGGCCTTGCTTGGGTGAGCTCCGAGATTCCCCCCATCGAAATGGGCTTTCGGGTAACAGGCCTGACCCGTTTCTTTCGGGCTTGAGGAGCTTCTCGAAGGTGTAAATGCAATTTGGATCCAATCAAAGGCCCGATACTGATCCACCTCCACTTTTATTTCATTTCGATTTATTTTTTTATATTATTTCTGTAAGGTGATTTCATTTGACGAGTACTGAATATCCGAAGCCTTTCAAAATCCGTACATATGGCAACCTAGAATCACTTGGAACTTTTTATAATTTTAGGCTTTAATGCGCTCAAAAGTTTAGAGGAAAAGCAAAAATAAATAAATAAAAAAACACCTTCGTAAGCTAAAAAGACAAATGAAATGGTCAAATATA
The DNA here is from genome assembly GCA_031216285.1 of Syzygium syzygioides. Lineage (NCBI taxonomy): Eukaryota > Viridiplantae > Streptophyta > Magnoliopsida > Myrtales > Myrtaceae > Syzygium > Syzygium syzygioides. Next base: position 35,991,043 of record CM062248.1, on the reverse strand, counting down.
AGTAAGGTGACAAGGTCATTTCTCAGTTTTTCTATCGTCATTGCATTAATTCAATAGCATATTTTAGTAGTCTAAAATAGCAGTGCGCATCTTGAAGTGACAGATTTAAGCTATTATGTCCTGATTTGAGTTGGTAGATCGAAAGCAAGTGAAGCATAGAGGATATCTACTTCATCATTACATGTTATACTTTTCTTGATCTATCTTGCGACATCGTCGTCTTTGGCTATAATTCATACGTATAGTGTCAAGCAACTCATGCAATTAGTTGTAATGTGAGGCATAGGTTGCCCTATGGAAAAAAATCTGGAGAGACTTAAAAGCTTCCAATAGGTTTCTTTGAGATAATTTGGGCCAATCCTTGCGTGCCAAAGCTTCGACCAATTTAAGTTGTATTGGTGCAGAGAGGGAAGCTCTTCTGAAGTTCAAGCATGGTCTCACTAATCCCTGGAGATGCTTCTTGTTGTAGACTAGTGAGGAATGTTGTGAGTGGGAATGAGTCGAATGCAATGAGAAATCGAAGGCAACAAGAAATTGATTAGCAAAATTAATTAATGGCACAACGTCCGATTCGATCACCCTATTAAGTAGAAATCTGGGGATGATTCAATCGTTTCCTAAAACCTTGAAGGACGAAAGCCCAGACTCCCTTACTAATTAGAGATGAGAAGGTAATCACACTCTAATAGGCAAGGGTACTCGATGACTGGCAAGGGTAGTCGGCCGCAATGAAAAGAAAGAAAGATAAGAAGACTGTTGTGACTCGTGACCTCATTGTGTAAATATGTGGGATTGCTTGCGGGATTACTCCACCCACAAATAGTTTTGATGTGTTATAAAAGTGGTTTTTTTGAAAAAAAAAAAAAAGGAAAAACCACATTTTTGTGGTTTTGAAAAATATCGAAAGGGACAATTGTAGCAGGAACAAGTGCATTTTCCTTCCAGGCATGCGTAAGCACCTTCTCAAGGTTGTCAAAGATAAAGCTTTATCTATGGGAAGAGTTCAAGACACTCCCAGGAACCGCCTATTCCAAAGAAAGTGGGATCTCCCGCCTACTATTTTTGATGTGGGCTGATCCCCCTAGTCTCCCGGTCCTTTGTTTAGTTCCGGGCTCTTCTTAGTTTTTCGGTGTCTGTATAGCCTTGCAGGGCCTTCCTTGACCCTATTTGGACATTATTGTCCTAACAGGGTCAGGCTTAGGTTCGTGCTTAGTTTGTATCTGGTTTATTGGAAAGTTATATACATATTTACCCTTACCAAAAAAAAGACAATTGTAGCAGGAGTCCTAAAACTTATATTAATTCAACACTTGAATTGGAAGGCTTCTATTTCGTGCATTTAACATTGGCTCATGTATGGCAACCGAGAGGGGATGCATTGGTTGAAACGTGATCGAGTATGATCTTTCAAACTCTTTTTGTGCAAGTGCATATATTAAAGCATCTTGAGATTGTAAACTTCGAACCCTTTGTAATATTGTGCGAGTGCAACGATGAAAGCAATCTTATGCAAGTACATGCAATAATAGGGAGAGTTACGATAGAGAACATCGAGACGAGATCTACTACGGTTCAGCTCTTCTTTCATCTATTTCACTTTCCCAACTCTAGAAGCCTGATCAAACCATATATCCATCAGCATCGATGAGCATTACAAGCTGTTTCCCCACAAAACTCATTTCTCCTTTTATTTCACTTCTTATAAGACTAATTCATCCGCAAATGCCCACGACAAATCCTTTCGTCAAGTACCTTAGACAAAATCGCAACACCCGGTGTTTACAGAATAAATAGCTTCCGCGAGCATTTACAACGATAACCCACGTTCTCTCTCACGGTCACTCAAACGTAGACAAAAAAACAAACATGGAGGACAATTATGAGTTTTATGACTTAAATACACGATTTGAAAATTTCGGGATACAAGGTTCGGATGAGCATAAGTTTTAGCACAATCCATCGTAATTGTCTCGTCATCAAAAGACATGGACGCCGGAAAAGACAGGGCAAATCGAATGTGCATGAAAAGATTTGAACGTTCCAACTTCGAATAAATTTTCCAAATTCAAACCGACAGGAAGTGAGATCCTTAGCATCTAGCATGCAGTTGGCGTAAGGTATAATTCGATGGAGTCACCAACAACCCACGAGGGAAAAAACACAAAACAAAAGAAAGAACATGGGACCCAAGCAGTTGGTGTTGGTCAAAGTGGAAGATCGGCCCAAAAAGCAAGCAGGAAAATTTACATTTTTAAAAAACATAAATTAAGAAAAGAAGAGGGATGAAAAAGTGGTCCAGCCTCACCAACCCACAACACATGCCAGAGAGAATCAATCATCTACCAAAATCTAGTAAAGCAGACGCAAAGCCGAACCTTTTCAAAGATTCAAAGTCGGCAACTGCCTACTTCACTTAAGGAGCACTATGCCAATACAACTTTTGCTCGATAATTTCGTTAATATTTTCATCTAATTTACGGACTACATTAAATATATATTAAAAATTTAAAAATCATATTTAATAAAATAAAACTTTAGGAACCACGTTAAATATTAAGTTAAGGATTATATCAAATAAATTAAAAATTCATGAATCATATTGCACATCAGGTAAAAATTTAAAGAGTATCTGTATCATTATTTCTTTCCAAAAATACAGTTCTTTCCTACTGTTTGAACCTTTATATCTTCTCCTAGTTGCCTTGCGATCTCTATTTACAAGATTTTTTAGGATATCAAAGCGAGATGGAGCGAATCTCTCCACCAGATCTAAAATTACTTGTGCGTCTAGTTCATGATGAATCTTCTTATGGAAACTTGGCCATCATGAATTGATGAAACTCGAAGAGAGTAATGGAAGCTAGATCCGCCAAACCTTTTCCTTTTCTTTGCCTGAAAACTTTCCTACTTGCAGTGGTCAAGGCTGAGACTTTTTCCTTAAATCTAGCCCGTCAACTGGGTATTAGGTGTTCCGTTCACGAACTGTAAGAAAGATGATGTCTTCTAGATCATACGTTGTTCCATTTGGCGGCAGCACATCAAGGCTCTGACCATGTCCATAAAGAACAGACGGGGAGATGAGCCATCGCGTGGCATCGTTCTTGCATGACCATGAGACATGCTAATGGCGGAACACAAAGCATGGCACCTGTGCGTCTGGGGAGATCTCGGCCCGCCGCAGTATGCCGGTGTTCGGACTCGGCCCCGCTTATATATACTGTAGAATAGACTCAAACGGCACACACAAAGTCCCACGAAGAGAGGGAGAGAGGGAGGAAGAGATTTATGCTGTGGTGATTGGGAAGTCTGGCAAGGGGATGATCACTCCTGATCTCATGACACTTTAGATATTCTTTACATGATTTTGGAGGATCATGTCTGAATTTGATCTCAATTTTGTACTATTTTTCATTCGATTTTGCCCCTGGAGTCTTTCTCTTCTTTTTTGGGTGCAATCAAAATCCGGTGAATCATCTTTTATTTGTGTGATTTGACATTTTTTACTCTAAAGATTTTTCCTCTCTCCTTGTATATTTTGCTTTCGACTTCTTGTGTATTATATAGGCAGGAACACCAAGTCGGAGGATAATTCATTAACAAAACAAGATACACTCATTTTGTGATAAAGAATAAAAGTTTCTCTTGTTGAATCGGTGTATATTGGCACATGGGACTGGTGTTAACGGATCGAGCCGGGCCGGGTTTTCGACGTGGACATAGTTTGGCGTTATTCGAAAAAGAATAGGGCGAGAGATCGGATCACGGACTAAAAAGGCAAGTTAGATGGCTATATATTGGCCGAAACAATGCCGAGCAAAAATTGTGAAAGTCAAGTGTGGCTGTTACCCGGTGTGCTCGGGGAAAGCGATAAACGGGAAAAGGTCGGCTGGACGACTAGCAGCGGTCCAATACCGTCCCGTTTCAACCGGGCGGGGGCCCCACCCACACCAGAAAGGCCCGAGCAGGCCCCACTCCCTCCCTCCCTTCCGTGTCCGCCTCTTCGCCACCCCCACCGAATCCTCTTCCGCGCCTCTCATTCCCCTCCCTATCTCTCTCTCTCTCTCTCTCTCTCTCTCGCGCGCATTGAACCGGGGACGGGGCTCGTGCATCGAGCGCAAGGTGACCTGACCTCCGCCTTTCTGAGATTCCTTTTGTCTTCACGCAAGAGATCCGCCCTCGCTTTCGCTTTCGTGGTAACCATTCTGTGCGGTGCGAGATTTGTCCTCGCGCACGTGCTCGCGCGCGCTCGTTGCGGCGCTCGAGCTCGGACGGGCTGTGTTTTTTAGATGTGGGGTTGAGCGAGAACCCTCGATCCGAATCGGTTTTATGTTGGGCTGTGGCGACTGTTCACGGACGTTGCAGGGTGAACATTTAATGCGTTCCTTGATTCCGTCGTTAGTGTTGGATACAAAACTTTGGCGGCAGTGATGAGGAGGAGGAGGAGGAGGAGGAGGAGGAGAAATTGGGTTGGACCTGTTTCTCTTTCTAGAGCTCCTTGTTTTTGTTGCGAGTCTCTACCCCTTTGACCCGGTTGGCTAGATACTGTTGCCTGGGGATGTAGTGTTGCAATGCGACTTCCCTTCGTGGACAGGGCTTGCTCGTGGCCTTGTCCATCAGGGTTATTATTACTCGGATTTCTGAATGCCGTTCATTTCCATGATCCTGGATTCTATGTAATGTAGGCGTCCTTTTGATGCAGAAACGTGGCCGTTGAAGGTTTCCCAGGAGTTCAAGTGTCGTGGTCTTTTGCCCGACACCGAGCTCTCTGGGTAGGCGACCTTCTCATGCCCCTCGTTTTCGTGGCAGAGTCATAACTCAAGGTGGGGTGGGAGAGGCGGCCCTCTAACACATGTATGTTTGTGAATACTAAATGGTTCTTGACATGTCGTGTTTTCATCGTTTGTTGCATTGTCCAACTTCATTGTTCTAATGAGTGTGATTGTACATTTGTGCCTCTCTAATTGAAATTCTTGTCAGTCGTAAAATTTGTAGGAATTGTATCAGTGGGGAAAAAAGTTATCCTAAGTTCCTAACTTGCAAATTTTCTGTGTGGGTAATGCAGATGTGTTCTTCTGTTTTCAATTTCTAGCTGTAAGTCAAGTCTGAGCACTGCCAAGTTAATTAAGGGCAGGTGCTCTTGATTGGCTTCTACACTCTTCGGAGGAAATGAATCTTAGTCGGTGTCCACAGCGCTCAGACATCACACTGCCTTTTGTTGAGGGTCTACATCATGTGAACATGAACCCTAAACTGGCTTTAACGGTTGGTAGATCCACGAGGAGAACTAGATCTCATCGTGGAAGCAAGAACGTGATAAAATGTAGCCATTTAATGCCTGGGCACTTGGAAGGATCTTTTGTGGTAAAGAAGCAGGTGGAGGAGCATCTGAAGAAGCTGGAATTTGTGAGGACATTGTTGATTGACAACTATGATAGTTACACATACAACATCTACCAGGAGTTATCAGTTATCAATGGGGGTAAGTCATTTCTTTTCATTGTGTGCTTGTTCCAGTTCAATATCGCTCCCTGTCTGTCATTCTTTCATGATCCCATTCACAGAAGGTGCTACCTTGCTTCATTCATTTGCTATGAAATATACTTTGCCTTCCCTCCCTCGAAACTTTAATAAAAGAGCTAAAAAAATGATTAGATGCCGATATGAACCGGGGCTAATGGAGAGGGTACTTGGACTGTCACTAGGCATGCTTCAAAGGAATTTAATCGAAACCGTGCCTGTATCTAGACTCAATGAATAGTCTTTGAGCCATTTCACCTGAATTTGAATTTGTGAAGACATTTGGACCTTTGTTAGGAGAATAATTTTATTGAAACCGTGTCTAAATGCAGCCACTATTTTCACCTGTATATGAATTTTGTGAAGACATTTGGACCTTTGTTAGGGAAATAATTTTCTTGCGAATGCGGCCGCTAGTTTCTCATTTTCTCCATCAATTCTACATGGTGAATGTAGTACCCCAATGAGCTTTCAAACCAATAAACTGCTGAAATCATTTCTTTTATGAAAATTTGGGAAACTAGTTTTTCTCTTATTAAACTTCTACAGCGGTGTTCTTTCTGGGAAAACTCAATAGAATGTCTTATTAGTACCTTAGAAGTAACTGCAAATGTCTCGATTGTATTTTTTTGGTTAGAAATGAGGAGTAGACACATCAAGTTGCATGTCCCTCTAGGAAAGCCCCCAATACAATGACATTCAAGATTGAATGGGTGAATCCATACTGTTTTGCACAGGTGAAAGATCGTAAAGGCATCGGATACTGGATGAACTTTATGTTCTCAAGGTTTTGTTTTTGGTTTTAGTTGATGTCTGTTGTTCATGCATGAACAAATTAGTCTTTCCAAAATAGGGGCTTGTATTGATTCATTTTCTTTTGGTTGTTTATTGTTGCAGTGCCTCCTGTCGTGATAAGAAATGATAGTTGGACGTGGAAGGACATACATCACCACTTATATGAGGAAAATGCATTTGATAATATAGTTATATCACCCGGACCTGGTTTTCCAACATGCCCTGCTGATGTAGGTATGGTGGACGAAAATTATAATTTTTGTTTTATTTAGCTTTTTTCAGCTTCGAAATTCTGAATAACATCATAGTCACTAGCTTTTGTGACATAAAAGGAGGCGTTCATTAAGTATTTGTTGTTAGATATTCCCGTTAGAGTCTGGCAATGAGGTGTTGCACTTCATGTTGATACCAGAAAGGCATCGAACTGATTATGACATGCTAGTTTTATGTAACTGGGAAAGAAGCCCGACTGCCTGACATCAATAAAGAAAATTTTGAAAGAAGAAAACCGTAAGTTTAGAAGCGTAAATGACTTTGATACAGAAAAGGCTTCAGCTAATAAGCAAAGTCAGTGAAAGAATCCATAGTCTATTGATGTTTCGTGAAGTGTTCCTTGCTGGTGCTTGTGATATATTAGAGAACTTAGGAATCTGGTACAATCATGTCTCTATAAGGTGGAGAGAAAGTAATTAAAGGTTAAGTTGTGAAGCACCTTTTTGGGGCCTATTGTGTTTTCATCAGTGAAGGGCAAGATGGATTGCCTCAGGCTCCTTAGCAACGATAGAACAAATGGTGAACCATATTTGGATAAACTTCTACTATAGTTCAAGCAACATCAAATAGGGATGGGTAATCTTTGTTCTTGTGTTCACACGTCAAGGTACTCTATTCTATTGTCACTAGCAATATTTTTAGCTCGTCACTACTTCTGATAAATTTTGGAATCTTACAAGAATATGTCTTCAGCTGTTGCTTGAGTGCACGAACATACAAATTTTGGGTGTTTGCCTTGGACACCAGGTTGTTTCTTGATTATTGTTGCATCTCTGATCTAATTCATCAGTGATGTGCAGATGCCTGTTTGAGTCTAGAGATTGTCATCCAAATCCAACTTTATCCTGGCTAGAGATTAGTTACCACCCCAGTAGTGGCTGTTTCAACGCTTTGAATGTCAATAGTAGATTATGCATACGACTTTATCTATTATTGTGAAGCTAAAGTTTTATGGGCTTTGCATGAATTTATTTCACTCTTGTTTCATCTTACACTTTGTTTTAGATGGCACTGAAGAGCTAAAATCATGTTTCAATACTACCATTAGTTTCCCATGCATGACTTACTGTGTTTGTCACGTCTCTCATTGTGTACTCGTTGACAAGTGGTTGCTCTTTAATTGGTCTCATTGCATTTGACTCGTAACTCTGTTTGGCATGTCTTAGTGTTGAGATGTTGATATTGTCTATAGCTACTCGAACTTCACTATTCTATTGTCTGAGACAGTAAATTTAGCTCCAATCCTTGTTGGATTTAGGCATTTCTTTATGATGTGGAGAATGGCATTCACTTGTCCGTATGCCAAACCAGGCTTTTGACCTGCTGATGTCTCACATGAGTTTGCATCTTCCAATATGATAATAAGTGAGATTTTTGCAACAAAGCACATGCTTATGTTTGATGACTTATTGTTCAATAGGCTTTGGGTTATGTACATGGCGCAGAAGTTGTACATGCATCTCAACCAGTCCACGGTCGCTTGAGGTATGTTTTCACAAGGTTGCCAGGTTGTATGATTCTTTTTGGTCTATTGAGGACTTTTTGTTCATCATCTTGGAGGCATACCTTTTGAATTTACCAGATCATGATCTTAATGTTTGCTCTTGCAATTATTAGTCAATCTTCATTTTTCTTAACAAGAAGATGCAATTTGGTGGCTTTGTCACACTATCTACTGTTTGCTTCAGTGAGATTGAGCATAGTGGTAGCAGGCTGTTTCATGACATTCCTTCTGGTAGAAACTCGGGATTTAAGGTTAGCCTCTACAGTAAAATGTGAAAAGGCCAAGTGGAGTGGGTTTTTTTTTCTGCTACAGCTTTTGCTGAATCCTGATGGCACGTGCTCACAGGTGGTTCGGTATCATTCCCTTGTTTTAGATGCTCAAACGCTTCCTGAAGAACTCATCCCTATAGCATGGACCACTTCTAGTGATGCGCTTTCCTTTCGTGAGAACAATGTTGTTTCTCCAGATGCCTATGCTAAAACCAGGGAAGGATACTCAACTTTATTTTCAGAAATAAGAAATGAAAACTCTTGGCCTTTTACCATTCCGAAGAAGTACGAAGCAAAAAAGTCCTTATGGCCATTATGCATTCTACTTGGCCTCATTATGGTGTGCAGGTGCTTTAGGTTCTCTCTTGTACAAGTCACAAATGTACTTTCTAGCAAAAAAAAGTTACAAGTGTACTGCATCTTTTATATCACACCACTGACCTTTCTGATTTCCAGTTTCACCCAGAGAGTGTTGCGACTTGTCATGGGAGACAGATTTTCGAGAATTTCAGGCGAATAACAGAAGATTATTGGTTGAGATCAAGCTCCTCTTTCTTCAGAAGGAGATATGCTCATTTTACTGGTAAGGGGAACTTATTTCGAGCAACTGTACATATTCTGCTTTTTCCTTGGGTTGTTGGGGGAAGGTTTGTCTGAGACTCCCTTTTTTACCTCCCTTATGTAATATGTTGCCATTGTTCAGAAGAAAGATTCAAGTTTTCTTTGGCCTTTGTTTTTGAATGTTATTAGTGACAACTTGCTATTATTGTTTTGGTTGACTTTATCTATTTCTGAGCAGTAAACTTTTTTTAGCGCGAATCCAGGTGCCCCACACTAATCATATATCAGGACAAGTTCGTTTAACAAATACTCCCTCTGTGGAGATTAATGGCGATCACTTGCTTCAAGAGGTTACTAGAAGCAGAAGACCAGTGTATGATTTGGACGAGAGGAACTGTCTTGGTATGTCAAATCTGGGGACTTCACCTGCAACCATTGACGTGAAGCTATTTAAGTTGACGTGGAGAAGGTTAGAAGGTTTGGCTGCTAGACTTGGTGGAGCCAAGAACATATTCTGTGAACTTTTTTCTGATAACAAGGCTGAGAACACCTTTTGGTTGGATAGTTCCTCAATTCAGAAGGTCTGTCTGTCTTGAAGAGGAAGAATGCACTTTCCAGTTTGGTTATTTGATTTTCTCATTTCATCTTTGTATATGGCCACGCTGCCACTTGGATATCCAGAAATAGATCATGCATCTTCATTATCAAGATTTTGGTTTAGTTTGGTGCTCTTTGTTTGTCTGATGTCATCTTTTTCCATAGGGAAGAGCTAGATTTTCATTTATGGGGGGTAAAGGAGGACCTCTTTGGAAGCAACAGACATTTAGATTGGCTGACAGAAGGTATGGATCGGCGACAATCTCATCCCCTAACATAGAAAAGTATGAGTTGTAATTTGCTTTGACCTTTAGTCTTATGCATGATGATGCTCATGTTAATTTATCTGCCAATTATCTTTTTTGTCTATCGGTCGAGTCATAATCTATTAAATGTGATAATTGAACATCTATGCCCATGGTGTAGTTTATTTTTTTGACTTTTTTTGGACAGTGATGCAGCTCATTGTGGAGGTTATCTATCAGTTGAAGATGCTCAGGACCATGCTAGTAATACATACTTGGAAAAAGGTTTCCTTGATTTCTTGAACAAGGTATATCTAATATCTTCTCTGAGATCTAAGTGGGCACAAATCAAATTTATAAGTTCATTGTTTAGGAGAATGGAGTCGTAATAGTTTTACACCATCTTCTTTACTTAGATTTGAATGCACATGTTTAAATTTGAATAAGCTTATTTTAATTGATTGACCTTACCTGTTGTTCTCTGTGTCACGCCGAATGACAAGTCTTCTGAAGCTTTGTAGTATATTGATTTGTCAAGAAGCCCAAACAGTTTTCACTCTTTACTCGTTTTGTGTCTTCATGTGTTCTTGCTAAATCAGTGTATCCAGATTCATGAACTGCTTTCTCTTGTCCTTTCTTGTAGGAGCTTCTATCATTTCATTGTGAAGAAAAAGATTTTGAAGGGTTACCATTTGAGTTTTACGGAGGATTTGTCAGGTACCTAGGGTATGATGTCTGTTAAATATTGCCGTCAGGCTTTATCTCTGAATCATGATTGAAGTTGAAAAAGTTTCTGGAATGCTTCTTTATTTGTTGCTTTTAGTGCTTTTCCATTAGAAAATGGTTACATTTTCTGAATGTGCATGTGACCTTTTTACAAAGGATATCTGTATCTATGCACATTCCTACTCTTTTATTCCCTTTTATTGCCTCTACTTTGTCTGTGGACTAACCTATTATGTCTTCTCGCATCTCAGGTATAACCTCAAAGTAGAATGTGGTGCAGCAACTAATCGTCACAAGTCGACAGCTCCAGATGCTTGTTTTCTGTTTGCTGATAATCTTGTAGCGGTTGATCATCTGAATGACGATGTTTATTTGATGTCAATACATGACCGCAACACACATGGCACAACATGGCTGGATAATACAGAAGAAAAGCTTCTTGCTTTAAGAACAGCTCCTACAGACGAACCCAAGACAAAAATACAGGTCCACGATCATTTCCCCCTGTGAAGCAGGCTTTTGTGCCAAGAAATCCAAAGAGCAGTACATGGAAGATGTCAGGAAGTGCTTGAAGTATATAAAAGATGGAGAAAGCTATGAGTTATGTTTCACGACCCAAATAAGGAAAACAGTTGAGGAGATGGATCCTTTGAAACTGTACCTTCACCTTAGAGAAAGCAATCCAGCACCATATGCTGCTTGGCTTAATTTTTCAAAGGAGAATCTCCACATCTGCTGCTCTTCCCCCGAGAGATTTCTGTGGTTGGATAGAAATGGTATCTTGGAGGCAAAGCCCATAAAGGTTACTGTAGCTCGGGGAGTGACGAAAGAGGAAGATGAACAGCGCAAATTGCAACTGGAGTACAGGTAAAGTTTTCGCTTATAAGTACCCAACAGATTCAATATCTTCACTACTGTTGTCTTTGTAGGTCTGCATAATATGTATATGCTGGTTGGCTGCATGGAGGAAAATGTCGCAGAATAAAATTCTTAATTGTAACTCGACTTTATTTGTCCAAGAGCTGCATTTCCAGGTGGTTCAATGACAGGAGCGCCTAAACTGAGGTCTATGGAACTTCTTGATTCTCTGGAGAGTTGCCCTCGAGGAATCTATTCGGGATCAATCGGTTTTTGCCCTATTAATCAGATGTTTGATCTGAACATTGTCATAAGAACAGTCGCGATACATGAGAATGAAGCTTCGATCGGGGCCGGTGGGGCCATTGCCGCCCTATCGAACCCCGAAGATGAGTATGAGGAAATGAATTTGAAGACCCGTGCACCGGTGAAGGCGGTGGTGGATATTCAGTAATGCTGAGAATTTGGTAATCTATTTCCCCCTCTTTTCTCCACAGGTGATAGGTAGAAATGTCTGTTAATTGGTCGTGTGCCTTAACTTTTTATTCATTGACAAAACAAGATACATTCATTTTGTGAAACAATAAAGAATGTATTCATTCTAATCAAAAGTTATTGTCATTGAATTTGTGTCTATTGGCACGTGTGACTATAGAATGCCATATACTGCCCACTTTCAGAGTGCAATTTACATGGATTTATGTGCTCTAACAAAGCCTGATCTCGTATCAGTCCGGTGATTCTAAGAAGACGAGAAATTATCGTTTTTATTCGCCCTACCCACCCAATGCATTGAGCCGTTTGACTGTTCGCATGCATTGGGCTCACACGAGTTGAGCACATGTAGGTATAGCTCCAGGATTGCACGCCCACGAAATGGTAAGGTATCGATATCCAAAGTGTCTGAAATGCATACAAGTTAAACCAAGGAAAACTACAAATCTGTTTTTTTTCAAGCAAAGGTTACTTATCATCTGCTCTTGTTTTATCTGCTTGCATTACCGAAACGAAAAGCGGCATGCAATCAGGCAATGGCCCAAGCCAATGCCCCAACATTTCATTGCTCCTCTGTTTTTCTTAAAGAAAGGGGTGGATTGATCAACTCCCAAATCTCTCTTCAAGCTTTTTTGAACAAAAAACGAGCGTGCACACATTCCCTCAGCAGTTCTATATTGATTTTTCAGTGCTCTTCGAATTTCAGACATATTTCAATCTCCTCCCCAACTCCCGATTTTGGTTGGTGCGTGACCGCGCACCAATGATCAACCGGTCACTGAGAGGCAAGCACAGCAATAGAGTAGATTTTAATTTTTTGGTTATATTTCTTTTGAGGGAAGGGAAGAACCCACCTGAAAGATCTAAAGGCCTAGTTATTAAGGATGTTGCTCAATCAAGAATTGTCTCATGACATTATGCGATTTTAACTTTGTGAAGAAGGGTTTTGAAATGATGTAGAACGGTGTTGTGCTGATGATTTGCAGGACTCTTGCTAGTCTCCCTCGGGCAAGTCGAAGGAAAGCATGTCTAATGGTGTATGATGGAGAGAAGGAAGCACTTGCGAAGGACCGCGCGGTTTAATTAACCACTAAGGGTGTCTAGTTGAAATTTATACTTGAACTCAACTTCCCTAGAGTTTAAGACTCCTAGGCTCACTCGTTCCTATGTAATGTAATGTCATGTTTTTCCTTTTTTCTTGGTGAAAAATGCAAAGTTGCGTTATGTAATGTAATGATATGCACCCGTTTCTATGCTATCTTAAATTGTTATTAATCATTGTGAAGATATTGTGAAATTTTGTAAGATCACTGCTGATGGTTCTAAAAGTTTAAGCTATTAGATGAAGGCGCAATTTAATATTTAATTAATTTAGTACGTACCATCACGTTTAGTATGGTCTTTTTGTCACAAAGACAAATACAAATACTGGATTGAAGAAATATTTTTTGTTGATTCATTTTCCCAAGTGAAAGAAAAATAAAGAAAAAGTCTTCTCGGAAAATATTTTTCGCGAAATAAATAAAGCCTAAAAAGAAAAAATAGAGAGAAATCAAAGAAAATTGAAAAAAAAATCGACTTTATGTATTCAATTCTCTATCCGTTTGTTGACGGTGGTCAATCCCGCCCTCAAAGATCTTGTTTTTCTGTTTGTTTTGGTCGAATCCTGCCCTCAAAGATTGGAAAGCCACGCCTCTCACGCTCATACTGCTGGTGAAGAAATTCGAGGGCCACCGGCCCCGCAAGTTCGAATTGACTCCTTTCATGTGGCCAACTACACCAAACCAAACCATACCATAATAGCACCAAAACGCGATCGGATCCTCCCCCTACTCCCTTCCCCCACCAACCAAAGACTCGTGAGGCAAGGCGAGGCAGAGGAGAGAAATAGGCAGTAAAGTAACAACTCTGCGGGGGTAGGTGGAGTTGCCTAGTCGCAGTTGTTCCTGTGCCGAACCCGTCTCTTGCAAATTGGCCCGCCACCCTCCTCTTCGCTTTCCCCTGCGCACCCTCCATTTTCCCTTCTCGACCCGATTCGTTTCTCGCTGGTTCCAGCGGAGTTGCCACACACACGCCCGGCATTCGATGGCGTCTTCCGTATCGGCGAAGCCGTTTCTTGGGACTTCGGCTGCCGACTCCGTCTCCGCCTTCGGCTCTCCGGCCTCGGATCTCGGCAGACGACCCTCTCTTCTGTTCTTGATCCGCACCCCATCTTCCAGGAAGCTCCGTTAGTCTCTCTCTCTCTCTCTCTCTCTCTCTCTCTCTCTCTCTCTTCCCGCGTGCGTGCCTGCGTGGGTGGGAGTGTGTGTGAAGGATCTTGGTCGGATAGATTAAGCTAAAGGAAAGAAATTATTTACGTTTTCGCGTTCGTGGTGTGGGTGTATGGACTTTATCTTGACAAAGGTTTAATCTTTCTCAGTTTTGGATTTGTGGGTCGCCACTGATCCTGGTTGTCGATTAGCAGAATCTGTTTTCTGGTGCTGAGTTTGGTTTCATTTGTGTGGAATTCTGCAAGATATGTCGTATGTCTGATCCTATAATACATTGGACTGGATGATATCGATGAGGTTTTCCTCATTTCCTGGTTAGCAGTCCTAGTCTGTGGTGGTCATTTGTTTATGTGGCATTACAAATTTACACTAAATGGAAACCCTGCTCGCGGTTTTGTCTTTCTACTAGCTGTCAGACCCAAAGAGTATCGTGTATGTTAGTTTTCCTCATTGTATGGTTGAGGATATAGGAATTGGAAACCTGGCTGTGCTGTGGAAGTCCTTCTGTGGAATTTGTACTCAGACAGATCTCGCCTCGGAATGCTTGCAGAGATAAAGGCTGCTGGGAGCACCTTTGGGACTCATTTCCGCGTTACCACATTTGGAGAATCTCATGGAGGTGGTGTAGGTTGTATAGTTGATGGATGCCCTCCCAGGTTGCGCCTCTCAGAAGCTGATCTCCAATTAGATCTTGACAGAAGGTACCTTGCCTCGAGCCCTTGCAGTTGATACATTCAAGCTTAAGAAAATAATGGGGTTGTGTCAATCATGGAGATCGTGCTATCTCTGCTGATTATCGAGTTGTAGAAAGTATCATCTCATACCATCTGATTGTTGGTTTTCCATAAACAAATTCATTCTCATGCATCCAGACGACCTGGCCAGAGTCGAATCACTACCCCCAGAAAAGAGACAGATACATGCCGAATATATTCAGGAGTCTCTGATGGTTAGATCATTATGCACAGATTTTTCAATTCGTTGAATTTAATGGTCTGTTCCTGATTAAAACACCATCTACTAATTTAGAATTACAGTGAATATGAAGCTTGCTTAATTTGGTTGCAGGAGTGACCACAGGGACACCGATCATGGTATTAGTTCCCAATACTGATCAAAGAGGCCATGTGAGTATCCTATTATGGGTGATACTGTGATGTTTGTTTTAATTAGCATAGAAGAAAAGGGATGTGCTTAGGAGTTTGTGATTGCTTGCTTCGAACTATATGGAATAATTGATATCTCCTTTTGGTTGATTTGAGGATAGAATTAGCTCCGATGAATCTATGTTGTTCATTGAGGTCATTTGTATTAAGGGATATCTTGTGCGATGTTGACTTAATCTCATGACAATGCTTGTTACCGACATAGGGGAAACTGGAAATCAATCTGCTTTCATCTTGTTTCTGCCTGTCTAGTAGCGAAAAGGGGAACTATTAAACAGTCCAGGAAGTAGTTGGAGTCTGTTTTTATTTTAGTTGATAGTAGTGTAATATAAAACATACACCGTTTGCTTTGTATGTTGTCCAAAACCTGCTACAAATTTCTTCAGATGCCAACTTGCGTTTTGATTTCCTTTAATTGATTATTTTTTTCATAATCTCCTCATTGCAGTTGGTCCTTATGTTTACAAGTTATCTGCCTTTTGATTCTTCAGGATTACAGTGAAATGTCAATAGCTTATAGGCCTTCTCATGCAGACGCGACTTATGATATGAAATATGGTGTGAGATCAGTTCAGGTAATGTTTTTTGACCATAAAGGTCTGATGCCAAATGTTGGTAAAACACTGATGTGTTGAAGCTAACTCTCATTCTTTATTCCTAATCTTCGTTCCCAGGGTGGTGGAAGATCTTCAGCAAGAGAAACAATTGGAAGAGTTGCATCTGGGGCAATTGCTAAAAAGATTCTTAAAGAATTTTCAGGAACTGAGGTGCCTTCATTTTCTGCACTCTTTAATTTCTTTGCCCTAGATGAAAAATTATGATTCAGAACCTGGACACATTTGCTTTGATTTTTTGTTTCTTTTTCTATGTTGCTTTTGTAATCGTTTGGCATATTTATCATAATGTTCTTTAGTACTTTGCATGAGTTTCGTTAAGCAAGTGAAAAATGTAACAGACTGGAGAAGCTTGTGAGTAAATTGTATTCGATTCAATGTGAGAGCAGTCCTTGCAGGAATATTTTTCTTACTTAGTAATTCGAATTACTTGTGTTGTGTTAACTTTCACCTGTGCTTGCGCGTGAATTTATGTGGATGGAACCGTGCTCATGTAGGCAGGTGTTATAGTGGACATGCAGGATCATATGTTTTGTTTCCGAAATGTTCTTTTGGAATGATGAGCACAAAATCTGCTGTCACAAATTTTCTCTCTACATTATGGAAATGATGACTGTTTTAAAAGTTCATGACTGAGATTTCTGGTCTACTGCGTTATGGGATTTTAGAACATCTCTAGTTTAGTCCATGCGCATTATGTACAGTAGCTTATATTAAGGGGGAGATAACAGCAGCAACAGTTCGTCATTGATGCAACCTTATCCTCATCCACCTATGGTCGTATGACAACATTTTCTCAGTAGGCAACCACATCACACTGATCTCTCTCCTCACTTTCTCTTTCTAACCTAATATGCATGTTTCGTTTGGTCACCTTCCTATGTTATTATGAAGAAGAAATTACTCCTTCGTATTTTTGATGCACCAAAAAGGAAAAAAGAGGACCTGGGTCATTGTTCTGTTTTCTTTTTCTTTGGTTCCTTCCCTTTTTCTTTATCCTTTAACTTCACCCCTACCACCTCCTTCTCTTCTTCACCAATGGCCACCATAATGCTGTTGCCCATGACCAAGTCTTGGAGTTGTGCTCCTCCCACCAACATCCACCACTAGAGGTCACTCCTTTCTTGATGGAGTTAGCATCAACCCTGTCACCAACAAAAGAGCCACTGACTCATTGGTCGACAGCTTCATTGGCGACGGAGTCATTGGCTCGTGAAAGATAATGATTTGCAAGACAGTGGAAGGACGACCTCCCTCGGAGGTAGTGGTGCGGTGGCAAAGAGCACAAAGAGAGAGAGACATGGCTTAGATTAAGGTTTTTCATTTGGTGTGGAATCTTTTATGTTGGATTCACATGTCTATGATTCATTGACGACCTCAGTGGGTGCCACTTGTCTGGGCAGCAGCATAACCCATCACATGTTAAATTGAGATTCTCAAGCATGTTCTTTGATATCATAAAGATTTTCTTGTTGTCTTGTCTTTTTCTTAATATAGGCTTCACATAATTTTGTCTTCAGGTTTTTGCTTATGTCTCTCAAGTCCATGATGTTGAACTTCCTCAAGAATTAGTTGATCATGAAACTCTGACTCTCGATCAGGTATAAATGACCACTCTTTATATATTTTGGGGGAACCCAAAATTTTGGTGCAAGTTCCATATCTAGCGATGATAAATAAATTAAGAAACGTTCCAGAAAGTTTTCCTCTTGAATTTATTGTTGCAACTCAATCTCATCATCCAGGAGTTCCTTGCTATATTTCTGATGGAAAAGGTGGAGCTGCTACTTTGTGTGTATGCGAGTAATTGAGCTAGTCATGATTTACAAATACTCCCTTCTATTAACAGCAGAACTACAGTCGAGTTATCTATATGTTGTGAGAATTTCATAATATTAGCTGCGACATGCACAGATCTGTGATCTGGATTTTACCTCTAACGTCAAGGGGAAGTTGGGTGGCTCCAATCCCCAATGCAAAGGATATGGGAATTCCAGTTTACTTCTTTTGTCAATTACTTGTTCTCTGGATGACTCTGCCTTGGTTGTGATATGTTGCCATAACTAGCTAAAACCTGTCGTATATATTGACAGATAGAGAGTAACATCGTTAGGTGCCCAGATCCTGTATATGCTGAGAAAATGATCGCTGCAATTGATGCTGTTCGAGTGAGAGGGGATTCTGTTGGTGGCGTTGTTACATGCATTGTTAGGAATGCTCCACATGTAAGAACTTTTTTCAGACACATCTCTCTACAGAAAGACATTGAATGAATGATCAATGAAGATGATTAACACACTGTCTTTACTTTGTTTTGGATATGCATGTATATATAAAGAGAATATGCAGATGCTACCTGATGTCACATACACGCATGCGCACGCGCACGACACGCATTCTCGTTATGGTGAGTCATTAAAAGCTTATTGACTTTGCAACTTGATGTCAGGGGCTGGGATCACCAGTTTTTGATAAACTTGAAGGTTTGCTGGCAAAGGCTGCTTTGTCTTTACCTGCAACCAAGGGCTTTGAATTTGGCAGTGGGTTTGCAGGTACAGCAGTTGTGCTTTGGAGGGAATATATATGGATTAGATGGGGGCAATTAATTAAATTAGTCAAGTGCCCTTAATGCTTTATCGTAAATTTCAGGAACTTATTTGACTGGCAGCCAGCATAATGATGAATTCTGGGTGGACGAAAACAGAAGGATCAGGACAAGAACAAATCGCTCCGGTGGAATACAGGTAATTGTCTGATACGGAATTGTTCTCCTCAATAGATGGGGTTGAAATTCTAGCATTTTTTCTATTCTATGTGCAAGAAAATGATTCAGGGAGGTATTCTTGCATGACTGTCAGGGTGGTATATCTAATGGTGAAATTATAAACATGAGAGTAGCTTTCAAGCCAACATCTACTATTGGAGTAAGTTCTCTCTCTCTCTCTCTCTCTCTCTCTCTCTCTCTCTCTCTCTCTCTGTGACACACACACACTCACCGCAGATGCAGGCAAGCTTGCATGCCTGCCTACCTGCAATGTGCACACACTACGGTTGTAGTTGCGGTTGCGCTGAGGTCTTGTATTGATGCCGAGCATTGTAAGCAGTGGGCTAGCTCTTAGTTCCCCATTTTGGACATCATCCGCAAGATTTGCCATGCTTAACGTGTCAATTTGTAGCATATTATCCCCATTGCCCTAATACCATTCATTTTCCATCTTATGATGTATCCACAGAGGAAGCAACATACAGTTACTAGGGAGAAACAAGAAACAGAGCTGATCGCCCGTGGTCGCCATGATCCTTGTGTCGTCCCACGGGGTATGTCTCCAGTAGTTTATTTGTTCTGTTCCCTCCTAGTTGTCCTTTAAAATTTATTTCCATGATTATGCCTTTGTTAAGTGGTCACCCTATATGCAAACTATGTTTGGAGGCTCTTATAATCTACTGTTCATGGCTCGCTCTTGAAATAAGATGGACTGCTTTCAGAGCTCCTATTGCTTAAAAATGATGATTGTCAGAAAGTGTGAAATGTCCTTAAGATAATTAATTTTGGCATTTACTGTTTGAATGTAGCGGTTCCAATGGTAGAAGCCATGGTTGCCCTGGTGCTCGTCGACCAACTGATGGCGCACTATGCCCAATGCTGTCTCTTTCCCATCAATCCTGAGCTGCAAGACTCTCTGTCTTGGTCGAGTGCTCGGAGAGGCATTGAATTTGCCCCTTCAGAGGAGGTAGCAAACCAGTTCTGAAACCATCTCTGCCGTCGAGGGTTCAACCTGAATACAGTATCCTCGGTAATTCCCTATGGCGGGGAAATTTAATGTTGTCTTAGCCTTTTTGTAGTTGGACCGTTTCTTACTCATGTATTTTTCTTCTGATTTGTATTTGTGACAGGCACAATAAACTCTAAAATCATCATGTTTGAGCTTTCTTCTTATAAGTTATCCCTGTCATGCTATAGTTTGTTGCACCTGATTTGATGAAATAAACATTTATTTGTGCGATTTATACGTAACTATTTTCCAATAAGTGCTTAAATTATTATTCTTCCATTTTTCTCCATTATCCATCTCTTTATTAAGCAGGCCAAGCATGTATAGTGAATGGATACTAGGAAATGAAACCTGGTGTGGTATGCTTTTCTTTCGTTAGGAAAACTTTTCAAGACTCCCGACCCCATGGTGCAATAATTTGATACTGTAGAACAAACCCATTTATGTGATAAGTAGGTAGACCAACTTTTTCCAATAATTAACTATTTCATCATTAATAAATTTATTTTAGCTCAATGTTAATATGCAGAGTGACAATGGAAAAAAAAGGAAGCTTTGATGGAACTAGCTCGTGACTTAGGCACCGCAACACTGAAACTGTAGTCGCCAAACTTTTGTGTACATGCGGGACGACCCAATTAAAAATCGTAATACAAGCTCTCTTAAATATAAAATGCAGATCGTACTTTTTGTTTGAAATTGAACATATTTAACCCCCAAGATCATAGCCGAATGGATTTGCGGTTACTCTTAATCATGTACATACCTTGTTCAAACATAGCATCCTTCACTCAGAATAACGAGCCGCGCTCTCCATCAGATTATGTAGCATTATCTAATGCAAGTGGAATGAATCGAAAGTTCCGATTCCCTTTTTATCCGGAAGATACTAATAAGTTTGCACTACAATATGTACTCAGTGGGGGCGGGGTTCGGACATGCTGGACTCGGGGTCAAGGGCTCGATCCCTTGATATGATGAGAAATTATCGAACAAACTACACATGGATAAAACTATAAGTTGTCGAACTCTTTCTTGGCTGAGGAATTGTCTATGTCCCTTCGGATAAGTTCAAAGTCAAGTCATCACTTGAAGTAGATAGACGAATAATCAGAGAAGGAACAGGATGTTGATCAGATGCGAAAGTAGTCTCGTGTGCCAATGGCAAAACAGTTGACCAATCATTCCCTTGTTAAATCAGATTTTTTTTGCTAAAACCTTATTAAATTAGATTAGTCTGTAGAAGTCGTGTCCTAATGGAGTACGCAGATTTCGTGCGTTAGAAGAGAGAACGATTAACGTTGAGTAGGGCACTGGGAAGACGACCCAACACCATCTTACAATATTTTAGCAAAAAACAACACCATCTTACAATAAACAAGGAAAAATGCAACCGGACAATAAGGGAGGCCAAACAATGGTCGCCAAACAAATGCCGAATGTCCCCATCACTCGATACAAACATAAAAAGCAGAGGAGACCCACGAAAGAGAAGGCAAATTGGGAATATCTGTCTGTACTTAGCATCTATCATTATATTAAATGATGCTAATAATATCAAAAGTAATGGACCAACACATCAAAAAAGAGCTCAATTCACGGGCCATATCTCTCTCACTTTGTTCCACATTGTTTTAATTCTTTGGGAGTGTTTGTTAAACTTTAGTCATTATTAAGTTGATTATTGTCCATGACTCATCCAACCACCGACAATCGGAGGCCTTTGCCTTGATGTGATGGCGTGAAGTAACAGTTTTTTTGGTGGACATAATTGGAGAATTCTATCAAGAGGAATCAGGAATTAAGTGTCTATTATGCTTTTTTTATCTCAAAAAGTGCGCGACATCTTCTTTTACCTAAGGGTGAAAACAATCCATCTCCACAATTGTAGCCAACTATCACGGCGAGCTATCAATTTGAGTTCACGAGAAAGGAGGTGCAATGCGAGTGCGCCATGCGACACAATCGCGTGCGTTCCTTTCTCGGGACCATTGATGCGCAATTCACAATTTCGACAAAAGTGAGCTTATATTGAACGTTGGTTCAATTCATTTTTCTAGTTTCCAAGGACTTCTATTATCTATTGGCATGTAGAGGAAGTGTTTTGCTCAAGAAGAGACGTTGCACACATCTCTATCAAAGCCATTATCTTCTGACAAACCGAAAGTCGCTA
Organism: Syzygium syzygioides; assembly: GCA_031216285.1. Classification (NCBI taxonomy): domain Eukaryota; kingdom Viridiplantae; phylum Streptophyta; class Magnoliopsida; order Myrtales; family Myrtaceae; genus Syzygium; species Syzygium syzygioides. Next base: position 35,969,207 of record CM062248.1, on the reverse strand, counting down.
AGTCTCTTATGAATGCACATCTCTATAAACCTAACGCATTGATAATGTACTTTTACATGGTCAAAGTTTGTGTGGGTGTGGCCAAAAGTAGAAATTACAGAGTGTGATTCTAGCTGGCTGGCCTATGTTGTCCGGCGATTGAAGATAATGCTAACTGGGTTTGGCGGAAAGTATGCAAAGGTGAGGCTAAACCAAGGATTTGACATTGGATCACTTAGAAATAGAGGAATGCAATGGATTTATTGTCACTTCACCTAAAGCAGCTCCACATACTGAGGCAACAACAACCTTTGTAGAAAGCTAATTGACCCAGCGTGATTTCCTCAGAGTTTCGTGTGTGTTAGATGTCCCTTTGTCTCAATCACCACGCTAATTAGCCTGGTTCAGGTCAGCATTCAGCAATTGGACACAGCACTCGAGCAATGTTCAATTCGGCCCCGATTTCCTTGCAAGTTTTAGTACAAACGGCAAAATGAGTAGGCGCATGTCTGTCATCCGATCCACGACCGATCCTGAAAGGACTGATTGACACCATGAAGGCTCTGTCGTTGCTAGATACAATGCAATGCTGCCAAAAGAATTATGCTAAAAGGAGATGAAAGAGGGTGAGAAAGAAGTAAAGGAGGAAGGTCACATTGTTTCTTGACGTACCAAATCGGTCCGATCCAGTCCTGCCTCAGATCAAGCCACGCCAAGCAATTTATGGCCACATATATTTCCATTATTAAGAGGAAGCTTGGCATCTGCAGTCGCATATGCTTCTCCTGGGGACGTACAGATGCAATTAGGGTCGTCCCTCATGGAATATATGGTATGCGTGTAATTGGTGAGACATGTTGCGATCTTACCCCGTCCGAAGGTCTGCCTACATTAGACGTTCGATGATTCAGATTAGGAAACGGTTGTTTAATAATTGACAATTCGAACAACCTTGTTTCGGCCTCATTTTTTGTCCTCGAGAGTGAAAATGCTATCTTAATCGGGTTATGATAGGAATGCTGACCATAGGTTGAGTTGGAAAGGTGCAAACGTAATCATAATGGCAAGCGATAAAGATGTCTCGGGTCATCTGTTTATTAGCTTGAGTACTTCATCGACTCTCGCAAGAAGTTCCAGTTTGGTAGTTGTAGAAGCACGCAGTTGTCTTTCAATGCATATAAAGTAAGCAGATGGAGACATTCTAAAGCCTAAACTATGTTTTAATTTTCTCATTTCCCTTATCTTTTTGCACACATTATGCTGCCAAAGTGGGGGAGCAAAGCATGCGGAAGCAACTGAGCTCTTTCCATGAGGCGGGGGACAAAGTAAGACGGCACCGAAGATCATGCACTTTGGAAAAAGACTACGCAAAAATATAACACCATTGATTTACAAAGTTCATATACTAAACAATGCGTCAACAAGCATGATTGCCGTTTGAGAAATCAGTAACGGGTCAACAAGAGTGCTAATGCAACGCCAATTGCGCATAAGGCAATCCTCTAACCACCTTGATCGACTTCACATGATCAATGACGTCGGTTATTTCACACAAAAAAAATACTCCATATAAAACAAAAGGAAAAAGGGAGGGAAGGACTGTTCTTGCCAAAACAACCATTAAAGATGATGAATTATCACAAGGGGCTTTGAAAAAGGAAGATCCATAAGGACCCCAATAGCAGAGAGAAATTTTTAACATAGATTTTCATTTTCTTTCCTTCTTTTTTTTTTTTTGGGATTTTTCTGGGGTAACATGTCAAACTCATACAGAAGTGTCCAGCACCCGAGTCCCCGTGAATTGGGCGACACTGATGATTCAATTCTGAGGGAAGGACATGGTCTCTGGCTGCTTCAAAAAAACCAAAGGTGGTGGCTACGGCTCAACTGCCATTTTCACCACTTACTTACATATCTACAGAAGACAGAACCCCAGAAATAGAAAGTATCTAGAAAGAAAACAAGCCCAAGATCATCTAAAGAAGTCACAAGGCCCCCCTCAAGCCCCCTTGAGAGTCCTAGCATGGACGACGAAAACAGGGAGGGAAATCTGAAAAAGGTGGCAGGGCAAAATGAAGAACGAAGAAAGCAACATCGCCCTCCAAGATTCAAACTGAGAAGAAAAAGGAGATTCACAGGTGATACTTGTTTGACCTGCACAACCCCCCCAAAGAAAACAGAGCAAGAGATAAAAAGAAAAGAAAGAAGAGAGAGAAGAAGCTCTTCTTTGGACTTTGGTTTTACTTACTTTCTTACTTGCTATTTTGTAGAAAGCTATAAAGTGGACACCACACTGCCGGTCCTCTGGTAGGCAAAGTATCCCACTGAGATATTCCCAACCCCAAATTTTGTTACAATCAATTTGTCCTCTTTTTTGTTCACTCAATCCCCATCCCTATGAAAAGTAAAAGCTGATGACTGTAGCTTCTGTTCCTTTCCTCTTGGATTCTCCTCTCTTTTGGCCTCTTTTGCTGCAACCTGCATATCAGCAAGAAACAAAATTGTTTCTTAAGCGTCTTTTTCAGGTCCACCATTACAAGAAAAGAGCACCCAACAAGCACCCTAAATTGAAATGCACAAAAGTGGATTTAGAAAGCCTTGAAATCTGGTGGAGCAGCAAGTAGGAAGCACAGGGCCTGCACAGATACATCGGGCTCTGCAACAGAGCCAAATTCACAGAGATTTTTCAAACTTACGATGCTGCTTTCTCTTCTTTTGGGACCAAAAACAGAAGTCAGATGTGTCCCCTCAAGGACCCAGGTCTACAGAATGTTTGTTGGTACAGTTTTGGGTTAAAAGTGCACCGACACTTTGATGTTATTTTTCCCCTCTCTAGAGCATTTTCTCGATCCATTCACGTCCAAAAATGAAAAATAAGTTCATGCTCCAAGGTACAATACTAACTTGTCTTAGGAAGATAATGGATTAGAGGCTACTCAAGTAAGCAAAGGCTAATCAAAGAACAAGAGCACAAGTTTAAAAGGTAAAGCTCCATCCGAAGAAAAATGAAGAGATTGGTTACCCACCCGGATTTTAACCGCGTTTTAGGGTATTTCACAATCCATTGATTTAACCAATTAATGGGGTTTCTCCCATCATCGAAAATGAAAAATAAGTGAGTAGGAAAAAGTTCACGAAAAGTGTCAAAATTGACTAGGCGTATCAAGAAAAGCACTCTACTCGAATCCATCCACCCTAAAATCAAACATGGAATGGTCAATGTAGTGTTGCAGAAGATTTGCATGGACATACATATGCCACATGTGTAGGCATTAGGGCACACCAAAGTTTCTTTAAGCTTGAAAACGAAAAGCAGAGGGGAGGTGACTTGGCCTTTTGATGGTGGGACTTCCCTTTAGACTCGATGAGTATTTTGATGAAAATCAAAAGGCTGCCTCTAAAACCCCAGAAACCCACCCCGTACTAAGAAGCTGGCCTTTGCATGCTCAAAAAGCCAGACCTAGAGAGAGAACTCGAAAAACCCGACTTTGCCCTCTCAGTGGTCCTTTAGAATGTGTAACACAATGACCACAGTGCCCCTTTTAGGACAATCAATGTCGGTAAGGGCACAATGGAGGGGTCCCCTGACCCCATCTTTCTTCCTTTTTCTTTTTTGAATTGGACTGAACCCCAGGTTCCTTCCGCATAAGGTTCTACGCAGCCTCCCTTGTTTGAACAACAGTGACACAACCACCGGTTGTTACCGGGTTTGATCTTTTTCTTGAATCCCATCAAAAGCAAAATGACAAGAACAGACAACAGATGCTGACAGGGGCTCAAACCTACTTCCCATATTTTAGAACCGTGCCAAAACCTCATTAGTCTCGCACATAATAGCACAACCACTTTAAAATGTTTTTTTTTATTAACATGAGAAACCATGGTCGCTATCAAGTTTGATAGAGGAACGAGCGACTTCAGCTTTGGGTATATGTCTGTGTCAGTTCACCAGTGTGAAGCTGATTTAACTGAGTTCACGTTCAATCAAGCCTCTTCAAGTCGAGGAATGAAATACCAATGTGCTCACGTTCATTACGAGATTGATACCTGAAAGAGTGGATTTTCATGCACTGAAAGCATCCAAAAAACTTTTACCAACCTATGCACACCAACTTGGATAGGGAGTTACTTGACATTGCTTGGAAAAGGAAAGCTTACCTTCTTGTGCTACGCCGGTCCGAGTATTGTTCGGAGGTAAGTTTAGGTGGGTTTAGGAACAGCTTGCTTGAAAGCAACAGTGGGAGCAATTCGACAACTCCTCCTCTGGTGCTCCTGCACAAGTTCTCCGGCGAAACAGTCGAGCCTCTCGAAGTTACTCTGTTCCAAGATTCTCTTGCCACCAAACAGCACCGATTCAACATTCTTCTGCTTGAGCATTTCCTCTGCTATCCCTATCAGCATCTTTACATTGTTAGGACTCCAGTCTGTATCAACATTCGGTCCACAACGACCAATGCTGGACCCATTTGCCTGAAAAACACAATTATGATTCTGCGATCAGAATCGAGACTACTAAGCAAAACACTTTTAAATGCATGATGAGATTCCAGCAACCAGATCAATCAGCAGAATGAATTCTTCTAAGGCAGAAGACTTTAGCATAGACTCATTATATTTTTCTTGTATAATCAACCAATTGATCGTAGAACATCAACCACGATCATGAAAAGGAAGATACCCCACAGATTCAGTATTTTCCTTTTTCACACAGTACCCTTTGATGCGACACCTAAAATCAATATGCACCCGCAGGAGTCTTCCATTTAATGGGACACTTTACCAGCAAGCATCGATGACTGGAAAGGGCTCCTACGAGCGGATGGTGATGTGCCAAAGGTTTTATGCTTGTGCCCAACAAAAAGACGAGGAAGGACCTAGAAACATTACCATTCTCGCAAAAAGTCCCAGTATATTTGCAGAATTGAGAGATAGTACCACAGATGCAACTTAAAGGGTAAGCCCCACTGCCTTTTAACTGGATTTAAGGTGCCTCCACAAGCAGAAAGCACAAAAATAGGAGAATCAGAAGCATCCTCTCAGCACGTTGACAGAACATAAATTCAGTCTCTTGGCCCTCTCATTTATCAGACGTGAGCTAGCTCTGGAAAGAGTAGTTCTCTTTTTGGCCTATCTAGAAACAGTGAGCATCTGACTATGCATACGGGACGTGAGGACCACCTCTACTGGCTTGAATTAAATGAAAATGAAGAGCAGAATATGCCCGAAAGAAAGCTATTCCATGTATACAAGACCAGCAGAAACAAATCTAATGAATCGAGGAACGCGTAGACATTAGATAATGCTGATTGCAGAAATAAATTCAGCATCGACAATGAATTAGATTAATCAGCTTAGTACTCCAGCCCATATACACTGAAACGGTCGCCCGGTGAATCTGATAACAAATGGGCAAATGAATTGACCGGAGAAGCCATGGGAGAGTTATGGAAGCAGAGCTCAGGGTCTCGTACAGCCATCAATGAAGGGTGTCTGCAACATTTAAAGAAAAGGGTGGTGGCTACAGAAACGGGGGAGATATCCAGCTAGCCACGGAAATTGCAGTCGAACGTAACGCGCTTAAAAACTCTAAAAAGAGCACGCTTTCTCAAGGTCTCGACCAAACCCGATTTCCAATGTCCTTTGGTTGGCCACTCCAGCTCCAAATTCCAACTCCATAAACGTGTGTGCGTGCGCGCGCGAATGCGAGCACAGGCCGTGCAAGTGTGGGAATAACCAAAGCAAGCAAAAGACAAAGTCCCCTGTATCATCGTCCCTCCCATACCAGCCTGGCTAACACTGTCTCGTCTCGTGCACCAGAAACAGCACAGAAGAAAGCCACATCCGAAGCAATTGCGCTCCCCGCCAAAAACCCGTAATGACGCGAAATAAATGCAAACCCACGTCGAAAGAAAATAAAAAAAAAAAAAGAAAGGAAAAATGGCAAAATCGCAAGAGGCTGCGGAGGAGGAAGACGGCACCTGAATCCGCACGTAGTTGCTGCCGCTCCGGCACTGGTTGAACGCCATGGCCACCGCGTGGTCGACCATGTCCGCCGACCCGTCGCCCGATATTCGGGCCACGGGCCGGGCCCAGTCCCGGGCCTTCCAGGACTTGACCTGGTCGTACTCGTAGCTCACCTCCAGGAGCTGGCCCGTCCCTAGGGACAGCACCAGCAGGTCCTCCATCCCCCGCACGAACGGGAACTCCTGCTTGTTGTGCAGCACGTGGGTGATCGCGGCCGCCGCCGGGTTGCTCATCGTCAGCCCCCCTCCCACCGCCACGCACCGCGTCCGCCCGTCCACCGACCGCATCTGCACCGGCTCCAGGACGCCAGGCTCCGCCGACGTGGCCCGGCACACCTCCCAGAGCCGGAAGTCGAACCCGTCCGTCTCCAGCGCGTCGGCCCGGGAGAACAGGAGCGGCGCCGAGCTCGTCAGGTCGTAGCACGGCACCAGGACCGGCTTCAGCGTGTCCCTCAGCGTCAGCTCCCTCCCCGCCCCGTCGCTGAAGCACTCCCTCGCGAGCCTCTCCAGCGCGGCCGTCGCCGACGCCGTCGAGCCGGCGGAGCCGCCCCGCAGGAGCCTCCGCAGGAACCCTCCCGAGCCGGAGGCGGGCTGCGAACGGTAGAACTTCCGGCCGTGGTCGGCGAGGAACCTCCAGGTGTCGTCGGCGCGGAAAAGAGGGCGGCTGTGGTCCTTGGTGGCGAAGAGCATGGCGGTGAAGATGCCGCCAACGCCGGTGCCCGCGGCCACGTCGAAGTAGTCGGCGATGCAGGCCTCCGGGTTGCCGGACTTCGACTTTAGCGCGTGCTCCAGATAGGCGAGGGCCTTGCCGGGGAGGACGCCCCGCATGCCGCCCCCGTCGACGGCGAGGATGCAGATTTTGCCTCGCTGGTTCTTGATGGAGGAGAGGTCGTTATTGTTGGCGGCCCCGTCGGGGGCGGGTGGTTTCGGGTCGATTTGTTTGGGGACCCAGAGCTTGTTGTCGTCGTAGCCGAAGAGGAACTTGCTCTCGAGGATGGAGAAGATCTCGTAGCTGAGCTTGTCGGTGTCGATGCTCGGCTCTTCTTGCATCTCCGACGAACTATTGTTGTTGCTCCCCATCGGAACGCCTCGCTCTCACAGTCTACTTACCGCCGGTCCGCGAACTTCCTCACCATTCGAGAACACCCCCCGCGACGAAATCCCACCGCACGACCGACTCAAAGCCGGCTTCGGATCAACCCGCTCGTCGCGAGGAAAAGAAACGAAGGAACGACCCGCCACCGTCGGCCTCTCTCCCTCTCTCTCTCTCCCTCCCCCGCCGCGCGCGGCTTGTGCGCGCGTGCGTTTCCTCTGTACCGGGGGGCAAAATACACGCGCATATGTCAACAGGCACCGGGATACATATGCGTACAGCGGTAGGTAGGCGACGACGACGCATTCAACTCAAAAAAGATCAAGAAGGAGGTCGACGCAAGCGAGCATCGAGCAAAAGATATAACGAGACAAAAACGAGGCCCGGAAGGACCCGAGGAGGCAACACGACCACAGCAGTTGCAGAGCCTGTCCTCCCTCCCTCCCACACTCTCTCTCTCTCTCTCTCTTCTCTATATATACATTTATAGATCCGCGCGTCTGGCTTTATATTGCGAAGCGAGGCCACTCTGAACTCGACAAACAGTTGGGAACGGCGGCAATGTCAATCACTTAACCCCAGGTTTAAGGCCGCCTAATGATGGGGGGGTGGCGGTCGCGGTCGCGGTCGCGGTCGGGTCACCGACGGGCGATTCTTTTCGTCCGGATCCAACGGCCCTCATTGGTCGGTCCCTCCCCCGGCCCCCGTCTCGTGATTGACGGTCGAGATTGGGGCGGATTCGTCAACTGGTTCCTTCCTTTCTTCTCCGCGTAGGGCCCGGATTAGGCGAGGGACTGGAGACCCGCCCCACTAGATCGAGAACGAGGAGACCGTGGCGATCTTTGCCTGCCGCACGTAATCGAGAGGCGCCCGATTGTCTCGCCAAAAAATAAATAATTTTAAAAATCATAAAGACTCCAAAAATATATAAAATTAATATCATAAAAAATTTTAAATTAATATATCTGTAAAATTACCTTATAAATACTCTAAATTGGTACATTCGTAATAAATTTATTCTCTATTAATTTTCATTAAATTATATTAATACCACGAAAAATCACAAACCAACAAACAAAAGGTAAAACCCCAAACTGGAACTGCTACGTATCATTCAACTCAGCAATTTAACGATAAAAATTTAACGAAAACTAGTAAAAGGTAAATTTATCATTTTGAATAAATATATGAACGAAAAATATTTTTATCGTTCATGAAAATATTTAAACTTTAATTATTACTAATAATATTTCGATAGATACAAATCATCATTTTTATGGAAATATATCCAAATCAGACATTTTCTACCAAAAACAAACGGAGCCTTTTAAAACGTATTTTCGGGGGGACTAATTTGCCATAGGGAGCGGAGGGTGGGACCCAGCCTGACGTGCTGACGGGTACAGTGCGGCCAGGTCAAACGCGGGGATGATGAGCTGGAACAGTGAGGTTTCTTTGGGCCGTTGGGGCGACTGGTAATTTTACTTTTACCTCCGGGTGGGGCCCGGTCAGGCGAAAGCGAGTGAGTGTGCCCGTCGGGGCTTCGATATGAGCCTTGATTTTCATAAAATACTTATTCGAACTGGGCATTGTAAATTTGTAATATCTCTTTTCGGGTTAATTAGCAAATGCACGGGGAACATCCATCATTAAATATCCAAAAAGGAGGGAAAAAAATAGAGCCAATGTCACGTAAAAATCTCAGGCCTGTATACTCGTGTCGCATCTATCCAATCTAATTGTAGCTTTTAAAAAAAATTTCAAATCAATATACTCTTTTCATAATTAATTTTTAGATTTATCACGGACATATCGAATAATGCTATTTGTAGCCTAGAATTTAGGGTTTATAAAGTAGTTTCAATTCAAAAGAAAGTCGGAAAGGATGGCCAATGGTGGATGAGGGACCTGAGGAGTTGACTTTGTCTATTGTCTTCTTTACACTCGATGACCGGACCAACATGACCATGCACCTCGTGCGACGTGTACTGTGGTAATTCGACCGGTTTCGTAACATTCTTGGAGCTACATTGAGTGGGAAAATGATGCTTTTTTGATGTACGCGAATTTTGATTTTTGGCATTTTAGGTAACAAAACATTGGAGGAGGGGCGGTGGTGCATGAAAAGGTGCAAAAGTCTGGTGATTTTGTGGCTGACAAGTGACAAGGACCATTCATGGCCGTGGGACCTTCCATTCTTGCTCCACTCCATAGAGGTCCAATCCCAGGAGGAACTCTTTTTGCCCTTTTACTTTCTCGACTTGGGCATTTTAGCTCTTCCGGATTTCACTCGTGCTAATTTGAGATGGCGCGAGACTCGCTTATCGAAACGACGATGTAGGCAGAGATGAAAGGGGAAGAAGGTAGACCGCCACCGCTTCTCCTCCTCCTCCTCCTCCTCCGCCTCCAAAGTCGAAGAGGAGAAAAAAAACTCAGATAATCTCCCGCGAAATAAATTCTCAAGGCTTGCACGTCTCAGACAACCGTCGGCATCATATCCGTTCGCAACTGTTTGAGATGTTAAATGTGAGATCTCGGAGCCTAGTGAGCGAAGGAGCGTTGAAAGGAGAAACAAAAGACAAGGGAAGCTATCGGTCTACCTGGCCGGCCTTCCTTCACATTAACTACCCCCCGCCGTACCAATTTGCCCCCACGGTCCCCCGTTACCCTTTTGTTCCCTCCCACATTAAAATCGCTCAGCAAACCCCCAAAGCAAACATCCCGTCCCATCCCATTCAATTCCATCGCCCGGTTTCACTTTTCGAGACTTGTCACGTAAGTTGATGCGAATCTCTCGTGATGACAATGTCCATAGCGACTTGCAAGGTTTCATCGGTCTTCCCAGTGGACGTTTCGAATGAGTTGATTACCCCTCATGCTCGATTATAGCCGGTCACGTCGCTTGGTACACCCGACGTCATTCGAAAAGCGGCCGAGTACACGAACTTCGGCCGGTGTTTGCAAGAGAGACCAACGTTTCGAAATCACGAAATTGAAAAGCCATTCGTGATGTTGGTTTGGCCTGTTATTCCATTCGATGGATGGTCCCAACAAAGTGCGTCGACTGGGCCCGAAGGTCGTTGGGTTTTCAATCAAAAACTCAACAGTTCACTGTTTTAGTCCAACTCTTTTATGCCACAACCAGTGAAATTTTGTATATGATGTTCATATACTATAAAATTAAATGAGCTTGTGGCGTCCTCATGCACTCTTTTCCCCCCGGATTCAGTCTAATAACAGCATAATCAAATACTAACTAGTTAATTCATTCTGAAGGAGACGTTAATATTTTCATGGTCCCGGGATTTACCTGCCCAGGTGGGTTTTCTCGTCGGAAAAGAAACGATGGAAAGAAAACATCAGCATTAACATTGGTTTGGGTTAGGTGCTTCAGTCACATCATTATCTGTTGAATGCATCAAATTAGACCAGTATGTCTCAACTGCATGTTCACTGCAGACGATCAAATTGACATTGAGGCGAATCTGAGCTGCTGCTACTCAGCAGAACCTCAACCATCTTGTCATTATCTTGACAAACTAGTGCATGCTTGTCCATGTTTCGCCACCCTGCAATCTGCATCTCCCTCCTTGAATTATTCTTTTGGGTGGAAATTTATCGTTCAAGATGTTACCTACCTTGCCCCCAGGAGAATGAACTTTAAAAAAGTGGGAATGTCGATGACAAACTGCTATACTTTCTACGGTTAACTTCATCTGAAGGGCTTTTAGCGTTGTCCTGCTATTGGTATATAAATGTTAACAGGTCCTGCAGAACTTGCTCCATCACGATTCCGCAAGCAAAAAGACCGACTCCAACAAGTGCAGGCTTTGCTCTCGATAATCCATCCTTTTCGGTGTCGTCGCATTCTTCTGAATGATGCATAGCCCAAGCCATCGCCGGTGGAAGAATGCCGTATAGCATCGTCATACAATACCCTCCCTGCATCACATCACAGATGGAGCATTTAGAAAAAGCAAAGGCTCAAGCTTTGCATGTTGGATTGCCCAAACAGAAATTGTAACCTTCCCTCCACAGCCATCTTCTCCTCTCTGAAAATTTCTCATGCTTTTGACAGTTTCAGGAAACGCTAAAATGATTGGCTCGAAACTTGATAAGTCCACGCAGTCTATTGTGCCTTCACAGTTAATTTAGTCTACTCGATGGTTAATTTTGTTTAAATTAGTCAAACGCGATAAATATTCAAAGTAGGCATATCTATATGCGGATAAGAACAATCTTTCATCCCACTTACAGCAATATCTGTGGCTGCTGAAAATGCATCCGGAACTGTAGTCGACACCAGTATAGATGGAGCAACGACCGTCGCTACTGAAGCAAAGCTAATTTTCTTTCTGTCCCACCATTTTCTCACCCCAAAGACCTCCTTTGGTTCCTTCAAGAACAAAGAAAGTAAGCTAAAGTCAATCGAGGGTATTGCCGTTATTTCTGAATTAGATGATTTGAAAAATACAAAAATGATGTCGATTCTTAATAAAGCTACCTCCATTACCAGCAAAATCTGTACTGAAGGCGACTGCAGCTCGTAATTTGTGAGTTGCTCCTTGAAGAACTCTGAGAATCCCAAAAGAGTACCTATTAGCGACGTTCCAATGGCCAGTAGCGAAAAGGCCTCCACCATCAATGGAACCCCACTCCATCTTATACTGAACCAGGTGAAACAGACTTTATTAGAGTAGATTTGATGGATGTGTGAAACATGAAAGATACCAGCTAAGCTATTTTTGCGTAAGGTTCACATAACTTTGGTTGTGAAAAGAGTTTGACTCTTTTGTTTACATTTACATGTCAAGCTAAACCAGTCGTGGAGTCATATTTACAGATACTATGCAATCACTTGTTGCAACCCTCTCAAATACAAAAGCTACTTCAAGATTAGGAAATATTGGCCATAAGTGGCCACCCTTCTCACTTGAGAAGGGGGAGGTGGGGAGTTCGAATCCCCACCTTCGCAGGGGGGAAGGGGTGGGGCCGCATAATTTAAGATGTAGGTTTCGACGTCCACGCCTTGCAAGAGGCGGAGCGCAAGTCTGACAGTGTATTGTGAGTGAGAGATAAAGTAGGACCGACCAAAAAAAAAAGGATTTCCTATTTATAGGAAATCCAAGGCCAAGGCAGAGTTACCTCAGCAGCAAATCGAGAGGATCAGAAACTCGATTCGCATCGCTCAAGAGAGAGAGTGCAATTGTATCCCATATTAGCAAAGCAAGCAACGGAATAGTACTACCAAGCAAAACGGAGTTCCTTATACGCTTAAGATCACCTCCAAGATAAGCACAGATTACTGCAGCAAATGAGTGGCAATCAATTCGACAGCTTGCCCTTTTTTCTACAGAAATCTGTGAGAATTTTCATTATCATCTTTACCAGGTGCTGCGTCATGATAAACCAGAGAAAAGATCATCACAGGTATTGTCGCCGGAACTTTTTCCCAGTCTCCACTTCCCCCAAAACCTGACCAACCGCCAAGCACAACTGCAAGCACCTCAATCGCCACCAACAAACCTGATAATCAGACAGAGTGCGGCATCAATGTGTGTACATGCAGGGAAAGTTTACAGGGTCCAAAACATGAAATGCAGAAAGAAACTAAACTGAGATGTCCTGTTGATTATCACTCGACATGTCAGAAAAAGATCGAGGGCGTTTTCAGCAGCCATTTTCTACATGTATGTACGAGTGATTGCTCATATGGCATGTCGTGGCCTAATTAGTGAGTAGAATTCAGCTAGGGGTATCATATCGCAAAAGCTTCTACACATTATTACCTATCATGGAAGCAGTGAGCCACTGGTTCACTTTATCAGTGGCTGGAGTTCCACCGACTGATATGAGCAATGCAAAGAGCGTGGCGAAGAAGAAGCCCGAAAACGAAGCTGGAAGATTTATAAGATGGAAAAGGATCTCGCCAGACTTGGAACAATATGCGACCATGGAACTGTAGCCCAGAAACACATAAGTGACCGTGGCAAAACCGCCTCCCCACTTTCCTAATGTCTCCTGAGCCATCGTCCTGATAGAGATGACCTCCAGCTCATCCTCTCCTCCATTCTTCATCTTCTTCTTTCTCTTCCACATATTCACATTGATCTCCACAAGCAAAAGCGCTTCGACCAAGAGAAACGCCCAACACAAGATCATACATATTGAACTCGGAAACAGTCCCTAGAACATATAAAGAGAATGTCGTTAAATACTCTCATCCTTTGCATACTTGCTCCATTACTTTCGTAAAGAGAAAAATGCTGAGCTTTCCTAATAGACGGCACGCGAAGTAAACTCAACAACTTCAATTTAGCTCCACGAACTTTCCTAACAAAACCCAACTTGCCTGTTGTATTATCACATACAGGTCAATTGGCAATTCGGCTGACTGACTATCATACTCTTCCCAAAACGAGACTCAAAACAGAGCAATCAGCAACGAGAGAAAGCCATACAGATCATATTGACCAGTCCATTTCAAGCGCAAAATTCTCAATCCACCACAATGACAGCTGAGAACAGACCAAACAACCAGAAGGCCACAAAAAGAACACAAACTACGATTTGTAATCAAAACCAGGGATCACATCGACAACAAAAATTGTCCGTTTAAGAAGAAAAAGAAATAAATTAGCAAGGAGAGAGGCTTTACAGCAGAGGAAGCCTTCTTAGGGAGTGCGAGTATTCCTGAACCGATGCTAGTGCCGACGATCAGAGCAACAGCACCGGCCACTGTTCCCTTCTTCTCGGACCCTTCTTCTCCAACCTCCACAGCTTCGCTTCCCCGCTTCGCGCGAGCGGGTTTTGACCGCAGCCATGGCGGGTCGTGGTCCTTCTTCGCGTGGTGGAAGCGATTTATCCCCTGCTTCGGGAAATGGTGGGCAGAGGAAGACGAACGGCAAAGAACCGTTGCGTCGCCGGACGATTTCTCGTTCCGACGACGACGAGGAGTCAGCCATGGAAGGAGACAGATAGTGCACGAGTTCGCCTTCTCGCTGGAATGGACTGTACAAGATGTGAGAGGCACGAATCGTACTGGTGTGGCCATGAGAGAGTGAGAGAGAGAGAGAGAGATTGAAGTTGAATAGCCTCCATGGCCGAGAGATAAAATTGCAGGGGGAGCTCCAAATATCTGGGGAAGTGGGGCCCCCCTTCCGAAAGGCGTCCCCACACCGTCGTCATTGTAATTCAGTCGTCTGTCTTGTTAGATAAAAGTTGCAATTTTTAACGTTAACGTTAATGAACACGAACGAAAACAGAGTCGATAGACGCCGACGTGAATCGTCAGAACTACCTTAAAAATCGATTTGTCCATTGCCATTTTCAAGGATGATCGAGAAAATAGCGATCATCAAGTTTTCATGTTGTCTGTAAACTCCGGAGACCCGGATATCTTTGACTCCTTGAGCAACGTTTAGGTGCTTCGGTCGTTCCGGTTGATCAATTCTTTCTTGATCATCCCCAGAATTTCAGAGATCTGCAAGAAGCGAATGGCTGATCACCAAGATTATCCCACGAAACCGTTACGCACAAGCAACGTTTAAAATCATCAACGCTAGAGTAGACCAGTCGAAGTTTATGTCTCGCACAACAGTTTATGCCCTCCTCCTTGAAGTGAAAAGTTTGCACACTTTGTGTACCTCCAAATGCTTCTGGAAAACAGGGGATTGGCGAAGCTTTGCGTATATCATCTCGAGCAATTCAAGAAGCGCGTCCACCTGATCACCCAGTAAATCCACCTGTACCAAGGAAATTCAGAGAAAAACTTGAATATGAAGAGAACATTGAAGTCCTATGTCAAATCTGGAAGTGGAAGGAAACTAAGCCACTTTATGGGAGACTTAATCTACAATGATAGCATGGTAGAACTGTAAAGAAACGGAAATTTCGAACAACCTCAGTCTCAGCCTTCTGAAGATTCTGGCATCTCCTGATGAAGGCTTTTCTGTAAAGTATCTTCCTTCTCCTGAGCGAGTCAACTAGCTCAAATGAGGCACGTAATTGGCTCTTCACGTCGTTTAGCCTGTAAAGAAGAAACCTTGTACCATTACATGATTTCGCTCGAGAGAAGTTTAAGGAATTCTTTTTAATCCCATCTTATCGAAAGAAATACCCAGGATGAACATGTTCTTCCCTAAATCCTTCGCAGATTGTCTGTTGAAAATTCAAGGTTACTGCTTAAGCATAGTGCATTTTCTCTGAAAAAAAGGGCTTTGAATAGGCGAATTCGATTAACATCAGCACAATGTGAATTCAACTGGATGGAGTACCTCTTGATATTCTTCCCTAGATGATCATGCAATGTTCGCTGCAAATCCAATATTGCTTCTGAAAATTCCCGGAGAGGTTGAGATACCAAATGTGAGGGAACGAATCGCATTGAACCAATTTCTTTTGGTTCCACCGTAGAAGGCTTTCGATCATTGACGATGCCCATGTTTAAAGTCTCCTGAACCTGAGCCTTCTGAATGCCCCTGCCTGCTGCTCGAAAATGAAATTCTGAGTCGTCTAATACTCTTTGACCCCTCTCAGAAGCAAAACCATTTTCCTCATTGATTGATGACTCTTGGGGAATATTGGTTTCATTTTGTTTCTGGAAATGAGAACTCGTAGTGGTTGTGAATTCCTCATCTTTGTCCAAACCCTCTGGGCTTACAACGGTAACTCTTTTCTGCAATTCAGCTTGTCTGGGGCGATCACAAGCGTGTCTCAAAGACTCACCGACGACAAACTGATGCATCTCTTTTTGAGAAATACTTCTCTCAATGTCACAAGCATCTATCTTTTCTCTCCATTCCTTGGTGGTCTCTCTTAGGAAAACCGTGTAGACATCTTCCTTCAATGCGCATTGTAAACTGGAATATGCAGCGTTTTGATCGGCAGTTTCATATAATACATCTTCTATGCAATTTAACTCTCCAAGTCGATTCGATCCGAAATTAGCACCTTCAAACATATCTTTAATTACCTCGCTGGAGATGATATGACCAATCTGTTCTGTGACAAGGATCTCATTTATAGAATCTTCGACAGCGTTATTCCGTTCCTTTAGGATTTCACGTAGGACGATTGAATGCACGACATCATTCATCTGGTCTTGCAAACAATAATCCCGTGAAATGGGAGTAGCAGGATTTCCAGTGAACATAACCTTGTCTCCGACATCCTGATCATCATGAAGTTTCAACTTCGAGCAATAAGCACATCTCTGATATTTTGTCGATTCAAGGAGAATTGTAGAATACAACTCTTCCCTGATCCAGGACTCAATCTTGTTCTTAGATATTTCTTCACTCTGCTCGACAGTCACTTCCCTCACTAGATTGCTGAGTATGCCTTGCCTCATCAGAAAATCTAATTCATAATCAAATAACTCGGCATGGCATTCATTTTTCATACTCTTCAGCAGTGTGATGTAGATCTCATCCACTAAAACGCTTTGCAAATCTATCAGCTCCTTTTCTTCTCTGAGCCTCCTCATTTCATCGCTTGTCATCGCATCTACTTCACATGGAACTCGAGTTCTGTCCCCTTGTTTTATAAATCCTGCCCGAGCACCAATTCCCCAACTATCTGCATGTGCCTCCGCTTTGTCAGACATAGTTTCTTGGTAATTTTCCTCCTCGCAAACACCTGCACGATAATCGCTAATTCTTTTGCTTAGCTTCGCATTTCGGTTCAGGATTTCATCCAACCTCCAGATAACTTCTTCGATCCTTCTTTTCGATCCGCTAGGATCCTTCTCTTTCCTATTAGAAGAACACCCCTTTCTCAGAATGTCGCTCTTGAGCCAATTCAGCTCCTCGCTCTTTTGTTGAATAATCGACTCGTGACTCTTTATCATCCGCGCAACTAGGTGGCTCTCCTCGTCTTCTCCATCATATCCTTGTCGCTGCTTCCTCTCACGGCCTTCATTTCCGATCTTTGATGAAGCATTGCCTAGGAATTCCATCGCTTCTTTTGGGCTGCTGCTTTCGGACTTTCTCTTGGTAAATAATGTCTCGCCGCCTCTTACCTCCCCAACAAAATTGACATCACTTTGGCCGATCAAAGACTCAAGTTCATAGCGTAGCAGCACGATTTCGTGCATAAGACCTGACCAGTTCTCTCCAAACACTGTGCTTGGGGCTTGCTCCGTGACCCTTCCTGAGTCCGCCAACTTGCAATGCTCCTGAATCCCCCTAATGAATTCTTTTATCGACACGATGTTGATATCCTTCTCAATGCCCAACCTCCATTCTTGCTCCATTGGTCCCATCTCCGAGGAGGATATGGCACTCTGCATCTTCCCAAAAGCAAGATCCAGTGTCTCTTTCAGGGTGTCGATGTCGGAGCCCATTCGCTCGATCATCGTGTTACTAGAACTCCTATGCTCTTTTGCTTCATCAACCACTTGATTATTGTAATCAGGATCGAGTTTCTGCTTGATGTTCCACACTTGTTGATCCACTGAAATCTTCAGCTCGCAAAACTCACCTCCTGTGCTCTCATCTCCACCACTAACCCAAACATTGCTTGAGCTCAAATCCTCAACACCCTCAATCCTCGATCCTCTGTGAAGCTCCTCTTCTCTCCTCAAAGAAGTCAATTCGATCTCCTTCACGTCCAGTGCTTGTCTGAGTCTGATCTCGCTCTCGAATCTCTCCGCCAACTCCGCATCTTTCTCCAAGATCGCCATCTCCGACTCCACAAGGCGGCCCTGGAGATGGTTCCTGATTTCGGCTAAATCGGTGAGCAGATCCTGGTGGGGGGTTTCAAGAACGCCAGAATCTGCCTCTTCTTGGACAAACCTCAAACACCCTTCCAGTTGAATCACGGCCAGTTCGTAGAACTTGGATATCTCGTTGAGACGCGAGATCACGCCCTTTGACTTGACCTTCTCATGGGCCTTGTGCATCGCCTCGTGCACAATCCACATCATAGTTGAATCTGCGACCGAAACTCTTAGCCTGCCGTTTAGCTCGCCCATGAATAGATCCATGACTCCCCCAAGAGAGGAAATGAGGAAACAGAGACTTATACGTTTAATGATTGAATACCATTAACGAGTTTAAATGGTTTCTTTTGAGTTGCAGACGTGGGAATCACGCTTCTGAAGGCTCTTACGTTAAGGACTTGGGACTCTGCATGCACGTGAACATATGGTTTTGCCTCGAGTCATTTTGTTTGTCCATGAAATTTGGATCGAGCCATTGACTTTTTCTAACATGTCGGAAAGATGAGCACAGGTGTGCGCTTATGCCGGATCACATCTATCATTCAACAGTTACTATGTAATGGGCTCACATTTTTAACCACTTCTTAATGAAACATGTACAAGTTTCTCCCGTTGGACTAGAACAACCCCTGGCCCTAAAAGAAAGGAGTTTAGCTTGGGCCACAATCGTGGTCGAGCTTAGTTTTGGTAAGGATGTTGTAATGAAGTGCTCCGGAGGTACTTAATAAGTAAACAAAATTAATCGATATTTTTATTCTCAATTCATTGATTTATGATGATATTGACCAGATTTCTGTTGAGCCATGGAAGTTCTTTGCTTGGTTGGAGTTGTAGCAGCTCCCCACATTGTCGCCACCAGCGGAGTCGTGTCTCCAGCCTCCCAGATCTGGAACAGCGACTTCGTTGTTGTCGCCCTCCAGATCTCCATATCTAGCCATGCATGGCGTCGCTCTCCAGATGTCTAGATATGGCCACCATCCACGGCCGAATGCGTTCGTGCATCTCATCGTTCGTTCGTCCATGGCCGCCATAGGCATCGCTTGTCCATGCTCAAACACGTTCAGGCGTTGTCGGCATTGTTCGTCCATGGCCGGACGCGTTCGAGTTCAGGCATTTTTGAGCGGCACTCGCCCACGATCGTTGTCAGTGTCATTAGTCCATGGTCATCGGGATCGTTGTCTGTGGTGAGCCGCCTCGCGAGCCATGACAAGCGAAGCTAACAGCCATGGATGATGACGGAGGAAAAAGAGAGAGAGAGAGAGAAAAAAGGGTCAGATTTTTAATTTAATTTCATTTTATTTTACATTAGCTGCCGACGTAGTATTGTTAACACGTGTGAATTTAAGAGTGATGAATATGAGGAGAAAATATTATGTGGGCTGGCCACGCCACGTCATTGTCCGTCGGCCCAATCAGGATTCGACACGTGGCACCACGAGAGTAGAAAAAAATCTGCCACATCAACCAAAGATGTGATAATATCAACCACCACCAAATATTTTCTCAACGTACCTTTTTTTCCTTTTCCATCGCCGGCAAGATAAATGATTCTTTTGTCATAAAAAAAAGACATTAACCATAATAACTAAAAACTTCACCAAATAAGAATCATAATTAATAATATTTTAACTATGGTATTGTCTTAATTTGAATAATCTCGGTAGATATCCAACCCAATCCAGTAGCTTAATGACACGTGGAACTGAAACGGTACTTGACTGCCGTGTTAGAAAGACCGATCGAAAAGTTTAAATTTGCTCTTTCTATTTATATGATGTCTCTCCACCTAATAATACAAGTTTTTTGGTTAAATTTTCTAATACTCGCTAAACATGAAATACGAAAATATATTCAGTCACTAGCGACGGGGACATTGAAGAGGAGGGAGGGGGGAAGTAACTCATTGCCAGCGATTTCGAATAATGTATTTCTCTATTCTTGAATATCGTTTCTCGAAAACACTCTCAAGTATGTATTAGGTGAGGCGAGCTTCGGCGCTCACTACTCCACCAGCCTTAAAAATACGAGCGAGCTTGGCCCACTGGTCCCAAAACAATCGAGAAGGTGTTCATCTCTTGAACACGCCTAAAAAATATTGATCAAAAAAGAGAAACAAGCCTCGAATCGGGAGGTTGGGTCGGGCAAGGCCGAGCTTGAGATCGAGCTTAACTTTGCCGTCGTCCATCCACTCGGAAAGCGGCATTGGTTTTGGGCCTAGATGGAGTGGGGTGGCGGAGCACGGTGAGCTAACTCGGCCATCCGCGCGCTTCGCCTTGGACGGGCCAAGCGTTCGCCAAGCCCGTGAACAGGGTATGTTCGCTGGTCAATTATATGAAGGGTTTAACAAGAAAGAAAATGATAGGATCAGCCTATGATAAAAGACGGTGATGCCATCTTTAAGATATCGCCATATTAAATATAATATCGCCTATAAATTCATTGGACTACGGTTTGCTAAAATGAGAGATCTCGAATTCAAATCAAAATGCCCCAAATTAATACCTGTTATCTTTCATCGTACCCTTAATAGCAGTCATCGTTTTGACACGTAACTCAATCGTTTCAAGGATATATGTCTACTCTGCTACGCGATTGGTGGACCCGATAAACTATTATTATTGTCAATTCGAACCAAAATAAGAAGGCTCTTATTACAAGCAAAAAGATGATCAATCATCTAAATTCGCCACCTAATTTATGGTCCCACCCTTACAAAGAGGCAAGAACTATCTACATCATATCCAATGAAGTATCCAGGTGGACCATGACTACACTTGGTGAAAATTTGCTTCTCAAGTCCCCCCGTGCATAAAGAACTCATGGACTAGTCAGAGGGTCATGAGGGACCGTTTACATGAGTGGAAAAGTTGGGTAACTTCACGCCAATTTCAAGATGGGTGTGCCAACAACTTGTTCATCACACTGAACTCTTGCGCAGAGAGCTTCCTGCAAACTCTCTCTGCCCCTGAATTATCAGGTCCATGCTAGCTTTCTTAATGAAATATAATTGTCAGGTCTACGCTGGCTTAGTTAAGGAAATTAATCGGACCGATGATGGACCAGGGGATCGGCCGTGTGTGGCTGCAACTCTCCAGCATTTGACGACAGTGTAAATAAGACTACAATCTTGTATCCCGCCTTCTAAGGTAATGTCGCTCCCTATACAAGTTTCTGCATCCGTCACCGATACCATGCAAAATTGTCAAACGAAACATCCGGTTAATCAGATGTCCCGCCATGCATGCGGAAAACGAACTTTGGAATTGCCTTTTGGATCGTACACTCCGCTCTATTGCATTAACAAATTGATTTGAACGGCTAGAGCTATTGCTAGCATGGCGTATGTGTTAGTGATTGGTTATATTTAATGCCAACGATCGACTTCAGTTAGGTATAATGCTATAATTCTTACCCAAATCTAAGCATGAGCAAACTAGCACACTGCTTAATTCAATTAATATACTGGGTACACCAAGTGATGTGATTTACCCCCCTTAAAAAGCCTTAACTTTACAAAGATTTGTTACGCGCTATAGCGTCAACAACTCACTATTGGAAATTGGGGGCGCCTTAGAACTTTTCATAAAACAAAATGTATTGCCCATTTCCTACAATCCGGCCAGACCCTTGGGGCGCGCTCAACAACAATAGCTACACGGGCACCGGTAGAATTCCTCAGTACGGTCAATCGGGAAGTCCCTACCCTAGAAGTCCAACCGTAATTCTCCAACGAAATGAAATATGACCCCGAAATAATGAACTCACAAACTAGATCCATTTATCATAAAAAAGGATACGTTGTTCTCGGCCTTGCTTTACCCTAGTTGTTATTTGAAATTTTATTATGCAAGCACTCCCGAGATCAGGAGAACGAGTTACAATAATCGGACCTAGAGTTAATGAAGACCCTTTTGTTCTAGCAACCAATTGGAGTTACTCAATTTTGGGGGGTTTCCTAGTAGCTTTTGGTAGGAAAGCCCTTTTAAAATATATTCGCACGGAATTAGCATGGCGTGATTACAAGCCAAGTTATTAATTATTGGCATCTAGATTATCTAGGTGGGGCTTTAGATTAGCTTTTCATTGAATCTTGACGTACTCCAGCTAAGCAGAAGTTGTTAGGTACATCATTCATATGCTTACTTCTCAAACTTAATTGGGTTTACTACATTGCATTCGAGTCATTAAAACGAAAAATTACTCGATCCTCCAAGAGATTATATAAACTCAGATACTCACATAGTAATTTTTCTTTACAAAGGAATAAGCTCAAAAAATTTCGCATTCCGAGTTTATAATATTAAAATATTAAAATAATATTAACAACGGACCCGGGTCAGATCTCCACATCCGACCCGGATCAAGACTGACCCAGGCGTGCTGGCCCGGATCCACAACCGAACCGGGTTCATTTATTGAGCCTGATTCGGCAAAATTTTTTTAAAAAGGAAAAGGGCCAGTCCGAAATTCTTTTTAAAAGAAAAACAAAAGCCCAAAGCCCAATCAAGAAAATAAAACCCTAAACTCCTAAATAGGCGGGCCCACTACCTATTCCAGCCCATTTAAATAAAACCCTATAATCAAACCCTACCCGATTTCAACCCGCTTGCCCGATCCGGTTTGGGGCCGCTGATCCGAATCGGCGGAAACACTAGCCTCCGCGACCCGCGCGTCCGACCCGACTCGCCCAAACACCGGCCGCCGCTCCTCACCCGTCCGCGTCGCTGCCGTGGTGACCGGCGACCGACCGGGACCGTCCAAGTCCCGACAAGGGGCTGGCCGATCACAGGTCAACCAGATCCCGGCGAGGGACTGGTTCTCGCCGTCCGCGTCACCACCCCGACGAGGGGCGGCGGGCAACCTTCGCCCGCGTCACCACCGCGGCGACCGGCGCCCGACCGAGACCGTCCAAGCCCCGACGGGAAGCTGGCCGGCCACGGATCAACCAGATCCGGGCGGGGGACTGGCTAAACCGAGCTCCGAGCTCCGAGCTCCGCACTCATGTCGCCTCTCCGCGGACCTCCCTCGTTCGTCGGAAAAGAAACGAAAACGACTCCGCCGACTGAAGGCCGGCGGCAACTCAGCCAAGACACCACAAGCGAAGCAGAAGGCATCAAGATTCAGGGGCACGTCATAGGCAAAACGAAGAAAAAACACTCGAATCTCACTCGGGCATAACCTCGAACAGTTGGGGTGCACGGCGAAAACAGGAGATTTCCGACTCGATTGAGACCCAATCGCATCCGAAATTCACACATACAATGCATAGACAAGCAGGATCGAGCTCGAGGTGTCACGGGCCGGAACTCGCGCGAGCCGGACGGCCGCGAGCTCCGGCCAGTGAACCCGAAAGACAGGGGACGCAGACCAGAAACAGGGGAAGGAGGGGCGGCCGTTGCGGCGCTCCCTATCCGGCTCGGGGGCGGCGAACGGGGACGACTACAGATCGGACTTCGTCCGGTCGCCCCGCACGCCTCTGAGCCGAAATCCTCGGAAAATCGACCTCGAATCAAACCGAACGAAAACCCGACGAAAACTCGGGGCCGGGACCTACCGCGAGAAACGTCAGAGCTCCGCCGGCCGCGGTTGAGGCGCGACGGTCGTCAATGGGAGCCCATTTGGCCTCGGATCTCTCTCTCTTCTCTCTCGCTCTGTGCCTCCCGCTCTCTCTCTCTCTCTCGCTCTAGTGCTCTCGCTCTCTGCGATTTCTCCTTTTTCTTTTAAGCCTCGGGACCGTAAAGCGTTTCTCCATTTTCTTTCTTATTTTTTTTGTGTTCTGCTTTCTTCTCTCGTTTTTTCTCGTGAAAACATGCGGCCCCCATCTTTTGTCCTTTCTTACTTGTTTCTTTATTTGTGAAAGTGTTGAAGGAGAGAGAAACACATCCCCTCGTGTTAATCCGGAAAGAAGAAAGGAAAAGGCTTCATTTATCAATTTTGTCTTTTTCCTTCCTCCACTCCTCTCCGCTTTCTCCGTGGCTGAACACCCTTTTTCTTTTTGGGCGAAAGTATGCAGAGGGAGGGCGCCTATCTATGGGGAAGATAGCGTCCCCTTTTTTCTTCTCTCTTTTTTTTTCTTTTTTTTTTAATGATTTTTTTAATAAAAAAAAACATGTTTTACTAAATTATATTAATGCAAAGGCACCTAATATCTATATGCCATGAAATTTAATGAGAATATTTTTTATTTAGGAGTTAAAAATTAAATCATAATTTTTTTATGTCATAAAAACTTAAATGATTGAGTAAAATTTAGGTGTCAATACACGCAAGAATTAGAAACCAAACCAGAGGGGCTGATTCCCCGTTTTCGAAATCGGGAACCAATCCACTTGGTCTTGAAACTGGACCAAACCAGACAGTTTAGTCCAGTCCCCAAGTGGGCCAATGGAACTAGCGGCATCTCCTGTTTTTTTTTTTTAGGCATGTGGTCCATAATCCATTGAAAGATTTTGTGCAACCAATCACAAACTGCTAGTCCCTTCAACCATAGGGTTCATTCAACTTTTTCCCTTCTAGGTTTTTGAATGATGATGCATTTGTTATAAAATATATCTCTGCTTGACAAAACATTATCGGGAAGATAGCCCATGACTCTGCATTTAATTCGCAAACATGTTCATTGGGGTAAGGGGCTCGGCACTGATTAGTTCGAATACAAGATATACATGCAATATCGAAAATGGTGTACAAAGAACAGCAAAAAAAAAAGACAAAATATTGGATATTTAATTCAACAAGATGCAATTGCGATTGCGATTGGCAAAAACAGAGCAAGAAAGGAAGGCGAGAGTTGAGACTCAAGACCGCGAGAGGGACGCAACTCAAGTGAAAGGGTGGCGTATGAGAATCAAGCAATAGAGTGACTGAGAAAGCCATGATTGAGATAGTGACTAGAATTGCGCGAGCATAAGAAGGAAAAAGCGATTAGGCTGCGCTTGGTCGTTTGGATTTTTAACTATGATAGGACTGGATAGGATATGATATGAAATCCAAAGGATTTGCTATATCCTATCTACTATTTAGTGAATCGCGGAAATAAAGTCGGATATTTTCACATCTTACCGTGTCCATTATTTGCTATGAACGTCATATCAATGTAAATAAACCTAAAAATTGCACAAACGAGGATGACAAAAATCTCTTACGACACTCTTACCTACTTCATTTTTATTTGCTTATTTTTTTTTAATGATTTTTCCATCTTTTAAAATTTTAAAATTTCTTTAATTTCTTTTTTTCCCTTCCATCATTCTCTAATAAAATTTTATTAAATAGTAAACTATACTAATATTTCTAAAATATGTAATAAATATAAATACATTAATATTGATTTATATATATGAAATTTCTATCACAAGATATAAAGATATTTTGAATATATAAATAAAAATGAATTTTTTTTATTTTTTTAAATTTTTTATATTAAAATTCAAATATTATTTTAATTTTATTAATTTATCAAGTTTGTTATTCGAAAAAATTAACTTTTATATTATGATTATTAGAAATCTTATCCACCTTTATCCCACCTCCCCCATAAGATGATTTTATCCGGACTATATCCTTTCTATATTCGACTTTATCATATCTTGGGCAAACACCAAACACGGGATAGGATAAAATTTATCATATCATGAATTTTATCCCGACGACCAAACACAGGGTTTGTGAAAGATGCTTGAAAGTGTGAAAAATTCGGGTGTTTGCGTGGGTGAGTGAAATGAGAGTCATGCGTGAGTCAAGTCTGAAATGAAAGATGGATTAGGTTTTTTTTTACGGATTTTTAAGAAATAAAAAAAAATTATAAAAATCGATCAAGTCCAAGTGGGCAGTTCCGCTTCTAGAAGCGGGAACCAGATCGAAATTCAACGGTTCCAATTTTACGAAACGGGGAAGCGTATCTATGGCCCTGGAAATCAACCAAATTACCATCCACATTCGATCGGTCCGATCCAACGATTTCCGGTCCAAACAGTTCCTTTTGCTCACCCCTCGCGTCGGGTATATTCTCACTTGGAATGATTCGACTTTCAAGACTCGATATTCGTAAAATCATGTTTTTTTAATCGATTACTTAACAAGTGTACACGGACAGTCGTCCAATCCTCGATCAAGCAAGAAAGACATTGTGGCCGATATGTGGATCACACGGGACACGACACCCAACTCCCCCCCCAATTGACCGCGACCGCGAGCAATTAAAGCCCGACCCACAACAACGCTCCAACTCCTCATCGCCAACGATAAAACTCACGCTCCTCCTCCTCCTCCTCCTCCTCCTCCTCCCTCCTCTGGGTAGTCATCGACTCCCATTCCTGCCGAGCCTGCTTCCATCGCTTCGCAAATGTCGCACCCGATCGCGGAGGCCAGCGAGACGAGCCCCTTCGGCTCCCTCACCCCCGACGCGTTCTACGCCCGCCACTCCGTCAGCCACGGCTCCGAGTTCGTCACCAACCCCCGCGGCCTCAGGCTCTTCACCCAGTGGTGGGCCCCTCTTCCCCCGACCCGGGTCATCGGCGTCCTCGCCGTCGTCCACGGCTTCACCGGCGAGTCCAGCTGGCTCCTCCAGCTCACGTCCGTCTTCTTCGCCCGGTCCGGCTTCGCCACCTGCGCCCTCGACCACCAGGGCCACGGCTTCTCCGACGGCCTCGTCGCCCACATCCCCGACATCGGCCCCGTCGTCGACGACTGCGTCTCCTTCTTCGACTCCTTCCGCGCCCGCCACGGCCCCTCCCTCCCCGCCTTCCTCTACGCCGAATCCCTCGGCGGCGCAATCGCCCTCTACGTCGCCCTCCGCCAGCCCGGCGCGTGGGCCGGCCTCGTCCTCAACGGCGCCATGTGCGGCATCAGCGCCAAGCTCAAGCCCCCCTGGCCGCTCGAGCACCTCCTCTTCATGGTCGCCGCCGTCGTCCCCACCTGGCGCGTGGTGCCCACGCGCGGGTCGATCCCGGACCTGTCGTTCAAGGAGGACCGGAAGCGGAAGCTGGCGCTGGCGAGCCCGCGGAGGACGGTGGCGAGGCCGCGGGCGGCGACGGCGCTCGAGCTGCTGAGGGTGTGCCGGGAGCTGCAGGGCCGGTTCGAGGAGGTGGAGGAGCCGCTCCTCATCGTGCACGGCGGCGACGACGTCGTCTGCGACCCGGCGTGCGTGGAGGAGCTGTACGCGCGCGCCGGGAGCAAGGACAAGACGCTGAGGATATACCCCGGGATGTGGCATCAGCTGGCCGGAGAGCCGGACGAGAGCGTCGACATGGTGTTCGGGGAGATGAAGGCGTGGCTCGTGGCCAGGGCCGAGAGCGCTGCTGCGGGAGCCGGCGGAGGTGAAGCGCCCGCCGCCGTGGAGGGTGGGGCGTAGGATCAGGGTCCAAATTGAGAAGCGAACGGATTAAAGAATAAAACTTACGCCGGGAAGAAAGTGGATGCGGGTGGCTTTTGATTTTGGTGACTGATATGAATTTTCCTTGCGAAGATCCTATCTTTGGGTTTGGGTGATCGTGCGCTGATTTCTTTCTTTTCTTAGCCGTTACAATGTGCCATCACAACAAGTGATTAAAAGTAAAATTAATTGCTTTCAATACGTATTTGATAGTTCAAATCGATCATATAAAGATTTTAGTTGCGTTTGGTAATCTGAGATCAAGATATAGCGGGAAATTGCATTGGACAAGTGAGATTTTCGACAAAAGATGTTCGGATAATTACTAATCCCACCTTATCCCATCCGATCACAACCCAATTTCGAACGACCAAACGAAGCCTTTGAATTTTTCAAAGGACATCTGTTAGATGTCATCTGCCCAATTACGCCTCTCGATTGCATAGTAAAATCCATTTACTTTAGGACAATGTAAGCTCTTATACGTGTCGGTTGGATACTCGTATGTGTTAGTAAAATTGCTTGGGTCTGATTTGTTTACGCAAAAGAGATCTGGAAATTCAATCCAAGTTCATGCATCAAAAAAGAGTTAAACTTTATCATGACTCTTATCAGAAACCGTGAGGACTAGTTTGAAAGTGAGTCAGTGACACCACGCTGGTGGGATCAGAAAGAGTGGGACCAATGGGAGAAACCAGAGACTTTGGGCAACCTCGCAGGAAGCCAACGTTCGGAGAATCACCCATACAAAGCACGAAGATAAATGAGAACCATTTCCAGCTATTTTGCTAGAGCAACCAGAAGGAGGAACTTCTCTGATATAGTATATTCACCCTGCCCCACATACTATTTACAACTGTTTCGCTAGAGCAACCAGAAAGAGAACTCCTCTGTTGTAGCAAATTCACCCTACTGATACAGCATTACAGATATAGGAACTCCAATAAAAGGAAGACGGGAAAAAAAATGGAAATTTGAAGTTGAATGTTGAACCGCCGAGGGTTGCGTATCAGCAATCTTGATCAACACAATCTACAAGAGCAAGATTCGCATATTGCAGCAGATGACAAAAGTAATTCAAAACTAGGCAAAAAGTTGGCGCTTGAAGGATACAGCGTACATACAGATCGTTGCCAAAGTGATTTGCAGTGAGACCAGAAGCGAATGCATCTTAAAGATTTAACAGCATAATGACGTGGAGCATCGAATTGCTTATGGGAAAGGAGCTCAAAAACACTCGTGTGCCAAACCGTCCGACACACACAACCACCAAACTTAAGAGATATTAAAGCTCCCAGCTACCACAACACAATATAATGAAAACACTCCGGTACAAACAGGGACAAGGCACCGATGATCACGGCATCAATCTATGACAATTCAAACAGCAAAAGCACCACACATATCAGTGCGATGTTGAGAAAGACAGAAAAAAAAAAAAAGATGCATGTGCTTTCGGGACGGTCTCTGGAATAATGACAATTATTTGTAAGTACACAGGCAAGCAAACTGACAGGACCCCCCTGGCTTGGACTCTCGAACCAATGCTGAATGGATTGGTGTGTCTATGAAGAGGCAGGGCTACCAAGGTGTAGAAATAGATTACCATTTCGACAGCATCCAAAAGAATTCTCTAACAATGAAAGAGCCAAAAGAGCTTCTCAAAAAGCTCCCCTTCTCTTCTACACTCCTCCAGACTGTCAATACAACTCTCAGTCATTAAAATGTAAGTTTGTGTTTCAAATATATCTTCAACAAACACATTATTAAGTTCTCTTTTGACAGAAGGTGAGCAGAATCCTATGTCAGATCTCTGTTCCTGTCGAGCAACCACACTCCATCCAGCTTTCAAACCCCACTTTTCATCAACTCACTAATCAAACCATGATCTCATGCACATGTTTCCTATTCTATGAGAGACTTGAGTGTCCTAAACCCCTATTAGTTAGCATACATGATACCGCCAAACGGATGCAATTAAGTAACCTTACTGCTTAACTAAGACTCACACCATAGTAAGCCAAGCCATCATGGTCGACTGAAAATCAAAAGCTGTAACAGCGGAGCACTATATCAGTCCCTGCACCGAAACATATAGACATTATCCATATGCCTTCTTCAAGTAACATTGCCGATTTGTCTACAAGAACAAATAATATCAGTGGAAGTTAAAGAGTTGTGAGAGACAAGAAAGGGCATGTTTCCTCCTGATAGTCAAATGCTTAGGAAGCTCTTCAGCAGGAAGCCACTAGTTAGCAGTTGATTAGATTACTTTCAGCTAATCCATATAGTTAAATGAACAAGCAAACCTAGCCTGTGTAATTCGCTCTAGCCCATGTCCATACTTCTAAGTTGAAACCTCCATTTACCTAACTGATTGAATTTAAAAGTCTCCTATTACACTCAACTTTTGTGGCGTGTGTTGTCTGCTAAACTTGTTGTTTGAGCGACGTTAAGAAGCCAAACTGCGATATATCACAACTTTCAACTGCATAAAGAAACCCTTCCTACGTACCTATCCGTCTTCATACAATAGTATTGTCCAACCATACTTTCAATTCCAGTACTTCAGTAGAAAATGAACATCCTAGCGCCCAGCGCTTTACAGCAATTCATCATCCCGGTCCTCCAGTTAAGTAGTCAGGGTTCAAAACAATGACTAATTGAAGCACAGAATCACAATCAAGAATCAGCAGAGCATCAGTATTTTCGACGAGAATATCCAATTTTAAACCCGAACCTATGCGCTTTCGACCATCAGTGCCAACCAAGATTCTCCGAAAGGATAAGACCCGTTCTCTCCCCAATTGTGGTCGAGAATACATCTCAAAGCAGGCACATGAAATACAATCCGAAGAGCAACAACAATCATCCAAAAGAAGCAGGGCAACTTCAATCCCAGGCAATTTTCACAAAACAAAAACAACGAAACAGTCCGGCCAAATGGGTTTACCTTCAAAAGCGTAGCAACAGTAGAAGCAAGAGAGGACCGCCAGCAAATCCCTGCCCCACAAAGCGATCGCCGACGGAGGCCCGAAACCCGGCGACCCTCCTTCGGCCGCCTCCCGATCGGCGTCGCCGCCTTCCCCCTGCAGCAGTTTCTGCTTGTTCGCCGCCGCCCGCTTCTCGCTGTTCATCCGCCGGAGGTTCCGCTCGTAGTTCTGCAGGTTACCGAACTTGAACGAGTCCCTTATCTTCATCGACGGCCATAGGTGCATCTTCGATCTCCGAAAAAGCGCTCGCCAACCCTCGAAGGCGGGAGGATTCCCCGGGGCAATCAATCGCCGCTCTCTCCTCCTTCGAACTTCACGAGCAAACGAAAACTACGACCGCACCGGTTGTTTTTATCGAGCGGGGCAAACCAGGAGACGTCACGCTACACGCGGCGTATCCAACTTCGATTCCCACGAAAAAAAAAAATTTAATTGAAATCCTGCTTCGAATCCGACTGGGCGAAGACGAGCTTATCGGGTCACCACCCGACGCCCGCGCGAGGGAGAGCGAGCGGGTCGGGTAGGGGGGCCGGGCGAAACCGGGTCAGGCCGGACACTCCTCGGCGATGCTTACGTCACCGACCGCCGGCGGGAGAAGCCGCCGCCAGCAGCCGCCGGGTCGCCGCCGATCGGAGTCGGGCCGCTTTCACAGGAAAGAGCGGGCACTGGGGTGGATGAAACCGAAGCCCACCGGCGAGAACACGGAGGAAATGTCGCGGATCTGATCCTCGTAGCTGCGGGACGGATTCGCCGACAAGCTGGGCGTGGCGAGGAGGGAGACGAAGGACAGGAGGAAGATGAAGAAGGTGGTGATGGGTACCATTCTTCTTCTTCTTACGACTGTGTCATCGAGACCACGCGCGAAGAAGGTGATGCAGAGCCTTTCTCGACCGTGGGCGCGTGCGCTCTCGTCGGTCGTAATAAGGCGGAGGGGTTCACGTGCCTCACAGGGTCGTGCATGCCGATCCCATCGTGATGGGCACTGATGCTGTTACTACACAGAGCTTTTTTTTTTTTTTTTTTGGGTCGAACTGTTACTAAAAAAAAAAAATCATAGGTTGGTTGGTTGCTTGGTTGCTTCTCACCTGCTTTTCACTGCCTCCGAGTTCAGGGATTGGTCAGTGAAGAGGGAAAACTTTCTAAACGGGGACCAATAACGGTTAGGTTAGGAGTCCATTCGAAACGTGTCAACCGGATCTGTGATGAACGAGATGGTCCAGCGAATGGAAGGACGTCCGAAAAGTCAAAGCTTCCGATGTCAAGATCGCATGCTGTTCACGAGGACTTTGCTTTCGACGCCGGGCGAATTTTACGTAATATCTTTTGTTGTTTTGCCTAGCGGTGTGTATGTTAACCCTCCGAGGCCAATGCGGCGGCGAAAATCACCACAATAATCTGTTCCTATCTCGTTTGCTTAAGCTGAATCGGCCGGAATTTTTCGCTTCCATTTGCTCGGATCGCCGGGGGATCTTCGGGCCTCTCGGATTGCTTTGGAGGAAGTTAGAGATTGTGATGAACACGATTATCAAGGCCCCAGGGCACAGAATGACCGCTTTGTCGAGGCTACGTCGCGCCAAGCAGTGGCATGGCCTCATCGGCCCGTAGCCTTCTCTTACTAGATTTGAGAGAGCTGTTGATGTAGCCGAGGGACAGAAACCGAGTGCCGGCAGCTAAGGAAACACGACGAAGACTCATGGTTGCTTCGTCGAAGATTTGCAGATGTTTGAATTGTCCAAACCATTGCCGACCCACTAAGCTTGAACTCTGGAAACGTCGAGGCCACGAGCTCATGACTTTGGCGACAATGAATTTCTCCACCATTTTCACGAATTTCTCTTCCAATTTCTCGCATGTGAAAGGGCAACGATAGCTATGGTTTCTTAAAAAGCATTATCAGGAACCAAAACGGTTCTTACAGAACACAAATCATTCGATACCCAGTCAAATAGTTTAACCTAATAACGATGGGGACTAAAAAACAAGAAAAGATAGAGAGAAAGAGCGAGGAATTGGGGAATTAAACGTGAGGATTGCTCCTGAAGGTACCGAGTTCTTCCGCACCTGCAGTTCTCAATACGAATTGGTGGTAGAAGGCCGCCAGTGCTGCACCGGTGGACGGCCCGGCCCAGAACATCCACTGCAAATATTGGAAAAACCCAACAAGGAAAGACTCCTTACTTTCTTGAAGTCAAATCAATCGCTTGAAACAACGGTAAATGCAAGGTTAAGTCGATCAAAAGAACGAAGAAAATGTTCTGAACTTAATCTCACAATATGAATGGCCATGATAATGGGAAAATAAAGGGGATAATAATACAAATAGTCCTGAAACTTTAATCCAATGTGCAATATCACCAATAGACTTTTAATTTGTGTAATATAGCCCACAAACAATAGCTCAATGTGCAATGTGATATCCAAATTTTTTAATTTATTCAATGTGATTCCTGATTTATGGTAAATTTTAATATAGTCATCATGTTTGCGTCATTTTCACGTATTCTAAGGACTAAATTGAACATAAACTAATAGTTCACGGATCACATTGAAACTAGGACCACATTGAACAAATTAAAAGTTCAGAGTCGATATTGCACATTAAGTTAAAAGTTTATGGGCCATATTGAACAGATTAAAAGTTCAGAAAAATATTGCATACTTCATTAAAGTTTATGGATCATTTGTGTTACTTTTTCTAATTAAAAGGCTCGGAGATAAGTGGCTTCCGAGGATCCATGTATTCCCCTCTTCGCGTGGTGGCAAATGGGGAAGCTATATTCCTCATGGCAGGCCACAATATAATAAACATCTTGCTCTTTCAACATGGCCCAAAGTCACACCATGTCATGACTTGTGACCACTTTACGTGCTTGTTCAGTAGCAATTGATGGATGGCGATAGCATCTTTTCTATTATATGATGGGAAATAAAACAACAGCCCTGTAGAAAGAACAGATAGAACGACCCCTTGTGAGGGAACTTATGTGCGTAGGCCGAGCGTGCCGTACACGTTCGGTTTCCACACCACGAACCAAAGATAATTCTTATGTTTTTTGAGTCGCTTTACCTGAAGACGTGCTTTTACTCTTTCGGAATCTAGGGAGGTACAGGATCCCAACGATTTTTGCTGAATCGAGTGAGTTTTCTGAACAAAAAGGAAGAGAGAACCGGGAGAACCATGCCAACAACACTCCTTGTTTGCAATGGTATATTCAGATGCGATTACTAGTTAGGAACAGAATATTCGCACCTGAGATTGGGAACGAAAATCCGCTTCTCAAATCTTAAGCGATGAAAGTGAGGTGTGAGATGGAGGATGAGTAAATGTTCGAAACCAAAAAAGCTCGGACGAGTATACTATCATTGTATTACCCCGCCTTCTTCTGGCTTGGTCAGATCGGATTCTTGCTAGGGTACGACCCTTGAGACAAGTTAAAGAGATTGGGAAGTATGTTTCACTCGTTTAGGAGGAAGTCGAATTTGTTATTTTCTTCTCCCTTTTCTTTTCTTGTCAAAAGAGGAATTTAAATTTGTTGGGACTGTGGCAATCCGGTGGAACACAAAATTTCTTCATGAATGAGATATTACGATGTTATCTCGGTGAATTTATTTTAGGTTAAATCGGTGGTTGTTGTTGTTGCTATCCTTCACAAATTATTTTCTCCAATGTGAAAAAGAAATTGGGCCGGGCTTGATTCTTCACAAATATTATGAAATTGGTAGCTGGCTAGAGGAAGAAGAAAGAAAATAAAACGAAAGAGAAAATTACTAAAATAGTCCTAAACCTATTGTAATTGTGTCAATTCAGTTATAAACATTCTGTATTTATGCCAATTCAATCCATCCGGCCAATTTTAATCAGTCAACGCTGACGTGGACGCTTGCCGATGCCAACCGTTCGACTAATGCTCATGTGGCAATTTTTTAATTTTTTTTCTTTTTTTTTTCTTTCCTTCTTCCCCTGGCAGCTAGAGCCACCTCGCTGGTCACTAGTGAGGCTCGTCCTCGTCGTCGCTAGGTGAGGTCAAGCCTCGCCATGGCCAACCTCGTCCACAGCCAAAGCGAGGCTTGCCCAGCCATAGCTGTCCTCGCCTACAGCCATGGCAAGGTCGAATAGCCATGGCGAGCTCAACCTTGCCCAAATCTAGTGAGGTCGAGCCTCGCCATGGCCGACCTTGCCCGACGAGGGCTAGCCTCGCCATGGTTGGGCGAGCTCAATCTTGCCATGGTCGACTTCGCCTACGACGGTGAGAGCGAGCCTCACTAGTGGCCAGCGAGACCTCATCAGCCCTAGCTTTAGCCGGTCCAATGACTGGCCAGGAGAAGAAGGAAAGGGAAAATGAAAGAAAAAAATAATAAAAAAATTCGAAAAAAATATTTAAAAAAATTACCATGTTAGTGTCGGCTAGACGGTTAGTGTCTACGTCAGCATCGGCCAGCTAAAATTGTTCGAATTGACCGAATTATCATAAATACAAAATGTTTAGGACTAAACTAGCATAAAAAAATAGTTTTTGTCTAAATTGACACAATTACAATAGGTTTATGACTATTTTGGTAATTTTTCCAAAAAAAAAAGAAAAGAAAAAAAGAATTAAAAAATATTAAAATATTATTTAAAAAATTTCATGTTGGCAACGGCCAACTAAAAATTGGCCAGATGGATTGAATTGGCACAAATATAAAAGTTTATGACTCAATTGATAAAAAAAAATTTATGACTGAATTGGTTCAATTGTAGTAAGTTTAGGTTTTTATGATAATGCTCCCATCCATTATCCATTGATAACCGATAGGCCCACTCTCTGCCAAACATAAACAACGGGCCAGCATATCGACCCAATCCATTATCTAATGCAAACGTTATCCTAACACCACATCAGTCAAAGTCAAAACAATTTTTGCACCACTCTTCCCTCGGCTTTAAACCTCCACTTCCAACCCTCAAGTTCCACCTACTTGAATCCGATCAACGACCGATTCATCAAACCCGTTTGTGTAAGCTCTCGATCCGACCCTTCTCTCTTCTATTGATGGTGAGATCTCACTTTGCGAATTTGATTTCCAGTTTTCTAGTTCGGAGCTCATTGATTCGATCGCGTGCGAGCAGTGATTCCCTTGGCTCGTTTGTTTTGTAGCCAAAGAAGATGCGACAGAGGCCTGATAGTTCATCCATGGCATCCGGCCTTCGCGCACAAAGGAGATGAGGGCGACGGGCGAGAACATTGACGGCAGCCTCTACGCGACCAGCCCAGAGGACAACTTTCTAAATGGAGATAATAACGGTTAGGTTAGGGAGTCTTAGAATAATTAAATATTACAACACGTCTTCATCTAACAGCTTAAACTTTTAGAACAGTTGGCTGTGATTCTACCAAAATCTCACATGGTATTAGAGCTTAAGGTCATGAGTTCAAATTTTTCTCGATCCCATTTGCCTCCCTAATTAAATATGTCCACAAAAAAAATCAGACTAAACGTGATGGGGAGTATTAGGATAATTAGATATTAAACCATGCCTTTATCTAACAGCTTAAATTTTTAGAACAGTTGGTTGTATCCCACCAAAATTTCATAGTCTAATAGAATCGAGTCAATTGGATCTGTGATGAATGAGATCATCCAACGAATGGAAGGATGGAGAGTGTTAGGATAATTAAATATTCAACCATGCCTTCATCTAACAACTTAAGCTTTTAGAACAATTGGTTGTATCCTACCAAAATTTCACAGTCTAATAGAATCGAGTCAATTGGATCTATGATGAATGAGATCGTCCAACGAATGGAAGGACGTTAAAAAGTCAAGTTTCCGACGTCAAGATCGCATGCTATTCACAATGACGACGTCATTTTCAGCATGAGGTGGATTTACGTAATATCTTTTTTGTTTTGCCTAGCACTATGTATGTTAACCCTCCTAGGCCAATACGAGGACGAAAATCGCCACAATAATTTGTTCCTATCTCGATTGCTAAGCTAAATTGGCCTGGAATTTTTCGCTTCGATCTTCTCAATTTGGCACCATTCTTTGGGCCAGTCGGATTGCTTTGGAGGAACTTAGAGATTGCGATGAACTCAGCTACCTCTAAGTTCATCGTGATGAACTCGATAGCCTATCAAGGCCCTCTGGCATAGAATGATCGCTTTGTCAAGGCTCCACCGCGCCAAGCAGCGACGTGGCCTTACCTATTGAACAAACACAACACCAACACATGAAGTAGTGTTGAAGTGGTCAAATTTCAATTTTACATGTCTTTAATAATGTAGTAGCAGAGTCCTAATTTGTAGGGATTTGTTTCTACACGTTTTAGTTAGTGAGATATATTAATGGGTCTTTATTATTGTTATCCTGTTGTTATTTTCTTGCTGAGAAGTTTTCGATGTTATGCCTATTTAATAGGCTTGTGATCTGTTGAGTAAAAAGTACGAGAGTTTTTCAGCAGCAATTTTTTGTGTGTCCTCTTCTACTCTTTGTTCTCTTTAGAGGTTATTGAACCATACTTGTCGCTTGTTCTTTTTTAACAATCTGGTATCAGAGCAATGTTCTGGGTATTTTGTGAGCATCTCTATTGCCAAGATGGGTGATCTTCAAGTCGTTGGTGGAATCAAGCAGCTCAGCAACCAAAATTACAATTTTTGGTCTACTTGCATAATGTCTTATATGCAGGGCCAGGATTTGTGGGAGTTTGTCAATGGAAATGATGTGAGACAACCAGAGGCTGAAGATGCGAATGGGACATTGCGGAAGTGGAAGATTAAAGCGGGCAAAGCCATGCTCTTTTTGAAGACGACAGTTAAAGAGGATGTGCTGGAGCATATCCAAGATGCGGAAACTCCCAAAGAAGCTTGGGATACATTCACCAAGCTGTTCTCTAAGAAGAACGATACGAAGCTCCAACTCTTAGAAAGTGAGTTGTTGTCGATGGCGCAACGCGACATGACGGTCACTCAGTACTTCCACAAAGTGAAGATGTTATGTCGAGAGATTATTGAATTGGATCCGGAGGCTCCGATTGGTAATACCAGGATGAAGCGGATCATCATCCATGGTTTGAAGCCAGAATTCAGGAGTTTTGTTGCTGCCATACAAGGATGGCAAACTCATCCGTCGCTTGTCAAATTCAAAAATTTACTAGCTGGTCAAGAAGCATTAGCGAAGCAAATGGGAGGAGTCTCGTTGAAGAATGAAGAAGAGGCACTCTATGCCAATAAAGGCAAGTGGAATTCCAAGCAGCATGCCTACGGTGGATTAAAAAAGAACGATGACAAGGCGAGAAGTCATCAAGATGAATGGAGCATTCGTGCATGGAAATGTTCTAAGAACCATGGCAATGGCCAAAAGTTTGAAGGGAAGTGCTACAACTGTAATAAGAAAGGTCATATGGCGAAAGATTGCTGGTCAAAAAAGAAGGCCATTGAGAGTAGCGTTGCTACTTAAAAAAACAAAGATGAATGGGATATTGAAGCTTTCTTTGCTATAGATAAGGAGGAGCTAGCCCTTACTGCAACAACATTCAATCAAATTGATTATGAGAATGATTGGATCGTTGACTCGGGCTGCTCAAACCATATGACCGGTGATAAAGAAAAGTTGCAAAACTTGTCGGAGTACAAGGGAAGTCGGGTGGTGGTGACGGCGAATAACTCAAAGTTATCGATAGCCTACATTGGTAATACGACCATCTCTCCCCAATGTAGCGATGCCGAGGTGCCACTCCAAAACGTCTATCATGTTCTAGGTATGAGAAAAAATCTTCTCTCTGTAGCATAATTAACATCTTCTAGCCATTTTATTCTGTTTGGTCCACAAGATGTGAAGATATATCGAGACCTTGAGATTACAAAAGAGTCGATCATGAAGGGACAAAGAACGGAGTCTGTCTACGTGATGTCTGTGGAAATCACATATGTAGACAAGACGAGAAGGAATGAGACCGCAAACTTATGGTACATGCGATTAAGTCATGTTAGCTATTCCAAGCTAGATGTGATGATGAAAAAGTCGATGTTGAAGGGACTTCCACAACTTGAAGTGAGAATAGACACTATATGTGCAGGCTGTCAGTATGGAAAAGCGCACCAGTTGTCGTATGAAGAGTCCAAATTTAAAGCGAAGGAACCATTAGAGTTGATACACTCTAATGTGTTAGGACCAATTAAGCAAGCCTCCGTTGGTGGGATGAAGTATATGGTGACCTTCATTGACGACTTCTCGAGGTATGTGTGGGTTAACTTTATGAAGGAAAAATCTGAAACTCTTTCAAAATTCACAGAGTTCAAGAAGGTAGCGGAAGCGAAGGTTGGTAAAAGAGTCCGTTGTCTACACACCGACAATGGGGAAGAGTATATCTCAAATGAGTTCACAGATTTCCTTCAGTAGTGCAGAATACGCCATCAGTTCACATGTGCTAGCACTCCGTAACAAAACAGGGTGTCAGAAGGGAAAAACCGGCATCTGGCAAAAGTATGTCGAAGTATGTTTCATTCAAAGAATGTTCCGAGACGGTTTTGGGCGGAAGCGATGAAGACTGCGGCCTTCGTGACCAATAGGCTTCCTCAACAAAGGTTATGCTTTCATTCACCTTTTGAGAAAACATGGAACACAAAGCCTGCTGTTGGTCATTTTCGAGTTTTTGGATGCGTGTGCTATGTATTTGTACCTGACCAGTTACGTAGCAAGATGGAGAAAAAGGCTGTTAGGTGTATCTTTGTAGGATACGACAGTCAAAGAAAAGGGTGGCGATGTTGCAATCCAACAACCGGGAAAATGCTACACATCTCGGAATGTGGTGTTTGATGAAGCTTTCTCATGGTGGTCCTCGAACAAGGAAGTACTACCGGACTCGGATGTTTTTAAGGAAATGTTAGAAATTTCTTAATTCCAGTTGAGTTCAAATGAAACAGAGGTTGCAAACGACGATGTAGATGTTAAAGAAGGCATAGCTCAAAATCCTTGGCAAACAGGTGTATACCAAAGGCCAAGCAAAGAAGATGAGCCAAGTGGAGCAAGTACACCAACTGCACTTAGAAGGTTAACAAGAGCCCGAAAGCCAAATCCTAAGTATGCTAATGCCGCCATAGTAGAAGAGGCAGATGCAAAAGAGCCTGAGACATTTGAGGAAGCGTCTCAGAGTTCGTAATGAATTAAGACTATGGAAGAGAAAATTGCTGCATTAGAGCGAAATTAGACTTGGGAGCTCATACCAAAGCCAAGAGATGTGAAGCCTATTTCTTGCAAATGGGTGTACAAGATAGAGAGGCACAAAGCTCGTCTGGTAGCTCGAGGGTTTTCTCAACAATATGGACTAGACTATGATGAAACGTTTAGTCCAGTTGCGAAGTTTACAACTGTACGAGTCCTACTAGCACTTGTAGCAAGCAAAAGTTGGAACTTGTGGCAAATGGACGTGAAAAATCCATTTTTGCATGGAGAGCTAGATCGGGAGATCTACATGAGCCAACCAATGGGCTTTCAGAATCAAGATCATCCTGAGTAAATGTGTAAGCTCCGGAAAGCTCTCTATGGGCTAAAACAAGCACCGAAGGCTTAGTATGGTAAGATTGCTAAATTTCTTACTCATAGTGGTTATTCGGTGACATCCGCAGATTCTAGCTTGTTTGTCAAAGCTAAAGGAGGGAAGCTAGCTATTTTGCTGATGTATGTGAATGATTTAATCATCACAGGAGATTGGGAAGAAGAAATTCTCCAAACTAAGGAGAATTTGTCAGTTCGCTTTCAAATAAAAGAACTTGAACAGCTCAAACATTTTCTTGGTTTAGAGGTCGACTATACTCAGGAAGGAATATTTCTCCATCAGCAAAAGTATTCCAAAGATTTGTTGAAGCAATTTGCAATGCTTAGATGCAAGCCAATCTCGACACCGATGGAGCCAAACGCCAAAATGTGTGCTCATAAAGGGAAAGATTTAGAAGATGCTACCATGTATCGGCAGTTGGTGGGTTGTCTTATCTACTTAACTTTAACAAGACCGGATGTTTCTTTTGCAGTTGGTGTGATGAGTCGCTACATGCAAAATCCAAAGAAGAGTCACTTGGAATCAGTTCATTGAATTTTGAGATATGTGAAGAGCACGCTTGGCTATGGTATTATGTACAAGAAAGGTAGAGATTGCATACTAGTTGGCTACTGTGATGTCGACTATGCAAGTGACCATGATTCCCGGCGTTCAACTACCGGGTATGTCTTCATGCTTGCGTCCATAGCAATTTCTTGGTGTAGTAAAAGACAACCAACGCTGTCTTTGTCAACCACGGAAGCAAAATACCGAGCAACAGCGATGGCAGCTCAAGAAAGCACTTGGCTTATGCAATTATTGAAAGACTTACATCAACCAACAGAGTATGGTGTCTCTTTGTACTGCGACAACTTGTCGGCAATACATTTGGCGGAGAATCCAGTTTTTCACGCAAAAACTAAGCATGTGGAGGTGCATCATCATTTTATCATAGAGAAAGTCTTGCAAGAAGAAATTGAGTTGGAGCATGTCAAAATAGAAAACCAAGTTGCAGATTTGTTTACAAAAAGCTTGAGTAGCAATAAGTTCGAAAGTTTTTGTCATCAGCTCTGTATAGTGAAAAGAGTAGAAGCTGGTGTTGAGGGGGAGTATTGAACAAACACAACACCAACACGTGAAGTGGTGTTTAAGTGGTCAAATTTTAGTTTTACATATCTTTAATAATGTAGTAGTGGAGTCCTAATTTGTAAGGGTTTGTTTCTACACGTTTTAGTTAGTGGGATATGTTAATGGGTCTTTATTATTGTTATCCTGTTATTATTTTCTTGCTGAGTAGTTTTCGATGTTATGCCTATTTAATAGGCTTGTGATATGTTGAGTAAAAAGTACGAGAGTTTTTTAGCAGCAATTTTTTATGTGTTCTCTTCTACTCTTTACTCTCTTTAGAGGTTATTGAACCATATTTGCAGCTTGTTTTTTTTCAACATTACCCGCCCGTTGCCTTCTCTAACTGGATATGAGAGAGCTGTTGATGTAGCCGAGGGACAGAGACCGAGTGTCGGCAACTAAGGAAACACGATGATGACTTATGTTCGCTTCATTGAAGATGTGTAGATGTTTGAATTGTCCAAACCATTGCCAATCCACTAAGCTTGAACTCTAGCCGCAAGCTCAAGACTTTGTTTGACAACGAAATTTCTCCAACATTTTCAAGAATTTCTCTTCTAATTTCTCGACGAAAGTGAAAGAGCAGCGATAGCTATGGTTTCTAAGGAGCAGCATCAGGAACCAAAACGGTTCGTACAGACAACATTTTATTAGACACGCAATCAAACACATAAACCTCTAACAGCGATGGGGACTGAAAAACAAGAAGAGAGAGAGAGAGAGGGAATTGGGGAATTAAACGTGAGGATTGCTCCTGAAGGAACCGAGGGCTTTCGCAGCTGTAGCTCTCAATATACATTGGTGGTAGAAGGCCGCCAGTGCTGCACCAGCAAACGGTCCGACCCAGAATATCCACTGCAAATGTTGGAAAAACCCAAAAAGGAAAGACTTCTTACTTTCTCGAAGTCAAATTAATCACTTGAAACATCGGTAAATGCAAGGTTGGGTGGATCAAAAGAACGAATAAAATGTTCTGAACTTAATCTCACAAGTACACCTGTACAATTTTAGTTATCGTGTAATTGAGCCGAGATCCGAAACCTTTTTCACGTACAAGGCTAACCTGGTTCTTTAATTTGATTAAAGTTTGGATATTTATCTCAAAATTTGACAAGTCTCGAGGGATCGCTACGGTTTAAGAATTGAATTTGAGATTTTAATTACTTTATTGACTCAGCTATTCTTGTGCGAGCTTGTCACCGGGTCGGGCCAATGCCCAGGCCTAATTTTTGCTGCCATGCCTGGTCATAACAAGTGTTAGTGGATCGGGTCTTTTTTATGTAAGATCTTACCCAAACCCGCTCATTTGGCCTTTGGCCCTAAGGAGACCATGATCGGCTCTAGATGTGTATATGCTCTCCGGAGAGATATGTGCCGTGGACGGGGAAAATACTCGCCTGGTCATCCCAGGCCTTTTTATGGCCGTACATAACAGCAGGTCCGAGACTCCGAGCGGGGTTGATGCCGGTGCCGGTGATCGGAATGGTGGCCAAGTGGACCATGAGCACCGCGAATCCAATCGGAAGCGGAACCAAAACCTATGTCAGGGCGGGAAAACATCACATGCTAACCCAGTAAAATTTTGTCCGAACTTCATCGACCCTAATTCAGATGAGAAGCTCTATGGCAAGTGGCAACGATGGAAAGAACGTGAATTCATGTCCCTAGAGAATCAGAACGAACGCATGCATACCGGAACGTAGGAGTCTCTAGCAGTTCGCTTTGGATCCGTGGCCGAGAACACGGTGTAAACCAAGACGAAAGTCCCGATGATCTCTGCACCCAACCCGCTGCCGGTGCTGTACCCAGTGGCGAGCTTGTTGGCTCCACCACCGTACCTGTCGTAGTAAGAGTGTTGGAAGGACTTGACCAGACCCACACCACATATGGCTCCTAAGCACTGAGCCACCATGTACAGGATAGCTCGGACCAGAGAGACCTTCCGGGCCAAGAAGAGCCCGAACGTCACGGCGGGGTTGATGTGGCCTCCTGTTCGTAAATATAAGCGTTCGTCTCAGAAATCTTCATAAGAGAAGCTATACTACTCACATGACCAAGCGAGTGAAAAAGAGCCAAATTATGAAAAATGCTACATGTGTATGTCTGAGTGTTTTGCAAAGGTAAATGTCCAGTAAAGTTCATATGTATCAATTTTGTGAAGTGGTCTTTGTATGACTTCTTCATGTATGTCTCGGTTTTAAGCCGAAAACTTGCCTGAGACTCCAGCAGTGCAGTAAACGAGGACAAAGATCATGCCACCGAAGGCCCAGGCGATGCCGAGGTTCCCGACCCCACTGCAGGGGTCGGCCTCGGCCTGGCTCTTGTAGCCTATCACGGTCAGCACGGTCACGTACAGGAACAGGAGCGTCGCTACGAACTCCGCGATCACGGCCCTGTAGAGCGACCACTTCGCCAGCTCCGCCGTGTCGACCAGCGGCGCTGGTGGCGGGTCGTGGTAGTCCTTGTTCCTGAACGAGCCGTGCTCCGCAGCCTCTTCCTTCGCCATTGTCTAGTTAGAGAGAGAGAGAGAGAGAGAGAGAGAGAGCAGATGCGAAGAGCGAAGAAGAGCGTACTGTATCTGTGTGCATGGGAGGAAAGCGTGATGGTGGTGGGGTGTATATATGATGGTTTGTGAGGAGATTTTTCTCTTTTCTTTCAAGCGAAAAAAGTCTCACCCAATAATATTAAAGTATGTGAAGTATATGTTTACTTTTTGTGGACGGCAATATTTAATCAGACATTATATAAAATTAGGGTGATATATATATATATATTTTTTCATTTTTGGTTGGATAAATATTATGATCCGCATCAACAGTTTACGGCCACGGACATTACCTAGCCATCAACTTAACTAAATATAAATTTGTGCAATATCCATCTTTGTAACTCGCCAATTAGAAAACTGATTAAATTAAGTTATTAAGAAAATATGACCCACCAAAGTAGTTTTACTACTTCAAAATAATAAGTGTGAACATGAAATATCCGTGATGCATATAGATATGTACTGTTATGTGTTTCCGCCAAAATATCGGGTATATATGTCAAAATCAATTTAGGTGCGTAGAAGTATCCATTGCAAATTTTGCTCATTTAGCGACATAAACTGTGTTTACTCGCTTCAATATGTGATTTCATACGTGCGTGTTTTTAAATTATATATGAACCTTAATGTCCTTTATTCCTGATTAGCGGGTTACATGTATGAACATCTCTCATATCGAACATCATCTGTTAGACATGAATGAACACGATATCCTTCTTCATGACGTGCAAATAAAAAAATCATATTGAAGTAAGTTTCGTTGACTCGAAAATGCAAAAACACATGACCTTTTATTCACTATAATGCCCCTCTGAACACAATAGATAATCTCTATTTCTAGGTTTGGAAGCACGAGAGGAGGAGAAAACGGAAAGAGAAAATGTGTTTGTTCGAGTGAAAATATTTTCCGCGAATTAGTTCGTAGGAATTTTACACATTTGGTTTGTTGAAAATATTAGCTGACATGAAAATCATTTATAATTAAAGAATATGTTCATGCTCAAAATGAACTCCCTGATCTAGATAGGAAAAATATTTTCCTAAAAAATAATTTTTCGCAAAATTTAATAAATACAGTCAATTTACCCATTCTCCCCTCGTCACGCGCTAGACTGCTATCCCAAAAATAAAAATTTAAAAGGGTTAATACCACGAAAAACTCCAAACTGATACACCTATGTCAAATTTACCCCAAACTATTTTTTTGACCATAAAAAACTCTAAACCGGTACACCCGTGACAATTTTATACCGAACTATTTTTTGGACCATCAAAAACTCTACACTGGTATACATGTGATAATTTTACCCTCAAACTAATTTTTTAGCCACCAAAAACCCTAAACTAGTACACCTGTGACAAATTTACCTTTCGTTAGTTTCCGTTAAATTTTACTATCAAATTGCTAAGTTTAATGACACGTGGTAATTGGCTTGTGTACCGATTTTGGGTTTTATCCCTCTGTTTGTCACAAGTTTACCAATTTGTGATTTTTTGTGATATTGATATAATTTAACGGACACTAACAGAGGGTAAATTTATCACAAATATACCAGATTGGGGGTTT
The DNA here is from genome assembly GCA_031216285.1 of Syzygium syzygioides. Classification (NCBI taxonomy): domain Eukaryota; kingdom Viridiplantae; phylum Streptophyta; class Magnoliopsida; order Myrtales; family Myrtaceae; genus Syzygium; species Syzygium syzygioides. The sequence continues at coordinate 35,924,263 of CM062248.1, read as the reverse complement.
TCAGTGGTCAAAAAATTAGTTCGGGGATAAAATTATCACAGGTGTACCAGCGTGGGGTTTTTGGTGGTCAAAAAAATAATTCGGGGTAAAATTGTCACAAGCGTATCAGTTTGGGGTTTTTTTTAGTTAAAAAAATAGTTTGGAGTAAATTTGTCACAGGTGCCCCAGTTTAGGGTTTTTTGTGGTCAAAAAAATAGTTTATGGTAAAATTGTCACAGGTGTACCAGTTTAGGGTTTTTCGTGGTATTAACCCAATTTAAAATTTAAAAAAAGGTCCTCCATTGGCGAGTCGACATCAAGACACATGTGAGCATGAGGACCTCTCGATTACCTCACTGGACGAAGTTTCGGCAGCTCGGTCGAGGGCGAGAAATTGCTGCACGTGGCAAGAATGGGTGGCTCGAGATGGCTTGGCGGGTTGTATAGTGGATAGTTTTCGAGGCCCAGCCTCATCGACCGCCACACGTTTCTCCATCCGAAGGATTTGCAACGGCTAAAGAAGGAACTAGATTTTTTTCACTCATTTTGAAACGTGTATTACATGTGCATATGGGTTCTTTAGAGTTTTTTGTGGCAAAAAAAATAATTCGGGGTAAAATTGTCACATGTGTTCCAGTTTAGAGTTTTTCGTAGTATTAACCCAATTTAAAATTTAAAAAAAGGTCCTCCATTGGCAAGTCGACATCAAGACACGTGTGAGCATGAGGACCTCTCGATTACCTCATTGGACGAAGTTTCGGAAGCTCAGTCAAGGGCGAGAAATTGCTGCAAGTGGCGAGAATGGGTGGCTCGAGATGGCTTGGCGGGTTGTACAGTGGATAGTTTTCGAGGCCCAGCCTCATTGACCGCCACACGTTTCTCCATCCCGAGGATTTGCAATGGCTAAAGAAGGAGCTGGATTTTTTTCACTCATTTTGAAACGTGTATTACATGTGCATATGGGTCCTTGTATGTTTACGCATGAGTCAAATAGTTTTGGAACTTTAATTTAACATGTAGTATCATCAATGAAGTTATAATTTATTCAACATAACTCTTGAATTTTTACCCAATATAAAAGTATCATCTCTGAATTTTTAATGTGCTCAATATGATCTCTAAACTATGCCAAATTTTAATGTAGTCATTTTCATGTATTTTAAGGACTAAATTGAAAATAAACTAGTAGTTCACATATAACATTGAACTAATTAAAAGTTCAATAACGACATTGTACATTGAGTCAAAAGTTTATAGATCACACTGAACAAATTAAAAGTTTAAAAAAATATTACATAATTGATCAAAATTCGAAGACCATTTATCCCATTTTCCAAATTAAAAGGGTTGAAGATATGTGGCTCTCGAGGACTCGTGTGTTTTCCCTCTTTGCATGATGACAATTGGAGAAGCTATATGCCTCATGGCAGGCCACAATATAATGAACAATTTTACTCTTTCGATGTGGTCCAAAGTCACACACCATGGACCACTTTATCAGTAGCAATTGATGTATGGCAATGGCATCTTTTTCTATCAAATAGTGGGAAATAAGCAGCAGCCTTATATAAGACCGACAAAAAAAAACAACAGCCTCGTTGAAAGGACAGATAGTACGACCCCTTGCGAGTGAACTAATGTGTGTAGGCCGGGCGTGCCGTACAGGTTTGATTTTCCACGCCACCGTTGAAAGATAATTCTATTTTTTGAGTCGCTTTACCCTAAGACGTGCTTTTACGCTCTCTGGATTTGATGAGGTACAGGATTATAGATTTTTTACTGAATCGAGTGAGTTTTCTCAACAAAAGGAAGAGAGAACTGGGAGAGTCACGTCAACAACACTAAACATAATTTTTGTACCCAAATTTCAGAACGAAAAGTCGCTCGTCGAATCTTAACTTCGAGGTGCAAGATGGAGGGTGTGTAAATGTTCGAAATTGCAAAAAGCCTGGACAAGTATACTATCATTGTATTACCGCCTTCTTTTGGCTTGGTTAGATCGGATTCTTAACAAGGTATGACCTTTGAGACAAGTTGATGAGATTGTGAAGTATTTTTCACTCGTTAGAGTGAAGTCGAATTTGTAATTTTATTTTTGTTTTTGTCAATAGAGGAATTCGAATTTGTTAGGACTACAAGAATCAAGTGGCACACGAAATTTCTTCAAGAATGAGATATTATGATGTTGTCTCGGCGACTATGCTTTAGGTTAAATCATTGGTTGCTATTGCTATTCTTAATAAATAGTTTTTAGGAATAAGTGTATTAAATGTCTTAAAATTTATTACGAAAGTGCAATTAAATTTTAAAACATTTAAAAAGTACAATTAAGTCATAAAATTTATCACAAAAGTATAATTTAGTCCTAAAACTTAAAAAAATGCAATTGAGTTTTAAAAATTATTAAATTGGTTCAATCGAGTTTTTTTGTTGATTACATTTTTTGAAAATTTTAAGATTTAATTGCATTTTCGTTCTAAGTTTTATGACTTAATTGTACTTTTTAAAAGTTTTAGAACTTATGTACACTTTTGTGACAAATTTTAGGATTCAAATACACTTTCATGATAAGTTTTAGAACTTAATTATACTTTGACAATAAGTTTCAGTACTTCTAGTGCACTCATCACTTTTTTCAATATAAGGGGAAATTGGGCCGGGCTTGGCTCGGTTTGCCCATTCGGGCAGGTCCACTCGATAACCAATCGGCCCACCCTTTACCAAACGCAAACAACAGGCTGGCCCATTAGCCCGGCCCATTATCCAATGTGGTCGTTATCCTAACGCCATACACCAGTCAAAGTCAAAACAAATTTGTTTAATATCACGAAAAATCCTAAACTGGTATACTTGTGACAATTTTACCTCAAACTATTTTTTTGATAACAAAAAACCCCAAACTGGTACACCTGTAACAAATTTACTCCAAACTATTTTTTTAACCACCAAAAACCTAAAACTGGTACGCTTATGATAATTTTACTCCGAACTATTTTTTTGATCACAAAAAACCTCACACTAGTACACCTGTGATAAATTTACTCCGAACTATTTTTTTAACCATAAAAAACTCTAAACTGGTACGCTTATGATAATTTTACTCCGAATTATTTCTTTGATCACCAAAAATCCCACACTGATATACCTGTGACAATTTTACCCTCGAACTAATTTTTTGACCACTAAAAACCCTAAACTGTTATATTTGTGACAAATTTACCCTCTGTTAGTATCCGTTAAATTATATTAATATCACAAAAAATCACAAATTAGTAAACTTGTGACAAACAGAGGGGTCAAACCCAAAATCGGTACACATGTCAATTACCACGTGTCATTAAACTTAGCAATTTGATAGTAAAATTTAACGGAAACTAATAGAGGGTAAATTTATCATAGGTGCACCAGTTTGGAGTTTTTGGTGGCTATAAAATTAGTTTAGGGGTAAAATTATTACAGGTATACCAGTATAGAGTTTTTTATAGTTAAAAAATTAGTTTGGGGGTAAAATTGTTACAAGTATATCAGTATAGGGTTTTTGATAGTTAAAAAATTAGTTTGGGGGTAAAATTGTCATAGGTATACTAGTATAGGGTTTTTGATAGTTAAAAAAATAGTTCAAGATAAAATTGTCACGGATGTATCAGTTTAAAATTTTTTATAATCAAAAAAAATAATTTTAAGTAAATTCATCATAAATATACCAATTTAGATTTTTCGTGAAATTAATCCAAACAAAGTTTTGCGCTACCCTTCGCTCAAGCTCCAACCTCAGTTTCGGGCTTGCTCCCCTTACCTGAATACGATCAGCGACCGATCCATCGAGCTCGTCTGCGTAAACGTAAGCTCTCGATCCGAACCCTCCTCCTCTCTTCTGTCGATGGTGAAATCTCGCTTTACGAATTCGATTTCCCAGCTTCCCAATTCGTTGCTCGTCGATTCGATCGCGCGCGCGCGGCGAAAATGCGACGGAGGCCTGAAAGTTCCTCCGCGGTGGCCGGGCCTTCGCGCGCGGAGGAGCCGGGGCCGGCGGCGGGCGAGGAGGTCGACGGCGGCCTCCGCGCGGTCGCCCCGAGGAGGTCGCCCTTCGTGTGGTTGACGCTGTTTGGGGCGATCATGTACTGTTCCTGGGCGGTTTATCGCTACCAGTTTGAGAGCTTGCCGCCGCCTCTCACCGCCGAGCAGGCCGGGAAGAGGGGATTCTCGGAGGTGGAGGCGATGAAGCACGTGAAGGCGTTGACCGATGTAGGCCCTCATCCTGTTGGTTCGGACGCGCTCGACGACGCGATACAGGTTTTGCTCCTTTTGGACGAATGCTAATGTTTGCGAAATGCGCTCGCCGGTGCATGCTCTGTGATTGGCAGTTCTTGTTGATTAGTGCTGTGCTTCATATCCGTTTTTCGTGGGCGATGAGTGGCAGTTACTGACAGAGGTTTAAGAAGCATGGATGTCTTGTGCATTGGCAGAGAGAACAGACAGGCTTGTAGTCAATTTACGCAGAGTTTGAAGGTTAAGTTGAAATACACACATTCGAAATTCTTTAATTCCATGACATGAAAACTTTTGATGTTTAATCATTTGAGTTAATGATTACCTGGTTTGACGTTAGTTGGTGATTACGTGGGTGGATGTCATCTTGAATCTAATTAATGTGATGATCAAACTCACTTAACATTCAAAGTATTCATGAGAAAGTTGTATAGCACAGCTGACAAGTGAGTATCTCAGTATTTAGTCAATTTTAAGCAGTGTCATGGAAAGAACTAAAATAACTTTCCTTCAGGGCCCAGGTAGACCTTCCAAAATTGATCGTCATTTCAAAATGAGAAGGAGGATGTTTGTCTAAGAGAAACAAAAACTACTTTCCGGCCACCTCCCAATATGTAATTTGAGGAGAAAGAACCCTATTGTTATATATATTGATTTCTTCTGCCCTATTTCCCCTGCGTATATCTTCTAGGCGACTTAGGGTTGTTTGCTCATTTGATAATATTTCTTAAGGCCTCAATGTCAGTGCCTAGTTTTAGGGAAATTTCTATTATACACACAAGTTCGACTTTTTTAATATGAGATGACAAATATTGACAAATGGAAGCCGTGGACTTAACATCCTTTTGAAGGATTCGATTATTTATCACCTACTTTTATTTTTCCTTATTGAAGAGAGCACTAAGAAAGGAATAAGTATGCGTTTCATGTATGTTTCATTTATTAGTGAAGACATATTGTTTACCCATTGGAACTTAAGTATTTCGTAGTTTACCTATCCAAAAAATTGTCTGCCATGGCAAGCGATTACTTTTTTGTAGAGCATCTGGAGTATGTTTTAACAAACATTCATCGATAGTATGTTCTAGCAGCATCAGAGAAGATTAAGAAAATAGCTCATTGGGAGGTAGATGTTGAAGTGGATGTCTTTCATGCGCAATCTGGCACAAATCGTCTGGTCAGTGGCTTGTTCAGGGGGAGAACACTTGTTTATTCAGATCTACATCACATTGTACTTAAAGTGTCTCCAAAATATGTAGCAGAAGCTGGAGATGGCACTATTCTGGTTTCTTCTCATATAGACACTGTTTTCTCTGCGTAAGTTTTACTTCCCTCTAAGTTTGTCTTTGATGTATTTTTTTTTTCATGTGAAAAAGTGGATTTATATGCAATGTCACAGGGCATGTGCTTGCTTTTTCTTAGTTTCTATTTAAACTATGACACTGTCTATGGGTCCTATAGCATAATATCTACTTTAGGATCTGAAGTATTTCTTTTTTCACCTCTGATGCATTCAAGATTTTCTTTTTCTGGAACACTGTATTATCAGACAAAGAGGTGCATGTGTCTGTCTTGAAATATTTCGTAGGTAATGCTTCATCAGGGAGATGAGCTACATAACACATTCTAGTGGCTGGGTAAAAGAACCAGTGTTGGATCATATTGTTGTTCCTGGAAAAGAAGATAACAACTTCTAGGTTTGACCCTTTCCAATAATCTAGATGTGCCCACAGCATCTTTTACTCAACATATAACTTGCTTTACTTTAGATACTATTGCTTGCATAAATTGTAATTTACTATCATCTCAGTTTGTTGTTGACTGACACAACATTTTGGCTTGTCTGCCTTGTATATCCTTATATTTCACTGATTGTTTTCTGTTTTACAGAGAAGGTGCTGGAGATTGCAGTTCATGCATAGCTGTTATGCTTGAACTTGCACGAGCAGTGTCTCAGTGGGCTCATGGTTTTAAGAGTGCTGTTATATTTTTGTTCAACACAGGGGAGGAGGAAGGTCTTAATGGTGCTCACAGCTTTATAACTCAGGTTAGAAGCATCTTTAATACCTCCAACTTAGAAACTAATAGAGATGTACCGTCTTGGTGAGATTTGGGTATCTGTATGTTTGTGCAGCTCGAGCATTCCAAGATCAGTAGCAACATCATTTAATGATGTTCAATTTACAGTTCTTGACTCTATTATCATATCTGTCTTATGAAATGAAGCTTCATAACTTACAAAATTACCATGGACGTCGAGTAAAAGCTGCTTAATCGTTAGGAATTTTTTTTAACATTCCAATGGTCAAGACATAAGTTACAGATGGTGGAGGCAACTTGTGTAATGAATTTCCAATTATTTGAAGTAATATAGCGCATTAGCTTTTCTATGCGATTTATATGATTCTAGGATGGCATTATCCTATAACAAAAGCACAACTTCGTTTCTGAGGGTTTCTTATGGGTCCGAGCAGAAATTGTGGCACTAATCTTCTGGATGTGCTACCTAGTTTGCAATTTCAGTTTCAACTTCTGAAGTTTTTCTTTATGACGAATGAGCAATTTTATGCTCACCAGGTTTATGGGTTGTATATAGGGATAAGAGACTGAGCCAAAGCACCATTAGACTAAAAGACAAAAATAAAATCAGACTATATTAGGGAACCAGTCAGAGATTGACCAAGAATCTTTGTTTGAGTCTCTAAACGGGCCAGATTTCACCGTCAAACTTTTTTTTGTTTTATTCCAGTCATATATTCACTTAAGGCCTTGAGGGATGGTCTTTTTAGAATCTCCCGTTAATCCTGGAAGTCAAATCTGATCGCCAAAAAGATCTGAAATTTTTTGGCATAGCCCCACTCTTACAAAGATAGAGTCAAGTTTCTAACGGTTGTCGTAAATTCGCAATATCTTGGGAGATAATCAATTAGATATTTAGTTTCTGCTTGGTACGATGAAGAAGAGGTTAGTTAAAGGTTCCCGTGTTATGCATGTGCAGTTTTCACAATTATAAGAATTTTGGATAGGTGAACCAGTGGCTGAGTAAGCTGATTATTCCATTAGTCAACAGATGAGGTTCTCCTTGTTTGCATGGATGATGTTTATATAATATGGTAGGACTATTCTTTGCTTCCGAGGCTCCTTGTTGTGCACTTACATAAAAGAAGTGTGATGACAATCGTGGTTGCAGATATGCATCTCGTTGTTTGTCTTATATGCGATTATGTTTGTCACTTGTTGTTGCTCGTAATTTGTAATGCACCAAAAATAATTCAGGCTCAGAGTATTATATATTTGTTGAAGACACAAAGTAGAAAAGAATCTTGTTGTTCTATTACTAGATTCATGGACAAACGATAGTGATGCTCTATGGATGTGCAAAGCGTCCAGTCTCAGTATGGAGATGTCATTAGTTTCCCATTCACTGCACATCCGTCGAAACTTTTTGCAGAAAAGAAAGGCAAACAAATTCCTTGAGCACTTGCTTTCTAACTTGAAAATTGCTATCTATTCCATAACAATTCGTACTCATGGTATAAAAGATGGAACCAATTTGTGCTGTTATCAACCTCCGCAGTTGTCTTCCAGAATAGTTCTCACAAAATTAATTGTTTGTTGTGGGATGTAGCTACCCAGTAAGTGGAAAATGCTTGGTGGTTTCTTTTCTTGCACTTTAAAGCAATGCACTTTTGCTGCTTTATCACTTATGCATAGTTGAGCCGTATTACGGTTGGGCATGCTTCTTTTTGAGGACTAATGACGAATCTGTCATCCCAGCATCCATGGAGTAAGTCCATTCATCTGGCAATAGATTTGGAGGCAATGGGTATTGGAGGGAAGTCAGGTATATTTCAGGTGAAGTCATCTTAGTCATTATGCACCTTCTGTTTGGTTTGAATTGCCCGTGTAGCATGATTTCCAGTTGTGGACAGAAGCGAGCATTAGATGTAGCTGATAGTGGAACCCTTATGCTCTTTTTCTTAGCAAATTTCCAACTATGTGTGCTCAGTACTTGCATTTTTCTGGCTGAATAGTAAGATTAATATATCTTATAATGATATGCTTCCACTGAGTATTGATACTTGTCTAGATTTCACTGAAACCTAATGCCTTTTCTGAAATTCGTCTATGCTTAACTTTTTTTCACTTTGTTTTGGCTCTTCAAATTTCAGGCTGGTCCTAATCCATGGGCAATAGAGAACTTTGCTTTGGCTGCTAAATACCCATCTGGCCATGTCATAGCTCAGGTTTGTAATTTTTACCCTTACTGTTTCTCTAGGCCGCTTTCTTGACTATATAAGATCAAGGCTATATTTTCGTATCACAGGATCTTTTTGCTTCTGGAGCTATAAAATCTGCAACTGATTTCCAAGTGTACAAGGAGATTGCTGGTCTTTCAGGGCTTGACTTTGCTTATACTGACAACAGTGCCGTATATCACACTAAGGTTTTACTTTTATTCCTTTACTTTTACCATTCCATTGAATCCTCCAACTTCCTTCATCTACATGGTTGGTGGTGCATGAAACTTTTTGTGGTTATAATCGGTCAAGAAATTTCGTAAGAGCTAAATTTAGAATGCATTTCCATTATCGCTCCAAAGGGAAAAGGAAAAAAGTTAGAAAAAATAAGGTATCTTACACTCTCAGTTTATCTAACCTAAATTTTGTCTGGGTAAGATCTTTGATTATTGTGGATTGATGGTAGATAAAAAGCTTTTACCATCTGGCATTCTGGAGTTGATTGTTTGCATGATAGCATGTTACATGAATGGGATATTTTTGTGCATTCTCAATCATATAGTTGGAGAGAATCGTGAGTATTCAAAATCGTTTAAGCCGATTAATTGGCTTCTACAGAGAGGGTGCTTACTTCTTGCATTACCAAATTAAAATTTTTGAAGCCGAAATGAATTTATATCCAAGTTTTGTATGGAACACAATGTAGATACCCTTTTGTTCGTCTCTTGGTGATGCTCAGTTAAACATGGGATAGGAACAAGATTTTCATCTCTGCTTTTTTTTCCACTGAAGGGGCTCTCTTTATGCAGAATGACAAACTAGAGCTCTTGAAATCAGGATCTCTCCAACATCTTGGAGAAAACATGCTTGCTTTTCTGCTTCAAATTGCTTCATCTCCAGATCTGTCTGGAGTCCAGAGGACGAAAGATGAAGGCATTTCCGCGTCCAGCTCTGCTATTTATTATGATATATTAGTATGTTATACTTTCTGTCTAAAACTATCTGTGTCTATCCTATGATTGTGTATGGCAGTTTGCATTTTAGACGGTGTCCTGCCATGTTACTGATATGGGTTTCAACTACAGGGGATGTATATGGTATTGTACCATCAAGGATTTGCAAATATGCTCCATAATTCAGTGGCACTGCAGTCGCTGTTGATATGGTCTACGTCATTACTCATGGGTGGTTACCCTGCAGCAGTCTCACTCATGCTGTCATGTCTGAGTATTATCTTGATGTGGATATTTTCTCTGAGTTTCTCACTCCTCTCTGCTTTCCTCCTACCCTTGCTCTCTACATCACCAGTTCCCTATATCGCTAATCCATGGTTGGTGATTGGATTATTCGCTACACCTGCTCTTCTAGGGGCTCTCACTGGTCAACATTTAGGTTTTCTAATCCTTCAAATGTACTTGTCAAATGAGTATTCGAAGAGGAAGCAATTGTCACCTCTCACTCAATCTACTTTGATCAAGTTGGAAGCTGAAAGATGGCTATATAAAGCGGGCTCTATGCAGTGGCTCATTCTTCTGGTGATCGGGAATTATTACCGAATTGGTTCATCTTATTTGGCTCTTGTTTGGCTAGTGCCACCAGCATTTTCATGTAAGTATGCGATATAAATGAAACCATTGCAGGTGTTTATGCATGGAGATGTGTCCTTTTGAGCATAGAGGAAAAGGAAGTCTGGTTATAAGCTGACATGTGCAGAAGAATATTTTGTGCTAGCAATATCATTTATAATTGCTTATAAGTGGTTTTTTATCCGGTACTACAGATGGTTTCCTTGAAGCTACTTTGACTCCTGCTCGGTTTCCAAAGCCTCTCAAACTTGCAACCCTTCTATTTGGCTTGTCTGTGCCAATTGTGGTTTCTGCTGGTGTATTCATCCGGTTGGTTGGTACAATAATTGGAATGGCTGTTCGATTTGACCGGTAATTCATTATATTACTCCGATTAATTAATAGTTGTTGTTACTTTGAAGTGTTCATTTGCATGAAGCTACTATTGATATCATCTGAATCCCAGTGCTCTCTCCTACATACCCTGAAACACAGAAGCCCAGTGGCTAATCCTATATGTTTGTTTTTGGAAGACCGTTCATTGAGAATAGCTACTCTGTGTCTTCATTGAAGAAGTTCTCACTATGGAAATTCCTGAATATCGGGCTTGTTCTCAACAAGATACTTTGTCGCCATGGTAAAATAGAATTATGTTGTCTAAATTTTCAGTCTATTTCTTGGGGCGCAAGGAATAGTTTGTGTTTAATGTGCATTGCTTGACCAGTTTATCTGAAGTTCAGTAAATAGGTATGAGCGCTAACTTGTTGTATTTGTGTGCAGGAACCCTGGCAGTACTCCTGAGTGGATGGCAAATGTTATCATTGCTGTATTTATTGCTCTTGTTATATCCCTGACAATGGTGTATCTCCTCTCATATGTCCATCTTTCAGGTATTTGCCCCTGGCCACTCAATTCTGGTTTTTGTTTAAGATGGCTTTCTGGTGCACCCACATTAGCTTCATTTTGGTAGGTGTAAAATGGGTCCATACAATAAGACTCTTCAAGTGGTAATGATGTTTAACTTATTATTAGCACTGGCCGTGGTCTCATTTATGTTGAGGTCCATGGGAACCAATTCCTTTGTAGGAAATGGAAAGGGCAATTTAGAAGAACAAATGATGGATTTATTCTTATAAGTTGGATCAACCTATTTATTCAGTGAATGCAAATAGCAATATTGTCTTTCCCTGAATTAGTTGTATTTCCTTCGTCAAGTGCTTGAGTATGAATCAAAATCTCACATCCAAGTCCGGCTTTTGAACAAACACAGAAGGCACGTAGCATACACTCCCAGAGAGACATGCATGAGCTCCCACAAAAGTAACCCACACATTACAGCAGATGAATCAGGAATAATAGTTGAAAAGGCTATGCTTGGTGTCTCCATCCTAGACTTTCACTGCCTAGGGGAAGATCTTGTCTGGGTAACTTATGCAATTTTAGCTTCATAAACCATGAAAGCATTCCTCAAAATGTGTATGCGCCAGTGTCCTTTCGTAATGAAAAGTCCTGCCGGTAATATGTGGCTTTTTCTGGTTCAAACCATCCTATAGAAAATCTAGTCTAATGCCAATGATCTTGGTCAAACTGTTGATCTCACGAGAGGGACTGGATGGTCTGGAAAGGATAGTTGGCTTGAGTGCTCTTATTTTGACTAAGGAGAAGTTTTTGCATGGGAACTTATCATGTCTAATAGCAAATTTTGGATGAAAAGCGGGCCGTTATGTTGTGGAGCTTCTCTTCTATTTCATGTACACTAGGTACACAGCTTTTTTACAGCATTAGTTGTTTAACTCTCTCTCTCTATCTCTCCTTTTTGAATTCTATGGTGGGTGCAAATGTTTTTCTCCCTTGACTTGTCCTTTCCAAAAGCTCCACGTCTCTGCGTTCCTTCATCAGGTTTTTTGGGGACCTGACTGATTTGAAGGACGGATAGATTAAGACTGTTGACTTTGGAGTTTTCTCCATTGATGGAAGATCATCTAATCCTAGAGAAAGTTGAGGAAATCGATATAATCAGAAATTGGTGTGTATTGATTAGCATTCACTTAGTTATAACGAACCTGTGGAAGACTTGGGAGTCTCTTATTAGCAAATATGTGAAAGGTAGATTGTTCAAGCATCAAGGGAGATCGTAGAAGTCATCAGCTATATGTATATGGACTTAATATATTGTTTTTATACGGTTCTTTTTTTCCCTCTTGGCTTTTGACATATTATGGGCAAGAATGCAAAGTTTTTTTTGGTTGGAGGCAAGTTTCAAAGTTAACCAGGTTACCTTTTGTCTTCATGATCCTGCAGTTTAATAAACAGCTGATTAGCTCTTTATCAATAAACTTATCCGTCTTCTTCATTGTTGGTTTCTCTGGAACAACTTTTATATATTTAAAGTACGATTTGCAGGTGCAAAGAAATCAATTGTCTTGGCAGCATTGGTTCTTTTTGGTCTCTCCCTCACTGCTGTATTATCTGGTATAGCCCCACCATTTACAGAAGACACTGCCAGAGCTGTAAATGTATGTTCTACCTTTCATCTATGGGTTAACTAGAATGGGAAATTATTAATTTCTATTTTGCACTGCCAGTTCAATTTCATTTAGTTGTTGAACTTGCTTAAGATCAAATTGCATATGAAACTACCTAGGCATGTCAGTATACTTGAAGACAAATACGGGTTTTATTTTTAGCGTCCGTCTGAGGTACTTCCGAAAATCACATCAACTCTCAAAGGATGGTCTCAGTAAAGAGGGTTTCTACTGGTTCTGTTGAGTGCATCACCCTTTTGGTTATAATATCGCTAACAACTGATGCTCCTGCGTCTGTGAAATTACTTCATCAGGTTTTGGGTTATATGATCAAATAAATATGCATAAATAAATGTCAAACCACACAAGGTTTTGACACTAATATTTTGCAAGCAAATTACAAAGAGAGATATAAAATGACCATTTGTCTTCTTCAACACAATTTTACTGCTCAGAACCGTATGACCTGTTCAACACGAACTCCCATTCCATGTGGCCCAATAGTCATTTGACGTTGCTCTAGGAATTTCATTACTCACTCAATTCTTTTACATCATCAATAATATTTTGAATTGATTTGGGCCTTCATGAGATCTCTCAATTTGATTCACCACTTCACTTTTGAGAGACTATTTCGATGTTCATGATTCCCAACAGTGTTGTTCACCTCCCATTGCTGTTGAGTTTTTCATTTTCATTTCAGTTGTTCTGTTCATTTATCGGAAATATATTGATCACCCCACGTTATGGTATCCTGTGGTAATTCCAGAGTCAGAGAGCTCCTTTCATGGGAACACATTAGATCAGGGGTGTTTGATTCAATTAGGATGAAAATTCCAGCATAGAATGTAGAAATGAGCTTTATGTTGATTATACTACTTCAATTTCTCTTGTAACTTTACAAGCATAATTGTTGGGGAGAAGAAAACATTCCATTTCCCTGTAGCATAGTAATAAAGACATGTAATTCCATATTGTACCTTATTTTTGTTTAGTTTGTTGATAATAAGGTGAGGAATGAGCCATAGGGATATCCATTAGATTTGTCGGTGTGAACAATATTAGATAACTGGCAATTTTGTGACTGCTCTGATAGATGAAAGATAACTGTTACTGCATCGAAGCGACTTAGCTGATTGATTTTTCTCAGGTTGTGCACGTAGTGGATGCAACCATAAGCAAGCAAGAGCAGCCTGATTCTTACGTGTCTTTTTTCTCTACCACTCCTGGAAAATTGACAAAAGAGGTTGAGCAGATTGGAGGTGGTTTCACATGTGGTAGAGATAAGGTTGTAGATCTTGTTACTTTTTCAGTCAAATATGGCTGTTGGTCCTATGATAATACTAAGGGTGGCTGGAGTAAAACAGATATACCAACACTGCTGGTTGTAAATGATGGCAAGGGGGACAAAAGAATCACAGAGGTCTCGTTGGACACAAAGAGCTCAACAAGGTGGGTTCTTGCGGTCAATACTGAATACATAGAGGACTTCAAATTGGAAGGTATGAATAATTATTCCTTTTCTTTCTTGTTAGCTGTAATTTAGATTGATATCAGTTTGCAAATTCAGATTCTATTTCCAGATAGTCAAATGATTGTTAATCCAATTAGTTAAGATGGCAAAAGATAATGAATGATGAAAAGATCTTGCTTATTGGCAACCAAGGCTCATTGTCGGATCTTATTTTTTATTAGTTTTAACGAAAATATAGTTTTGAATCTTTTGACCATCAAAAAGGCCTGCTAGAATGAATCTCAGCATGGTTATCTAGGGGAATGTTTTTGGTTGGTCGAATTAATTTATTTTGAGAAACAAAGGCATATTTGGTCTCACCATTATGGCAGTATCGTTGGTGTCAAGTGAGTTATTCACCGAGCAGCCTGGTGCAATATCCAACAAGTCCATGAGATGACAAATATCGAGTCTTTAAAATTTTCGTTATCAGCAATTCATCTCATGTTATTTGTAATTTTTGCCAAAATTCTGCTTTTGTTTGCAACTATGGTTCAAAACATTGGACGTCTTGCCGCTGAGTGCAGAAAATTCTGAAGAGCTAATCCCGTTGGACGACAAGAGCAGTGTGGATGGATGGCACATTATTCAGTTTTCTGGAGGGAAAAATTCACCGACGAGGTTTGATATGACTCTTGTATGGGCCAATTCAACGCAAATTGCTCATGACGAAGGTAGCCAGAAGAATCAGCAGCCACTTCTTAAATTAAGAACAGACATGGATAGATTGACGCCGAAAGCTGAAAAGGTTCTGATGACGCTTCCTCCGTGGTGTTCACTGTTTGCGAAATCCACATTGCCCCACACTCTGGCCTTCCTAAGAGATCTCCCCGTTGAATTCTAGGCGCAAGAATGATCTGAAGCATGAAATGCATGTGATTCAAGATTGCACAGGAGATAGTCCTCTGCTGGTGGAAATGTAGGAACTATTGTTTTGTTTTAACAGGATCCTTAGCCTATGTATCATAATGCAATCACAGAAAGTCAAAGCGGTTAGAGAAGTTGTTTTCTTGTTTCGTACAAAGACAACTTTGTCATTGTCGTGCCTTGAACTAGATACATTAACCAAGTACTGCAGAAACACATGCTGCGCTGCTATGTTGTCATCGAGTTAAGGAAGTGTGAAAAGGACTTATGGTGTGGTTGAAGAGCTACCAAATTTTCTTATTTTTGCACACGTAACTCTTTTTATTTCGGTGTTTGGCAAAACGACCGTTAAAGTTTGGTTATATTAGTTTAGTCGTTCGATCGGGGGTGTGCTTTGGTTTAGATTCCGAGTCTTTGGAAAGTGTTCCGTGAATGCTTAGAGATGTCAATTTCTGAACATCGAATGAGGAAAGGAAAAGTTGTAATTTTGCTAAGGTGACGTCAAAGTAGATACAAATTAATCCACGGTTGGATTAATCAAGACCATTCCATCTTGCACTCGAAGTTGTCAATTATTTTGGTAATGGAGAATTTGTCTCTTGCTCGATCCCAACTATAAGCATTACTCGATCATCAAATGCCAGCCAAACAAATTATCGCGTCGCTTGTCCATTTGCTAGCTTATTAGTAGCATTAGCATACCGATGCATGTGAAGAGAAATGCCATTAGCATTTGGAAATCAGCAATTTTGCGGCAAAAGGGGCAGAACCCAAATTTACCATTCAAGAAAATATCCATGAGCAACAATATTTATTGGAGGTGAAAAAAAAGATAAGAGAAACTTTAGAAGGCCACATAAATTGAAATGAAGGTGATCTGTTGGCACACAATACCCACAGTGAAACGTTACAATAGTACAGACTTGGTCTTGTCTCTTTCCCTTCTCTCTGTCTCCCCGTGCATCGGGCAGACACCAGTGAAAAGAATCGCGAGTATCTTTGCCTCGTCAGAGAATCTGGGTGTGGAGAGAGGGAGAGAGGGAGGTGGGTGTGCGAGATCTTGTCCGAGAAATGCGGTCAATACCGTTAGGAACCGCCGTGTGCCCAGCTCTCCACCGAAACAAGAGCACCCACCTCAATTTCAAGAAACTCTCTCGCTTCCCTTCGCCTGGGGTCCCTCCTGCGCTCGATGACCACCTTCCCTCTGGACAAAGTACTTCCTCTTTCCTCTGGACTTTCTTCGGCTCTTCCTTGCTCGTAAAGCTTTGATTTGGATGCGTGCGTGTGTAGTTGGCCCCATAACGCCCTTCCCTTCTTTCTTTCTTTGTTTCTGGGAAATTCTTCGCCACGATTTTGGTTCTTGAGATGCTTGGTTGCTGAGAATTTTGAAATTTGGGATTTTGATATTGGTTCACACGTGGGGTTGATCTCCTGAGCCAGAGAAATATGATGTTATGGGTTGAATTACTTTGAGGGGATTCCTTCTTTGTGGTGATGAACTACAGAACTGGTCGCTGTTTAGTGCTTCAAGCTACTCATGGGTGATGGGTGTGTTGAGCTTGATAACTTGTATTCTGTTATCCAAAAGATTATGAGACGGTGTCGAAAGACCCCTGACGACTGGACAGTACGGGGATCCCGCTCCCTGATGAGCGGGCGGGGGTATGAGGGAGCCGCCCCCGAGCC
Source organism: Syzygium syzygioides (assembly GCA_031216285.1). Lineage (NCBI taxonomy): Eukaryota > Viridiplantae > Streptophyta > Magnoliopsida > Myrtales > Myrtaceae > Syzygium > Syzygium syzygioides. The sequence goes on along the minus strand of CM062248.1, from coordinate 35,907,618 downwards.
GCTAGAGGTATTTTATGTTCGGGCATAAAAGGATATATATGGAAAAGCTAAATATTTTAGGCTACGTGGGCAATTTTATAATTTGTGCCATATAGGGTTTCGCTATGTATATTTAGGGTGAAATGGATCTCTATAATAGAAACAGTGGGTGAGCAAGAGTGGTTATATATTTTTCTACGTTATTAGTGGAACGGATCTTTTTTCCCCTTGGACGTAGGTAGGTGGAACATCTCCTCTGTTGAACCACGTAAATTCTTGTGTTGTGCGAATTTTCATTATTTTCTTGCATCATTGATAGGATTGAATTTAGAGGGTGTTTCTTCTGTGCTGATTTGGTAATGTTGGTTGCATTCTGCCCTTTCTTTGCTTTGATCAGAAATAAATTATTTTACTTTCAATCATCTTTTTCTTGGTCTTGCCTTTTTTTTTCAATTGAATCACTGGAGCTCCAGTTGCTTTCTCCTAAGATTTGGGAATATGTTTGGGGAAACCAGAAATGACATTTCTGAAGCCCAACACTGCAGTAAGCTTGCATATGCACTGGGAATTGTTTGAGAAAGAATTTCTTACGGGTGCTCCTCGTTCTAAGTGCAGGACTATGCAGAGCCAGCCAAGTGGTGGAATTATTTCCAATGGTGTCTCCCGAGATTGTTGTCCGGGAGGCCCGGTTAGAGGACTGCTGGGAGGTAGCCGAGACTCACTGCAGTTCTTTTTTCCCCGAATACTCGTTCCCTCTGGATTTTGTCTTGAGAATTGACAGGCTGGTGGGAATGCTTGCTGGATTCTCGATACCAAATGGTTGCCGGAGAGTGTGCCTGGTCGCTGTCATTGGCAACTCAGGCAGTGAAGCCTTGTTATTTGGGAGTGAAGACATCAGAATAGGTGGTTTTGATGGAAGATTTAGTGTCAATAAGGGCTATGTTGCTGGTATATTGACAGTGGACACTGTTGCTGACTTTCTACCAAGAAAGGGACCGCTAAGGCAGAGAAGGTATGAATTCTGTTAACAAAACCGTATCATTTTTTTTAGCAGTCAAGTATTCTTTTTCAGGATCTCAGTCCTCGACCATAGAAAATTCAGGCTGATGGTCTCGATAACCCAAATTCTGGCATAAACAGCTAGTCTACCATCTATTAAGATCGTATTTTTTTTCTTGTAATAAGAAAAGTCTTGAGTAATATGTTGCTTGATTTGATTTGCCGTGAACACTTGACATGAGTCATACTTTAACTGTTTATGTAAAACTAAACAGGCCATAAGCTCCTTTACCTTATGATTGAACCGAAGTTGCATTACCAAATGGGCCAAGGCAAAGAATTAAATAACATGTTTTGGAGGTAGAACTACAAAGTAGTTGTCCTGTTGCTTCCCCCTAGTAGGGTCTAGAGAGATCGAAATTTCTTCTATTGTTAGAAAGTCCAACCAAGATACTTAAGCTAATAGGTGGAGGGAGACATGTATATAAAGAGCATATAAACCCCATTATCAAACGATATCCCATATATTTTCAAAACCCCATCTCATGTATAAGCCGGATTAGGAGTATCACTTGCAATTTGACTAATAGGGGTGAACCTGGCTTTGTTATCATGTTAAAAGTCTAATCCAAGAGCTTAAACCGATACATGAACAGAGGCCATATGGATTAAAAAGGATATACATTCCATTGTCAAGTGATGTGGATATTTTCAACATCTATAATTATTCTTTTGACCAGCTATAAAGGTTTCGCATCTTCACATGAACTTATAGGTAGTTTATGACTCTCCTTTTGGGGATTCCAGTGTCAACTCTATGCTATTAGTGCGTGGTATCTTCCTGGAGATCAGGGAGCCTGATGCATTTTGCATGGATGAATGGTTTGCAGAGTGTTTTTGATAGATTTTCTTTTCCTCCTTGTGAAGCAAGCTGATGTCTGAGATAACATGTCACGTGTCACATAGTACCATACTGCAACTATGATCTGGCGAGAACTGAGTAATATTAAATCAATCCACTCATGCATTCAGAAAGGCATTACCTGAAAGTTATTTTTAGGAGTGACTAATTAAAGCCTTCCCCATGACTAGACATGACTGCTGACTGAAACCTTCTAGTTGTATTGCAAGGTAAAAAGCTGTCTTGCATAAAAACATGAAGCTTCCCGGCCAGTGTGCTGATCAGAGGTAGGAAAGTGAAGTTGCTCTAACTTATGGGAAAGGGAAATAATACATTCATGGTCTAGTTTTAGATGAGAAGTGAGAAGTTTCTCCATTTTGTGTCTTACATGGCATTGGCCTTTGCTTTTACTTCAATACTTATGCTCACCGAGTGTGTGCACACCCTAGCATTTTTTCTGTGATGGGAGTGGAGGAGGCTGGGTCTGTTGCTGGGAATGTTTATCGTAGTACAATTTGTAGTGGGGATGTTATTCTCATTCTGAATCTCATCTGCTGTGGAAAGATGTCACATTCTATCTTAAATAGGGCATTCGCTTCTACCTCAAACTTATGTAACGATAACACTTTGACTATAAATAGTTTATCATGTCTTATTGGAGATTTTACCCGATATTCTTTGAGGTTAATCTGTGGTGACGGAAAAATGGACTATGCTGTTGTAACGTTATTTAGTTCAAAGCTGTACTGGATGTCATCACATATACCTTTGTGGGAAGCAACTTCATTGTTGTTGTCGGTGTTGTCATTGTCGTTGTAAATGTTGGCGGCATTGGAGCGATATCTATGTTTGCTGGAGCAAATTTTCTGTTTTTTTTTTCTTTTCGAAATTTTCTGGCCATTTTTTCTACTAGAGTGAATTCTCTTTACTTCACAGTTTTATAAATGAACTTTGTACTTTCGTGCCTAGTCAAAGTCAACATTTAGAGGCTTGGAGCTTTAGCATCATTTGTATGATGAGATTATTCATTCAATTACCTTGACCCTCTTCACAACTTACCATTCCAGGACTGGAATCGCATACATATCTAACGTTGCAGTTCGCGAGAAATACCGGCGAAAGGGGATAGCTAAAAGGCTCATAGCTAAAGCCGAGGCTCAAGCGCGTGGCTGGGGATGCCGAGCCGTTGCATTGCACTGCGACTTGAACAACCCGGGGGCGACCAAGCTGTACAAAGGCCAGGGCTTTAGAAGCATCAAGGTCCCGGAAGGAGCGAATTGGCCTCAGCCCAAGACATCTCCGGACATCAAATTTAGCTTCATGATGAAGCTTCTCTAGAGCCCGGCCGCCACCTGTAGACATTCTTAAGAGCAATATATTAGGAAAGATAAGACGAAGGAGAAATGTAGATTAGGAGTGACCTTGCTTACTTGTAAATTTGTTAAGAATTAGACTTAAGGAGTAGCTGTAGATCTTGCTGCACCACATGGTTGATGCTTATGCGTGATGTTAGTACCATCATTATTTGTAATATAAAATGTCTGAAGCTCTTGCGATTACAATTTTGTGAAAAATTTCATACTTTCTCAGAATTTCCCTCCTATCTTACTCATGTTTCGAATGCAAAACTCTTCAAAGCAGGAACAAAAACTCGGCTTGCTCCCGTCATCTTCGTCGAGAGGTCTCGAGTTCGATTCCTATCTTTTTCTAATGACCAAATAAATAGGACAGCAATCGCACTTCATTCAATAGGGAAGGGTGTGCATTCGTACTTCACAATCTACAATGCATGGAAATCCATGGATATCATTTTTAGATTTCTAGCATTCCAGTGTGATTCTTATTTGCATTTTTATTGCACTAAAAGTCATAAAACTTGTCACGAATTGAGTTCTAAAACGTTCAAAAAATGCAATCAAGTTCTGAAACATATGAAGTTTGAGCAATCAAGTCTTAAAACTTGTTAACATTTATAGTTTGTCAAGTAGAACGGAGTTAGTGGAAGGACTTGATCATACTTTTTGAAATTTTTAAGACTCCATTACACTTTCACGACAAATTTTAACACTTTCAGTACGTTTATCCTTCCTTATTTTCATTGTCTCCAATAAATCTGTTAAACCAATTTGGAAATGCAATGGTACGCTTCCGCCTGGGAGGCCCATGAGAAGGGCCCATTGGGCCCAGCCTCTCGGCCCGCTTCCTCGATCCTTGTGGGCCCATCTCTGGAAATTATCATTTCTTTATTCTCCCATCTCTATTCATGCTGTGCCTGTCCGATCTCCCTCTCCATCTCCTTCTCTCTCTCTTCTGCAACTCGATTTCGGATCACCGTCGCAAGTGCGAGGAGACCTCGAATTGAATCCTCAGGTAATTCGCGAGCTCACGCACCTTCAATTCACGCCGATTTCCCCCGTATTTCCCGAGAATCTGTTCTCCGGCGCTCGCCGGTGGAACCGATTGAGCCGGAAAAACGAACGAGACGGATCGTCTCTCCAGATCGAGCGGAATCGGCCTTTCTCATCCCCCTGGTTGCGGTTCCGGATGTGTTTTCTGAGCTGATTTCGCTGAATCGGCATTGATATTCAGGTTGGAAAATGGAGGACGGGAAGGAGCAAGAGCGTCCGAGCGCAAATGCTCCGGCGGATTCCGAGAAATCCGTGCCTTCGTCCCAGGAGGAGGTTGCATATGCTTATCTAGCTCCTTTGCGTGCGCGAATTCTCGCGGATTAGACTCTGAGCTGTGTTCGTTTCACTGTTTTAGTTCGCTTTTTGTCGAGAGCGATTACGCTGCGAGGCTCATCGAGTTCGCTTCTGGATTTATTGCGTATCTGCCTGCTTGATCGTGTTTGCTGGTAGAACCGATGTGAATTTGAGATTCGTCTGCCTGCTTGATTGTGTTAGCTGGTAGAACCGATGTGAATTTGAGATTCGTGCTATCCTTAACACTCTATGTTGGCTGGACCTTGTCCTGTAAACTTGCTTATTTATACGCATTTACGACGTACGTGTACTTGTCTATTAGCTGAAATTGTTATTGACTTGTTGTGGAAAGTCCTTGGCTTTTTTGGAGTAATTTCTCATTTGCTCTTTGCTTGTAGATATCTAAGAAGGATGTTATCTATTGATTACTTGTAGGCATTATTTACCGATTGCTTTGTGCATCAATAATTCTACTGAAGTTTGTTAGGAACCAATGGAATAGAAAGAGATGCACCTATGCAAGAACACAAATGAATATTTCTTTCTGATCATGTTATTACTGAAGACATCGTTCTAAAATAATTTTTCTGAAGCTTGTAAGTTATATTTACTACATTAACCGATGAATTAATAGGACAATCAATTGACATCCATTCTGATCATTCAAGAAAAGAAAAAGATATAGGCATCCATTGTGGATGCGTTTTCCGTTAACTTAAATATGTGGAATTGTTAGTTGTTTTGTTTGCTTCTTTAGAAATTGCCGAAGCATCACAACATCCTGCAAGTTACCTCTGTTCTAGTTTCTGAATCTATGTGATCGGCACATATTTGTTTTACACTTCAGGAAGCAGTTGTTAAGAAAAAATATGGAGGAATAATGCCCAAAAAACCACCACTCATTTCTAAGGTATTTATGGTCTTATATTGATGGTTTCCAAGAGATGTTGGTCTTTTGTGGTCTTTACTTAAAATTTGACTTTGTTGCCAGGACCATGAACGTGCTTATTTTGATTCTGCTGATTGGGCATTGGGAAAGGTACTTTAATTTGAATGATGTTCTTCCCTAACTCATTTTTTGTGGTTCAAAACTTGAATATGGAGTTGAGCTATCTCAGTAATATTTGCCAATTGACTTTTGATTATTACAGCAAGGTGGTGAGAAGCCAAAAGGACCTCTTGAAGCCCTTCGTCCCAAGTTGCAGGTAATCGTCGAGCTGGCTTTTTGCTTTTTGCTTAATCTAAATCTCGTGGCTGATGCACTTTGACTTTCTTAACCTAAAACATCTCAAATTTTCACAATGTACAGTATGTTGGCAGATAGATTCGCATATAGTTTTTTTCATAACTTTTTATCCTAGATTTTGGCAGGAAAGCAGAAAAGTTGTTTTTCAATTTTGAAAAAATATAAACAGACATGACCATAATTTCTTGTTTAATTGGATAGGGAGCTGCACTGAATGTGACTGTTTTATGGATCTGATGGGCTTAAGTAGTGTTTTGTCACTAAAAACTTTACGTGGACGGCCATGCAGTTTCTAAGTGCATATTGCGTAATTTAATTGATGGCGAAAAATGTTTTAAATCTTTGTCGACTGTAGAGCTGTGACTTCTCTTTCCATTTTTTTCCATTTTTTAGGATCTATTAGCCATGAATGGCAAGTAAGTAGGGTTGGAAATTAGTCAGACAAAAGTGGTTTGGGTTAGGGAAGGGACTTAATGGAGATATCCCTAAGTATAACAGGGCGATATACCTGTAGATATCATAATTGGTCATATTTCAATCACTCAAGAAGCTAGTAATGTAGCAAATGGCCGATTAAGAAAAAGCCTTCTCGCATATACTGATATGTACTTCTCTTGTGTACAATTGCAAAATTGTATGGATTTCTGGACCTGACTTCAAAGGTTTGCAAGAACTGAACCTTTTTGTGCATCTTCGTAGCTTAATTATGTGGAGTATTAGAGAAACTACGTTTTAGAATACTTAGTTTCTAATTTTGCAAAAGGAAACTGGCGATGAATTTGACAAGATATCAGTTTGTTTTATCTCCTCTATACCTATTAGGAATCTGGGACTCTTGATGCCATGAAATTAGTTTATCTGTCAGTACCTTTTCTTATAAATGTTAAAGACAACCGGTACCTAAACCTATCTGTAGATGATCAAATTGGATGAATGAAATTTTACGTGCGAAAGTTTTCTTTCTGGCACTACTATAGGAAATGATAGTTTCAGATTTGTAACATCAGGCACTGTTATCACTGGCTAACTTACCAAGCATATGAGAGAGTGCGAGGTTTAGTGTTTTTGATTTATAGATTGCTCTAATGAAATGTTTCAGACAATGAGATTTATACCATAGCTGTCATATTATTCTTGTTCTTTTTGACGCTGTGTTATTCCTACATTTAGACAACTTTCGTGTTTGCTAGGGCGTGTGTCCTTTGTAGTTGCTCTTCCCCTCCTCCCCTGTTCCCTGGTGGTTTTTTTTCTGTTTGCTTGAATGAGAGAGGGTCCTTGTGCTTTCCATCCTTTGGAACAAGATATCCTGATCTCAATTTACATCTGAGAAATGTTTTCAAGTCCTTAAATAACAGGGTGAGTTGGTTAAGCTAACAGAGGCAGTGACATAATTTTTAATCTCCATGAAAGGAAAAGCTTCTCATCAGATCATGAGTCAATGGAAACAGTCAGTTTCATGCAACTTATGGGTGGAAGTCGGGACTTTTAAGTGTTTTCAAACATTGTTAATCCTCTTGATTTGAGTTGTGCAAGCACTTTGACTTTCCTAGAATTGTTCATTTAAATTCACTTTCGGCCTATTTATCTGTCACTGTCCTAATGGTCCTAGCTTCTAGACATCAGATCATATAGGCCTCAATGTGACAGCTAATAAATTTCTACAGTTCTGTAAGTGGTGGATTGATACCCTTGCCAATTTGGGGTATGCTAGCTGGGGAAGTACTAAAGATAGTTAAGATCTAATTTTTCAGGTGAGAGGGAGATCATGCCCACATTATCTTTAATAATCCGCCATTGTAGCTTAAAACTACTGGGCCTTGGGGAGAAAAGATAATGCAAGAGAAGTCATGGAGTAATTTTGATGAATCAGTTCCAGCACTATTTATTAAGTGCCAACTCTCAAGAATGTTAAATCACTTTGCATTATCATGAATCATGACATTATTGGCAGGCCCCATGTTTGCAAATTCTGTGCCTCATTTGGTTATCATCAGGACTATTCAATCGTAGATTTCTCCTCTAGAAATCATGAGGGAATAGCTTCTCCTCTCTAGGATCACATATGGGGCCAAGGCTAATTTAGGATGAGTATCTTGACGAGCAGTGGGGCTGCACGCCTGTTGTGCACGCAACAGGTGTGTCCTTGTACTTGAGGTTGTCACTTGTTGGAGCTCAATTAGCTTTCGTCAGTTGCATTATCATGTGGTCTGTTGAGTATCATCCAAAACAAATTGTCTTCAAAAAACTAACATGATATTTACCCTATTGAGCATGCCTTTTTTCTAACGTGGTTCTCATGGAGTGTCTGTGTTCCTTCTTGCCAGCCAACACAGCAGCAAACACGCTACCGAAAGTCTCCTTATGCTCCTTCTGGTGAAGGTAAGCCTGCTTATTAACATCACCACCCCAAAACATCTTATCAACCCTCTTTGTTGAGAACTGCATAAGTGCACATCTCTACAGTAAATTGGGTAACTCCACATCATTTTCTTTCAGCTTATGTGTTAAAAAAATATAATTGACTGCAATGTTCTTTATTTAGATGGTGGGAATGCTCCAACCGAGGAAGCGACTCCCCATGAATGAGAGGCTGCTTGTGAGGACTGTATCACCTGTTATTTGACGTGTATGCAGTTTACAAGTGAAATTCTTGTTGCTTCCAGGAGTAAAAAGTGGGAGGGTGACGATTGGGTGTTAGCTAAGAGAGAGGAAATTGATAGAGACTGCAACTCTGCATTTGAATTTTTCTGTTTTGGCGCTCCTAAATTTCGTGATTGAAAACGGATCTCTTCTGAGTGAAGGGCTGATTGACATTGGAAAAGAAGAAAACGGGAGGTTTATATTGGGAGTTTATTATGAGCTCTGTGCCACGTCTCGTATGATGAAGTTTAAAATTTCAGTCATCTCTCTTGTTTATTCTAGTGTGATGAATCGGAAACCAAAATAGGCCATAAAACCAGAAGGTTTCAGGCTTTCAGCCGAGGGCCCTTTGAATTCTGCACTGCAGTAACAGGAGAGAAATTGAACAAATGACTCTGCCTCCTTGATTGGCTTTGTTCAGCAGTTCTCTCCAATAGAAGGAGCACTTTCCTGGTTGTTCTTTCGTTATCCCTTTGAGATGGTTAATGTCCACAGGCTCAATAGCTCAAAAGAGCCACCGCCTGTTTAAATGGTCCTTCGACTATCGTAAGATCAGATTTGGCCCTCCGGTTCACTTCGAGGCGGTACATAAAGATCATGTGTTGGAATTAGTTTTGTTAAACTTGGGCACCTCATCTTGCCTTCTAGCTACTCACAACTCAAGCTTCAAAAAATTGATCCTCGACAATAACAGATTAAGAGAACGGGAAGTGGAAGGTCAATGTCATCCAAAACTCAAATGGCTAAGCTACTAGCATGTCATGGAGAAAAAGTCGTGGCGTGATATTGTTAGATACAACTCACAAGGATCACACTTAGCGTGCTCGTACATCTTAACCACCAAAGAAAATAAATAAAAAAAAAACCATCCATAACATCCCGATAACTAATCTCACGCTGAATCATGGAAAAAGTCTCAAGTACTAGTGGATTTTTGTCCGTATGATTCTTATTAACTTCTTCAGCGGCCATCTCTGAAAGTTGCTTCAAATATATCAATACCACTCAACTGCTAACTGGTCGATCAAAATTGAATGCAGAGTTATTCCTCTCAATTGTCCTCGTAATACTACCATATATTACACGGACCTTGTTAACGGTCGTCGGTATATTTACTAAGGAAATACTTTGATCTTCGACGCATTAATTGCACATAACTCGAGGGAGGTGGCGTGTCGAAAAGTATAACATCTCCTCTGACAGGAGTTTCGTCAAAAAATTGAAGGACACCCATTTGTAAAACCATGGTGATAACGAAACGGGGAAAACAAAACAAGAAATGAATCAGACACCACACGTGATGGAGCAAAAAAGTTGGCCTTGGTCTTGCGCTTGCGTCGCAAATGCAAATCCCCCAATTTTCAAATGCGATCATATCCAAGTAAAGAAGGAGGGGGACAGGAGAATCAGAAGACAGACTGGGAGTCATTCCGACTCACGATCCATTTTGCTTGCGTGAAGTTGGGCCGAATCGAGTTGACTGATGTATGGCATGGAGTTGTGTGCAACCCCCTGGCATTCTTGGATCTCGGTCCGTCCTCCCCCCGCGCCCCCATCTTTCATTATCCATTTTAACTTACTATTAAACCCTCTCCTCCAAGCGACATCGCACCACGGAATCCATAAAAACTTCAACCCCTGCCTCCTTGGGTTTACCTCCCTCCCCAAGAAAAAAACTTTCAAGTGGCAAGTTCTTTCAAACAAAAGGAGAAAAAACAAAAAATTACGAAAGTCAACTCAATTTCCCAAAAGTAGAGAAAGTCACGGCCTTTGAGACGGCGCGTTTACTGTTGCTCAACATTGTTTGCTCATGTGATAACCCCCCCCCCATGTCAAATTTCTGTCTTCATTCTTTTTTTAAGTTATGTAACCTGGCATTTCTTAGCTGGTTTCTCAGTGAACTCTTCTTGGGCTCTCACCGTCATTCAATCTCGTCATATTCATTTATTTTTTGGTAAAAATTATCAAGAACCTCAAACCATATGCACCATGACACATTTATCCTAAATTTTTTCTCAGTAAAACACAAAATCTCAAACTTAAACTCATGTGACACATTTACCCTCCGTCAAGATTCTATCAACGAGCATTCTTAAAATTTTGCTTGCTTGAAAGCAAATACCGTTGACTTAATTTAGTGAAATAAAAAGGATACTGTTTTGGCTGAAAAATCATTTTATGAAATCTTAACAGAGAGTAAATATGTCACATTAATACAAATTTATGGGTTTTTTGTGTTACTTGAAAAGGTTTAGGGTAAATATGTCACGGTTGGTATATTTTGGAGTTTTTTAGTGTTCCAAAAGAAGTTCTAAATGTGTTACGGTAGGTATAATATGAGATTTTTTACGGCTTTTTTCCCTCTCTTTTTTTTTTACCGTATGTGATTGTGGCGCATATGCATCCATGCAATGGTATCTGCAGCTCGACAAATCTCCCTAAACAAACGCATGCGTAAACAGACTGAAACCTTCTTTGCGCGTCGATGTTGGTCGAAGTCACATGTGAGTTTTGATAAGAACTGCATCGAAGACAGTCTCGGACAACGCAAGTTCGCTGCGTCCCCGGCATGTGAACGCCAATTGGGTAAACCGTCTTCATTAGGTACGTGGACTTCGAAGGGACACAACTGCGTCTGTCTAATCTTTTTCCTCCGCCTCCTCTTTCTTCTCTTCATTGGTAAGAGAGAGAGAGAGAGAGAGAGAGAGAGAGACTTTGCTTATTGTTGAATGGAAGAGAAGGCGTGCGGATCAGGAACAAAACAAAGGGTGTTCCTAGACTCACGAATCTTGGTCGGCCTCATGGTCATGTCAAACTCTCTCTCTCTCTCTCTCTCTCTCTCTCTCTCTCTCTCTCTCTCTCTCTCTCTGCTATTTGGGGTATCCTAAGGCCCTAGGCAAGACCAAACCCCAGTTGACTAATCTTTAATTTCACATGGATTCCCACGTTAAATTGCAATTATTATATAAAGTATACGAAGGGACCGGCCCAAATCCCACGAATTGACATAAATGTTTCCCCGCGAATTGCGCCATACAGTGTAACTATAGTAAAGAAGAAAGGAAAACCAAAGAAAGATCGAAGCACACGAGCGCAGCGCATTGGGATTGGGATGGTTGAACGTGTTTGGAAGCTTGTCCGTCTTCGGTGCCTTCCCGTGTGCCACCCTCCACTCGATGCCATTATCACCCCCGCTCCTTTCTTTTATTCGATATGGATTTCTATAAGGATTATATCACGGAAAGTTCGCGACGAAAAAGTTTGATTTAGAAAATATCGATTGTACGTGCCATACAAGGATATCGATGGGAGGGTTCGTATGTGAGTAAGATTCGACTCAAGAACTTGCGAAACCAATATGAATTATGATATAAATCTAAATATCGAGTTTATTAAATGAAAATATGTATCTCCCTCTCTCCCTAAACTTTTTCTAACTTGGATCCATTTGAACACGATTCCGTTTGTGGATGCTTCTTGTTCCAGGAATCCAACAGGAAATTCCTTAAACAATGAGAAAACATGGAAGATAAGAAGCTGTCATTTGACTAACATTTGCCCCTAGCATAGGATCTATAACCATAAAACCCTAAAAATAATTGTAAACTAAGTTGTAGCGTTCAACAAAGTGCACCTCCGTTGGGATTCTGACTTTTGTTTATATGTTTCGTTACCACACCATTAAATATTTAACGCCAAACCTTCCTTACGACCCGGCTTCCTTGATCCGACCTCCCTGTCACAATCTCACCAGAAATCTGCAAAATCAATGTGAATTTTTTGTCTCTTTAGTTTTTTCACTCGCTAGAGTGGAATCTGAATCTCATTTCTACTTCCTTTTGTTTTTCATTATCTTTTGTTTGTTCCTTTTCCGAAGGACACTCGTTGTCAATGCTGTGTTTTCCCCTCGTTGCTAAACAGCACACTCTTTGTCAACTCAGCAGGTAAGAACTTGAGCCTATTTTCAGGACAATAATTCTCAGTCCCACGTGCAACTCTGGTTCGTTTGAAATTGACAGATAACAATGACCCGTCGATCGTGATACTTGACAGTTTCTTTTATTAAAATGGTTCGTGAAAAGAGAGAACTTACAAAGTCAAGTGGTAGCATCCACTGTGTTGAAACTTTTTCGAGCCTAATGGTTTTGCAATGTTATATGCACACTGAACTGGCTGAATGCATTCTAGAGATGGATGAATAGCATGTGGCTATTAGTGCAGAAGATCGCAGATGTGTGTGTGTGTGTGTGTGTGTGTGTGTGTGTGTGTGTGTGAGAGAGAGAGAGAGAGAGAGATTACTCCCAGCACATAATCACAGTGATTTTCCAATGGCATGCATAATGCAGATCAAAATGCAACTTCTTTATCTTACATGGGCAATATGATTGCTTGAAGTATAATGACCTTCCAGATGGGCGTATGAAGTTGACTTGACACACAAGACGGGGCCGACAAAGAAAGCAAAAAGATGTACCGCTGCAAGCAAAAAAATACACAGATTTGAATGTCGCACTTAGACCCATATTAAGTGTCCTACATGAGCAAGATGGGTTTCTGTTCTTGACCTAATCTTGCTTTAAGTATCATCAGATTCTGGTATGTTGTTTGAGCTTTGCATATGCCCCGATAAGATCGCATTGACAGTGGGTGGGTGTAATTCAAGAAGAGGGATTGCAGATGAGAGCATGGAAACGGAGGCGCGAGAAAGCCATTGACAATTCTAATCGAACAACTTACTAAATAAAGATGCATTAATTACTCTTCTAATAATATCCAAAGTAAAAGATGGATTATGTGGGTATTTCACACATATCCAAATGCAGAAGAAGATGAAGATAACAATCTCAAAATTCATCTGTACATTTAATGGCTCATCATCAGCTATCTCGCTAAATCTTCATAGCGTAACCCGCAGGAATTGTTAATCTCTTTGCTGTCTTCAAGAAGTCACTGCAATAGAAAGCAATTTCGGAAACATTAAATCAAATGAAGAAGATGCAAGAAAACAGAAGGATCCAACAAGAATCACGAAATATGAGTAAGAATAAGACGGCAAGAAGAGGAAGCTAGTTTACCTAAAGGGTTCATCACCAGCATTCTTGATAGCACCGGCAGCATCCGAGTAGAGGACTTTACTGAGCCTCTCCGAGCCATTTATCCCAAACATGTCCCTGAGATTCCTATACAGCTCCTCATACGAACCGAGGACCGACAGGTCTAGAGTTCGCCCCACGTTGTCCGACTCCATGAACACCTTGCAGTGACCAGTCCCCAAGTCGAGGTCAGATGCCCGGTCTCGTTTAAAGCCGGTGAATCCATCATCAGAAGAGCTCTCCACCGTACCGTTGTAATACAACACGTTGTTGCGGGACCCCTCGGAGGAGTTCGACATCCTCTCCTGATTCCCCTCTGACGAACATCTTCCAGTTGTGTCCCCAGAGCAACTCTCAGAGTTCTGCTGATCAACGAGAATGAGTTGACCAAAGAGTAATATGTGGGGTGACTTCTTTTCGCAATTCTCCTTTGAGGAGTTTTCTGAAGTTCCCATCCCGAGCAAGCAAGAGATGCTACCACTGTTATCCTCCGGCGCACCAAAGAAGGCGCCACCTGAAAATCTGGTAGATACTGAAGTGTGATTGAGGGGGTGGGACCCCACCGGAAACAGACCCGAGTGCAGTTGATTAAGACGGAGTTCCGATGAAGATCTTAGGAATTGAGCATGCCTGGCTCCCTGTATGCCTGCGGGAATGTTATCCGGTATAAAACATAAAGGGCTGTTTGGTCCAAGCGGGTTGTTAGGAAAAGGGGGGACCGGAATCTGGTCGAGTATGGGAAAGTTTGGCGGTGTCCTTAACTTCTTTCTTGGGGGGGAGAAAGGTGAGAGATGGATAGAGGGCATGTTCGACACCAACTCTACTAGCCATGGACTGACACTCTTCACATTTTGGAGTAGATCCGGTTCATCCCAAGCAACCTGCACAATCACACGCATGAATTAGTTTTCAGTAAACATGAGCATATACCGATTGCAACATTGGAAAAAAAATGTCTGGAATGACTGTCCCAAGAAAAATGATGGATCCTAGATCCAGTTATTTCGAAATGTCAACTGCATATCTGATTCAAAATGGAAGTTGAAGAGACCAAGGGTTTGTCTAGGCGGTCAAGGAGCGAAGCACTAAACCTAAGCTCAAGGCTTAATGATGTAACACCGATTCATTGCGCAATGTTCTATTTCTCCTTCATTTTCCCCAAGAAAAGATGATGGCCAAAGAAACACTATTCTAATTATGAAGACATAGCAGATGATGGCATTTCTTGCCAAAGTTGACAGATGCAACTAGCAGATCGAAGCGGAGCAAGCATCCATACAGAAAGCAACACTCAAGAATTTACCATTTCAAGTGAAAGCATACTGAATCAGAAAAGTTTGTGTTAAAACCAAGGGAAACAACAAGAAGCAATGCACCAGAGACTAATTGAAATTTCAAAACTCTTAGTCAATGATGAGTGTGCCGAAACATTGTTAAGAGATACCTGTAAAATTCGCCAAGGGGAACTAGGCCAACGAATCGGGTCAGCGACCTGTACAGATGATATAGTCCCCATGAACCAGCTAATTCGAGAAGCATCCTCTGTCTCAAACGGCATCTTGAACCTCATTCCTGAGCACCACTGGACCTGCATTGCCACGCTAACAGAGGACGCCCTCACGAAAAACTCTGGAGTACCAGCGCGAGGATAATACACCACCTCGAATGGCTGTCCTTTCGCTGCCAGAGTCGCTGCCTGTAATACAGATTCACCCGTCACTTTCCTCCTGAATTCCCCACTACAACTTTTCTGCATCAAATTACTCCCCTCTTCCCGTGCGAACATCGAGTATCCTCCGAAATTCCCAGAGGCAGAGTTCCATCCACAAGCATAGTCCTGCCCACCTACGCCGATCCCCCGTTTCGCACGGCGTATCCCAACACAGAGATCCCCATTCTCTGCTCTCAGGAACACAATCGAATCGCCAGCTACAAGCTTCTTCTGGTTCACGAAATTCCCCCACCCCGTGGTCAAAAGATGGCGACGCGGGGTCCCTCTGTATATGTGCCGGAATTTCCAGCTCTCTCCGTGCACATCCTTGGCCACTATGGTCTGAACTGGAGGTTCGGCTGAGTAATCCAAGCGAGGGAATATCGTCTCTGCGCAATACCGCGGTACAGAGAACCCCCCGCCGTTATTCGCGTCCGACTGCGTTAACGTCTTAGCAAAAGACGCCACCTTTTCTAAGTTCTCCGTTCCCTCATTTCCTAGAGAGCCGTCATCGTCTAGGTGATGATACTCGTCGCTTCTCATGGGTGTAAGGGTTATTTTGGCGTAAACCTCATCATTTTCGGGATCAGCCATGTACTTTATGGCGGCGAGCCTGCAAAGAATGAGAGGGGGGATTTGGAAGCTCCCGAAATCGACCGTCCCTTGAGCGTGCTCGGCATGGCCTTGAGGGAAGTAAAAGACCTTCGAGTTCACCGGTGGCATTTGAACCATACCACCGGCACAAGCGTGCCAGAGTTGAGAGTCTAAGCACTTTTGTGGGTTCCTCTTCAGCGATTCTTTTCTCGAATCCATGATTGAAATCATGAAGCGATCGTGGACAAGCTCAAGCATACAAAAATCCTTCCTCGCCAAAGGATCTCTGAGAATATTCTGCGGCTGCAAATACAATCTTATGAGTTCACATGATTACCGACAAACGAAGCAGCAATGAAACAGAGCCACCCGCGCACATTGCAAACAAAAATTTCGGCAATAATTGACTTATAAATTAACCTGAGAGTCACAATTTTCAGTTCATAAATGTATAAAGAAGACATCTGCTTGAATTGAAACTTCATTTTTTGAAAAGATTTCACAGAACAGAGTAGACTCATAGCCACCGAGTTTACATCCTCTCAGCTTTCTCACCAACCAAAGAAGCAGTAATCAGATTCAGCCTGAAACACACCTCCGAAAACAAAAGCGACGAGGGGATAAAAAAAAAAGAAGGAAAAGTGTCTTGCCTTTCCGTCAAATCCAAGAACCAGAACAATTCCGACTTTGAGACCAACAGGCAATCCTCACTCCGTGTCAAAGGTTAGAAACCGGAGGAAGAATCGAATCCCAGAAGCCAACGAAACTCCAAAACTGGTTTCTTGATGTCGAGAAAAGCAAAGGACCCGTAAAGCTCAATCCTTTTGCGAGGAAAAAATGGTAACAAGAGAGAAGGGTAACTCTGCTCTAGAAAGAGAGAGAGAGAGAGAGAGGGAGAGAGAGAGGCAGAGGGTCTGGGTGTGGTTCCTGTCTGGGGGAAGTGTAGACAATTAGAGGCTTTTTAAGCGGTTGAGGAAAGTATAACAGCCCAAAAGAAAAAGCGGTTCAGGAGAGAGAGAGAGAGAGAGAGAGAGAGAGAGTGTCTACACAACAATGTACTCTCTTCACACACACACACACGCACACATACCGGAAGCTCCCTTGCCGACCAAAACTGTTACAATTTGACAGGGAGAGCAGAGCAAATATATATAAACAAGGTTAATCTGCAAGATTAAATATTTGTTTGTTTAGTTGTTGGTGTCGAGTGTGCGTGGTTTGTATTTTGTGGGAGCAGAGATTTTCTTGATGCTTCGATCCATGTTTGTTGCATGACCCCGAGGGAAAAGCCAAACCAGGGTGATTTTCACTCCTTGATTTCTCCTTCCCCCCTTTGCTCGTCGACAAATCCCACTGAACATGATTCTAGACACCCAAACCAACATTGCACCAACCCACCAACAAGTTATGCAGATCCATTTCCTTCCATTGCTTTAATTAAATAGCGTGTCGAAGACATGTTTCTTGGTCACACCCATCTACAGTCTTCGCTTATCTATCTGCGATGGCGTTTAGGATTTTTCCTGAAAACTCTTTTCCTCACTTTTTTTTCTTCAAAGAATTCTACAAACTGGGGACGACTGAGATCGACCAGAAGGAAAAAAATGGAAAAAAAGAGAGAGTAGGAAATCAAGAATGGTGCAAAGTCAAACCAGAAGGAATCCTAGAAATTAAGAATGGTGCAAAGTCAAAACACCCCCATATAAGCTCTTGCAAGAACGCCCCACCCCCATGTTCAAGATTGTGTTCCACTCCACAGAGTCCAGAGTCCACACCACCATGGCAAGTCAAAATGGCTCGTGCATGAAGCATCCTATGAACCGACGATCCCGACATTTTTGAGTCAGTCATTGCATGCATTCCCATGAAATGGAGAAAGAAAAGATTTCTTTTGGCTTTTCGGGTTCATCATTTTTGTATTTATTTATTTATTTCATTTACGTTGTTAACAGGCAAAAGTTTGTCAAAAGGAGAGGGCGAGTTCAACGGGGAGGTTACCTCTGAAATCAAGGCAACCGTAATTAAAAGATTTCACAATAACAATTAGTCAAAGATCATCTTGTTCAAGGCCCCCTAACTCTGCGGCAAACTAGGGTTAGGGTTTCCTTCCTTTTAAACTAACCGGGTTTTGATCATCAATGTGTGCTTGGTAATTGGTCAACCAAGACAGGATGTCACTGGTTGTTTGTGTGCGTTCCCGATTCCTTGGTCGGGGACAGCAAATTAATATATGGGACACGAGAAACAAACGGTATTTTGTTTAAGATCTCTCTTCTTTTTAAGGTCTCTCCTTTGATGCCTTCTTCGACAGCTTTTCTTTGGAGTATTTTCCTGTTGTCAACCTTCACTTGACTTCCAAATTCACTGTCCCGAAATTACAGAGTAGAAAAATATCGAAAGAAATTTCTTAGACTGGTGCTCTTTACATCACAATTTACAAAAATGAATTCCATTAACGAGTGTCCTAAGCACTTAATCGAGGGGAGTTTGCCATTTCCAGTACATCATATGCCCGGTATCGTGCATGTTCAATACATCGAGGAGAAAAACATTTTTCCGATAGATATGATTCGTAAGTATCCAAAGGACCGCTCTTTATAACATCTTTACAACGCAAAGTAAAAAACCCTCAATTATGATAACTCGAAAAAGAAGGACAATGTGATGCGTGCAGTTCTGTTCAACAGTATTGAACGTGAGTTATATCGATTATGAATGGCTCATGATGTTTATCCGTGTCCACTTTGAAATCCGACACGCGCTGGTGGGACGTCAATGTTTTATCTTTACGGACCTACCCATGTTCTTGCAGTCTGCCTTTGGCCTTTCCCACTTTTTGGATTAGAAAAAGGCATCTATTATTTTCTCTCCAAAGTTTAGGTAAGGAACATAATGATTTTAGGCTCTCTTTTTTTTTTATCTGTAAAAATGGTGGAAAGAGATGATAAGCATATGCTGCCCCCTCTAATTATTACTATGAGAGTTCCATATTCATATGGAAAGTTCGTGTATAAGTTATAACTACAGCCTTTTTTGAGCAATAGGATCAATCGTGACTACCCACCCATTATAATGTCAATGGAAGTAAAGCCGGAGTTATCCTACATTATGACCCGGAAACTATGATGCAGGCGAACCAAGGCTTCCTAAAACCGAGGAGCGATTGAGAAATTTGAACCTGTGACTAAGGGGCCCCAAACCTTTTGTGAGTAAACCCTAGATCATTAGGCCAATCGTGATAAGATAGTTTTAAGCTTTAAAAATATGCGAAAAACATATTTTTATGTGCTTGGAAGGTATTAGGGATTTTAAATAAGAGTTAAATTTCAAATTTTAGGACATAAAAAGGCGGAATAAGCACATAGTGAAAAGGCAAAAATATCTATCATAAACACCCATATGAGTTACATTATGGGTAATTTTCATATCTAAATTCGAAAGTATCGTAACAATTCCTCTATCTTTGACTTGAGCAACATAACTCCAAATGGTTACTCAAATGATAAGCGTGTTTGTTCTCCTCGCTCGAAGCTTAGGCTTGAATGATCATATTCGAGCATTTTCTTAGGGGGGCCGCCCCCTAGAGCACAGACCCACATTTCTCCATTAATAACTCAATACAGTGGGACGGGAGACCTACCACATCCGATAGGGATCAATCAATCGCTCAAAGGGAGCCCGGGACCTCTTGTCGATACGAAAAGAAAACCTCACGAGCAATTCGTTAGCTTTCACCCTTAAATTTTTGTAACAATTGACGGGTCATTATCGAAGCCGTGTTGGACATTGTAGCGGGAGATGAAAGCAAAGATTCTCGAGTCCGGACAGGGGAATTAAAACCGAAGGACGAGGTGAGAGCGACCTGGGGAGGAGGGGACAAAAGTAAAAACCGATGATTGATGTAAGGCTGAAGCAAAGATCCAATGCAAAACGGCAAGTGACTGTGACCTTGGTCGGTCAAAATTGGCGTCGTTTTGGCCGCGGCACTTACTGCAAGCTTTGGGGGCAACTATTTCGATAGTGACGGTAACCTCTCTTTTAGATCATATTACCATCTCCATAATTAAAAAAAATTAAGTTTAATCGATCCTCGATTGGCACATCCGATCTTTTTCAATTGCTTTTACATGGGTTTATTAAGTTATCGAAGGATCTCCTCGATGGTCGTTTAGCCATTGTTTTCGTTCACTGATTATTTTCTATCAAAATGCCGAGCCGGGTAAAGACGAGAAGGTTAATTAGATTTCTCTTCAACCAATGAATTTTTATTCGGTACGCTTTACCCAGAAGGGCCGCTTTATCCACGCTCGTAGGATAATTGTTTTATTGCCGAATTACTAATAATTGATTTTCGTATACGTGCGCGATAATTATCATTTTTTACGGTCGGATGGCGTCGCATTTATCCCGGTAGCTATCATGGTGGGACGAAAGGAAAAAGGCTAACGACCCACCAAGTACAGAGCGTGCTAAGGAGCATATAGGGTCGGTCCATCTCTGTCCGGTGAATTAATTCCTTGACATCGACTATGCACCAGTCCATTAAGTTAGACTTATTATTATTGCTGGTGACATAAAGAAACATAAATTCGTCCTCCCCAAAGAAAATACAAAACTAAAATTCAATATATTATTTTCTTTCTTACGTTAAAATGACTTGAGGATATGGCGAAAATCCAAAACACTACAGAGAAAAAGACGTATTCTCCTTCTTCTTCTTCTCCTCTTGTATTTTCGCCCGATTTAGCTAAATTATATAATAATAATAATAATAATAATAATATCGCGTGGAAATAATGCTTTTTCGGGGCATGTCGAGTCGATGGCGACCCGTTAACCAAAACATGCCGTGGACTGATTGACGCGAAATGGGGACAACAACATCAACCAAACAAAATAAAAACTAATTCCGAGAGGAACGTCGTCGATAAGGACACCATACGCGTTGCCTATCTACCGGGAAAAAAAAAACGAATTAATAAATCGAATCGAAGTAGATGAGGGAAACGAATTATTATTTTTTTTTTCTTTATAAAAATTTTGGGGTGGTGGCCTATCTCGCATTTAAACCGTAGGTGGGCATCGCCATCGTCATCTTGAGTTTTTGCTTTGTCTAAAGGACATCACACGCACGCCTCACCCATCCCTAATTTCCAAAATTTTAATGTTTGGCGATCGTGGGGTCTCCAATGGGGATTGTCTTGGGGTTGTCTTCTACAGTGGGGGTAGGGACCATTTTTGGACAGAGTCCCATTAATGGTTGCTTGTCTCCTTATGCTCCCATTAGTTTTTATCTTTTTATTTCGAGGTAACGAACAAATTATCCCCGAACTTTGGTCAAATGCGCGATGTGGTCTCACATCTTTTAATTTATTTAATGGAGTTCCTGGACTGTTTAGTTTTTGTCCCTTAACTTGAATCGATGGAAGGACATATAATTCATCGATTAAATTAAACATGTATCAAGAATTTAGAGACTACATTAAACAATCACATTACAAATAGTGCTAAAATTTAATGAAAAAGTGATTCCTGAATTTTGGTCAAATGTGTGATGTAACCCTTGAACCTTTAATTTGTTTAATGTGATCCCTGGACTGTCCGGTGTTGTCCCTTAACTTGAGTCAATGGAATGACAATATTGAACATTTTCATATAGTTTAGGGGCTAAATTGAATATGTACCAAAAGTTCAGAAGCCACGCTGAACAACCACATTGCAAATAGTTCAATGAACAAATGATCCCTGAACTTCGGCAAAAATGTGCAATGTAATCTCTAAATATTTAATTTGTTTAATGTGGTCCCTAAACTTTTGATTTGTTCAATGGAGTCCCTGGACTTTTGGCACATGTTCAATTTAGTCCCCAAACTGAATGAAAATGTTCGATATTGTCCCTAAACTTAAATCGATAGAAGGAAAATATTGAATATCTTCATATAGTCCGGCGATTACATTGAACATATACCAAAAGTTCAAGAATCACGTTAAATAATTTAAAAGTTCAGGGACCACATTACAAATTAGGCCAAAATTCAGCGATCATATTGTGCATTTTGATCAAAATTCAAAAAACATTCGTGTCATTTTCCCCCCGCCCCTTTTTTTAATTTAATTCGATTCGATTCGATTTCAATACGCGGTTGGTATTTACAATTCGAAGCCCCGGAAATACGTGTGACCACGTACGTATTCGAATATAGAAAGGATAGGAAGACCGAGGGGGGCTTTGGTCGATGATTATGATAATCACCCGTTAAAAAAAGATTAGAAAGAAGATAAGAGAAACCCTAATTTGTTTGACCCGATGAGCCTGTGGAATCCGTGGGGGACTTTGGGCGCGTGGTGGAGGAGCATTTACGGCAGCCGCTAGTGGTTGCATTTGCATATAAAGACGATCCATTTTCACCAAATTAAAAAAGAGAGATCATTATATTAATGAAGAATGATATAAATAATAATAACACGAGATTAATTGACCAATTAACTTTTTGGATTTGATTAAGGCTCTCTCCCTCCCTTGGAGAAATCGACACCATTTACGGTATCTGCTGAATGCTAACAGCAGAGGGGGGCGTCGTGCGGGTACGTACAAAATTCTAAGACACGCAAACGCAGGCCCCTTGGATCCTTGGAATGGCGAAAGATGGATATTTTAAACATCGAAATTAAAATAATTATTGCTTTTGAAATACTTTAATGATGCCGTTTGAGCGTTTTGGCAAATGAAAACATTTCTTTATGGAACATGGTACGATACCCTAACCTTAATTTGTCCGGAGATGGCTTGTTGGAAGTTCGTTTGCGAGGATTCTCTTTTTGATATGTCGAGCATTTAGCCGTCTTGCTACTGGCGAGGTGTCAACGTGCATTGAGCAAGGCTTCACTTGCCGAATTATAAATATAATCATCGCCCTGGCTTATTTGGTATATCTTATCATTTGAAAACAGGATTCGTTGCGTAGGAATCGAGAATTCGACTCTTAGCCAATCAAACTTATTTAGGGTTTTATAAGAAGTTCATATCGGACATAGAAAAGAAAAGGATTATTCTCCTTTTTATTGGCCAAATTGCATGAACAATCACCACTTTTTCTCCGCTTTTCAATTTTACCCCTGCTTTTCGAGGGTATCAAAATGAATCTTCGCCCTCTGAACTCATATCAAACCTATCCCAAGATCAGATTCACTCCGAAAACTATAATCTAAGTACCCTTTTACCCTTTCTTTAGCATCGTGTACTTACAACACTCCTATCGAGGCCATATTTTCTATAAGAAACCCTAATTTTTCATTGACAATAACGAGTCGAAAGAAAAATTAAAGTAAATAAGAGTGGATGATATAAAGCCGTATATATATATCTCGTCCGATTTAAAAGTTAAGAACGAAAAGGACAGGGTGGAAGAAAATCGCACAAAAAACAATCGACAAGAGCCGGGGCACGATTAGAATTTGGAATGGAATCTAACGAAATGTCTCCGATTAAGTCTCGTGCGAAAGCATCCAGGACGGACCCGGAAACAAATTGAGAAGGCGGGGCATCTTTCGAACGGGCTTGAAACGGTGGCGATGAGATTGATAACCTCTCGAGAAGGCCGGGGGGCGGCGGCGGAGAGTTGTTTTAGCATCTGGCCTCTTTATCGTCACCGACACCCACGGGCATTTTCTAGATAAAGATCGTATGAATTTTGCGCGTGAACAGTCCAGCGATCGACGTTTTTCAAAGCGTCGCAAAAAAGTCGCGCAAAATCAATAGCCAAGAACGGAAGCGAGCGAGGGTACCTTCGCAAGGAACTATCTTCCCTTTGATCCATCGAGCGGTGCTCATAACGACGTGCGACGGCGTCGCCGGTCGGAGGTCGACGAGGCGTCACGTGTCGGGATGGGGGAGCGGGACCTGCCCGAGAATCTCTGTCGTTTCCCCAGCCCTCTTCGTTTTGGCCCCGAGCTGAGCTGAGAAGGGCCAGAGATTTTAATCTCTCCCTCCTCGAAATATTAAATATTTTAGATTAATATCATGAAAAATCTCAAGTCGGATCACTTATAAAAAAATTTATCTAAAATTAATTTTTTGATCACGAAAAATCTCAAATTGGTACATATGTGACAAATTTACCCCGGATTAATTTTTTGACAACTAGAAACTCAAGACTTATACATTTATGATAATTAATACAAGAAAAAAAAATCACAAACTGGTACACTTATAACAAACGGAGGGTAAAATATAAAATCGATACATCCGTTAACTGTTGCATCGGAAAAAAACTTAGGGTAAATTTATTATAAATGTATCAGTTTGGGATTTTTCGTGATATTAATTCAAATTTTTTCCCCTTCTTCTTTTTCCATTCGTTCCGTGAAATTTTTTTTCTATTTTTCTATTTTTCTTTTTTCCTCCCCGATGAAGAAATTTTCAGGAAGCAGCGGAAGATTGGAACAGTTATGAAGTGAAATCTTTTTTTTTATTTATATTAAAGAGAGAGAGAGAGAAAAGGAGAAGAGATGGGGTGGATCGAAAGCCATTAAATGCGACACGTGTGGCACAGCTCAGCTGCGGGAAGTCCAACCCTCCCCCGCCCTCCACCTGTGCCGCCGCGTCGGTGGCCGCAGCCGCCGGCGTCGCCTGATGCGCAGGCTTTTCGAAACCGCCGCCCCCCCCTTGCCCTCCTCTGGTCAACTTCCCCCGTTCCCCGCACACGTATTTTCTTTTTCTTCTTTCTCTTTCTTCCTTTACAGAATCAGGTCTGACCTCGCCTTTACGTGTTTCCGTCGTTTGCAGGGGAGAAACCGGCACGCGGCGTTCCCTTGTCAAAGTTTTTGCTCCAAAGGCGCAGCAGGAGCTCACCTTCTCTCGGGCCGTGGAGGAGAAGAGCCCGATGCCTTCCTGGACCAGCCCATGTCTCGTTTCTAGGCCCACTCTCGGTGGGGGAGGGGGGGTGGTTAGCTGCAAATATCAGCTGATGCGGTTTTGTTAGTTGACCCAACCCCTAAATTCAACTGCCCGTCGAGGCCCGACCTCAACTGCTGCCACATTTTGGTGTCGAATTGTTCTTGTTTCTCCACAATTTAATCCGTAAGGAAACAAACACCGAAAATGGATCTTCGGCTTTTAATTGAAGGACGGGTTCTGTGGTGATTTGACAGGAAATATCCAAGCGATCATAAAAATCAACGTGGAATTGTACAAACCTAAATCAAACCGGAGTTTGATTCGACGGAAAAGTTTAGGAAGTACTATCGAAAAAAACTTCGACGGAATTAGACTCGAGGACGAATCTTGAAAGAGCGGCGGTACTATGCCGGGATTTGACTCGACGACGAAGCACCGAGGATGAAGATTCATATCGGAGGATGACTCGGCGACGTGAATCTGAGAATTAGAACTACTCCTAAAGAATTAAAGCTTGTAAATTGCAGGAAAATAATGGCCTTGGCCAAATGTAAAGGTACGAGTGCAGGAAATGTAAAGATAAAAGAAAGATAAACTGATAAAGAACGTGAGTTCTGTTGTTGATTGGGGGATCTTTATAATATACAAACTTGAGATATTTATAATCTAGTACAAGCGTTTACAACTTTTAAATAAAAAGTAACTTCCTAATGGTGGTTATTATCTTCCTATTTTCTAGGCACTCTTCACGTTCAAATAACCACCCTTATCCATAAGCAGTTTTGTTATTGACACCTAACCATCGGTAAGTTGCTGATGCCAATCCTCTGCTCACTCACTATCGGTAAGTTGCGAACTATCGGTAAGTTACCGACGCCAAAGCTCCTGATGCCTATTTCCATGATTTTTTGTCACTTTTTGGTGTAAACAGTTCTGATGTGAAGCCGCGATGCGCTCGGGCGTATCCGGCAATCTGGTCGCGCGAGACTCATCTCATTTAAGGGCCAGCAATTTGTTCGGAGACCAGAGGCAGCATAATCTCACTAGATTCCTGATCACCTCTGATATAGACTCGAACAAAGAGGCCTGAAAGCACCTCTTTGTCGTGTTCCTCGGCTTTTTTGTTGACTGATTTGAGAATCTGAGCATGAACATCCTGTTAGGAACCGTTTTGCCAAATTGATCTGTCGAAGGAATTGCTTGATCTGTTACAAAGCTAATTTCCTCTTTAGAAGAGACTGTTCTCTTTACCTGTCGAGGTATTGTCTACAGGAATTCGTATACCATAACCAATAGTAAACTTACCATAAGAGCTACCTGTATGGTATGCACACTTCAATAAGAGCTGCATGACAGCCAATGCGCGGGATATACGTGCACTCGGTCCGCGAGTTACAGTTAATGGCCCGGAAAACAGTAGACATGGGTAAGCTTCCACTGCAACCTGAGCAGACCGTCTCAGTTTTCGGTTAAGATTGGTAGACCAGTTTGGTTTTTGTGATTTCCTTGGAGGGATTAAGTCCCCTGGGGGTAGCTCGCCGGGCGTGTTCTTTCCGAATTGCGAAAGACAAAGTTTATCACGATT
This sequence comes from Syzygium syzygioides, assembly GCA_031216285.1. Lineage (NCBI taxonomy): Eukaryota > Viridiplantae > Streptophyta > Magnoliopsida > Myrtales > Myrtaceae > Syzygium > Syzygium syzygioides. Next base: position 35,881,272 of record CM062248.1, on the reverse strand, counting down.
GGCCGAACCGCAACAGATACGATGCGGAGAAGTAGCGCTTTCCAAACTGCCCTCGATGGTGTTGTCATCGCGATTGTGCTCTGCAATTGCTACTCTGTATGGCGCGTTGCTTTCAAAGACGATGATGTTCACTGTCCTGTCACAAATGCTTTCCACATTGGCAGAGTCCTAACAACACCATCATCAACAGTCTCCATCACCAGCAACGTACTTACTTAACCACCTTCGGCTGGAACGCAGCTTCAAAGTAATTTCCAGGACGTGATATCAACATCCGAACGCACTCGCTGATAAGTGCCGAAAAATGGCTGGTTGATAAATGATGACTGGCGTTAAGAGAGAGATAGGTCCAAGAGTAGTTGGTACGGTAGTGAAGTTGGACTGTCATTTGTTGGTCAGAACTGGATTTCGATCTCCCAACCGAAATCCCAATTAGATAATCCATCTAATTTGGTTGCACCAGAAACAAAAGGGTCCTTAATGGTTCAGCAATGTTTCTTTGTGATAATTTTCAAGTTTGATTTAAAGTTCTATCCACCGAACGACATTTCTGCTCTTGTTGCTTGGCAATGCAAGGAAACCACACCGACTCTTGGCAACAAGTTATATACCAAGGTTGCATTTGGAGTCTACAGTTCAGATCTTTGGACGATGTCGTGACAAACTCGGTTCTTGTTATCGTGTCATGTCAAGAGTTGGTAATCCAACTCGCTAAATGAACAGCCGCCATTCTGAATTCAATAATCCCAAGAGCACATGCCTCGATGGAACTTGAAGAACAGTGTTAGAGACAGAGAGACAGAGAGTACAAAGAGAGTATAAGAGGGGAACACTTCAAGATTTCATTACTCAAATCAGAATTTTCGACTACAAGTAGAGACTGCAAAAAGAATATCCCTTGAAGAGGAACAGAGACTGCAAAAGGAATATGCAAAGAAAGAAAAACAGAACACCAAAAGAAAACGCTAGAAATTCCTAGAGATGACACTAACTAAGACCTACCCGATACTACTAGATCATTGACGACTTTAAACACCCTTTAAAGCTTTCCATCTTTCTCCACCCAAACTAACATATTATGTGATCACCTATTTGCTCTAACCCCCACCATCTTTCTCTTCCCTGTACAATAACCAATGAACAAAGAAATGAAATGACGCTAACCCAATTAATGTAAATCAACTAGAGGAAATATCTCCCCCACAAAAAAAGAGGCCCTGAAAGACATAGTTTTGTTCGAGGAACGTTGTTCTTGACATCCCTCCCTCCCTCACACATACTCCATCTCCATGGCGGGATTCGGAATCAGCTCCGGAGGATTGGCCATCGCCTCCGGATCGCCCACCTTGGTTCTCATCTCCAGGACCTTCTTATGAGAATTCGAGTGCAATGACGGGACGAACGTGGGGCTCGCCGCGGGGCGATACTCAGGGAAGAGCCGGCCAGACTTGTAACGCACGCCGCACGCGTTGCACAGGGTCTTGGGCCCCATGGGTCCGGCCCTCCACTGCGGGGTCTTGGTTATCTCGCAGTGCATGCATTTCCTGACCGCTAGCGCGGGAGCCGAGTTCTGGCTGGCGTCGGCCGCGGCCGCAGGCGCCGTCAACAAAGTGAACTTGATCTTCTTCTTCTTCTTCTGCTCCGGATTGACCTGCCTCAGGATCTTGATCATGGGACGGGAGTCTACGTGGCTCTCCGAATCAAACAGTTGCAGGTTCTCCCCGACCGAGGACGTGGGCGAGATGAGCTGCACCACCGGCGGGCGCGGATTGAAGGTGGCGGGTCGAGGGCGCTTGCTGCGAGCGCGGCCGCACCGGGCAAGAGTGATGGCCTCGGGGCTGCGCGGGGCCGTCTTCTCGTCCGTGCAGGAGCTGCTGCTGTCGAGGACGGACACGGGGCTCGAGGTCTGGAACTGAGCGTGGTTCGCCGGCTGGGTTTCCGACGAATCTTGCTCGTTGATGGTGAGGGTGTCGCCGGAGAAGGAACCCTCCACAAAGGGGGAGAACAACCATTCCAGCTGGTCAATGTCTTCGTACTGCATAATGAAGATCGAAACGACAGCCCCGTCAGATCAGAATGAACACACTTTTTCCCCCACTCATCCCTAATCCGGAAAGTCTAAATTCGGCCGTCTAGGACAATCCTAATGCACAACCAAATTAGAAACCGGACCAAAACTCACGTTAACATCGGAATTGTCGCGACTCCGAACTCCTTTGGAAGATGAGCGAACCATCGTCTCGAACCACCGCAAGAACGACACATAAAACGGCAGGTTGAAGCAAAAACTACCCAATTCCCCAATGTGCTATTCTAACCAAATTCAGCATCAACTAACACTCGAAAACCTTTTCAACAGCATTTCTTAGGTTGAATTTCAGCTGCCCATTTGAATGAATGGGGTGTGTACCGCAACGAGCTGACGACGATCGGGACCCGACCTCGGAAGATTCAAAAATTTTGAGAAACGCGAGGCAGCGGCGTGCCACGTCACGACGTCACGTGATGCCGCCAATTAATGCGTCAATCATTCACATCTGCACTGCCCTCTCGCAGTCGCAGAGCCTCACCGACGCTGAATTAATCCGAATTTTTACGCCAATTGTGGTTTTTTGACCCCGGAAACGACACCGTCTCGCGCCTAAAGTCAGCGCGTGGATGAGCACGTTCTTTTCTTCCTCCCTTCACGGGACTCGAGAAGCTGGGGCCCCGCCGAGCCAAAATTTTTGACCCGGGGGGGTGGGGGGAGGTGCACGAAAGGAGCGTGCTGCTTTGACGAAACGACACGCCGTGCCAGCCTGTCAACCGCCACCGAAAGCTCGGCCCCCGCCCCGCCCCGCCCCTCGGCGCGCGTGAGGTCATCGTCCTCCGCCGCCGCCGACGGCGACGATCCAACGGCCGAAAATGCGAAAGAGGGGCGAGCCGACGTGGCGCAAGAGGGCCGGAAGATCGTATTAAAAAAAAAAGGGAAAATGGAAACTCGGTCGAAATCAACCCCTTCGTCGCCATCGTCAGCTTTCGGCTGTATTCAATCATTTCGCGCGTACAGTAGCAAATGGTTTTGGAAATCTCGAAAGCGGAAAATTTGCGGGTGAATTACCGGGACGGAGAGGTCCGACTCGTGGTGGGCACCGAAGACGGAGCCGGAGACGGGGAGCGAGTCCGGGTGGTGGGCGGCGGACCAGATGGAGGGGAAGGAGTCGCGGTCGATGGGGGGCAGCCCGGCCTCCACGTCGTCGCTGGGGAAGTCGAGCAGGTCGTCGATTTGGTCGAAGAAGCTCCCGCAATCCATCTCCTCCATCATGTTCTGGCCCGGCATTCTTTCCCTTCTCGCCTCCGCGATATTCTTTCCACCCCCCCGCGCTCCCTTCTTCCCTTTTTTTCCTTCCCTGTGAAAACGAACGAGCGGGGAACCGTGAGAAGAGGCGCCAAAACTTTCTCCCCCCATCCCCCGGGGTCTTCGGGCTAAACATAGTCGAATTCAAGTACGATCGAGCTCGACGATATTATCAATCGGCAAGAACCGGTTTCGTCAAAAGCCAAATAAAGAAAAAGCACACCCGACAACTTTCAGTTCATTGAGGATTATGGGAAGGTCTCAGTTCCTGCAGGCTGTGCGAGAAAGCGGGGAGGCTGACCTGGAGCTTGATACGGCAAGGGAGAGGGGCGGCTTCGTGGGCCGGCGAGTGAAGAAAAGGGGCCGAGGTCGACACTGGGTGCTTCAGTGCCCCCTTCTCCTTCGCAAAAGCGGGAGTGAGAGAGGGAGGGGGAGATGGGAAGTAAGTGGAAGTAGAAGCAGAGCAAGTGTTGGTGCTAGTTTATATATTTATATATGTCAGGGGAAGGAGGAGAAGGAGGAAGAGGAGGAGGAACGGTGGTGGTGAATGAGAGAGTAGTGGAGAGGTAGAGGTAGAGAGGCTCGAGAGAGAGAGAAGGAGTATATAAATTAGAAAAAAGGGGGGAGGAGGTGGGTGGGAAGGCAATCCTTCCCCTTCATTGCAAGCTGTCCCTTTTTAGCTACACACACTGACACTACCACCCCCCTCCCCTTCCCCCACCATCTTCCCCTCCCCCACTGTCTTGACGTTGAAGCCTCCCTCCCCCTCCCCTCACTCCCTCTGATCGCGGAGGGACCCACGCGATTCCACCGTTCTTCTCCCCCTCCGTATCCCCGGAATTAACAACGCCTCGCGCCCCCCTCGATTCCGTTTTGGTTTACAGCGGAGAAAAAGGGGAAATGCTGAAACAGAGAGAGAGAGAGAGAGAGAGGGAACGTCTCGAAGTTCTTCTTATGGCGACATGCATTGAGGGAACTGTTCGTGGAGTTGACGATGGATGGATGGACGGACGGACGGATGGGTTTTTGCCCTCCATTTTCGTGATGCATTCGCGGCGTGAAAAGGTTCAATCTACAGAGAGAGGGTCCCTCCCTCTCTCGCCCATCGATGCATTACGCGATTGTTGGTTTTGGTAAATGGGTCCGTTTGTTTGGAATTTATAACGTAAATAAAGCTTTGTAAGGGGCTAATGTCACGAAAATCCATAACCGGTACATATGTGATGAATTTTATCAAAAATTAATTTTTCTGACATCAAAAAATTTTTAAACTGGTGCACTTATTCGAAAGCTCCAAAGTAGTACATTTGTGATAAATTTACTCTCCGTCAAATTCGATTAATATTACGAAAAATCACTAACTGGTGCACATGCGACAAGCCGAGGGTAAAACTCCAAATTAGTACATCCGTCAACTGTCATGTGTCATCCAACTCAGCAATTTGACAGTAAAATTTAACGGAAACTAACGGAGGGAAAATTTATCGCAAGTATATCAATTTTGAGTTTTTAATAGTCAAAAAATTAGTTTTTGATAAATTTATCATAAACATAGAAGTTTGGAGTTTTTTGTGATATTAACCCTAAAAAATATGAACTACTCGATACGGTTTGATCGAGCAAAAAGTAATGGGTAAATATCAGCCTTGGCATTTTCTGAATGAAACTTTTTGCTCGTGACTTTTTTGCTTGAAAAAGTACTTTACTACGGCCGTGGTGATTCTAATGGAAATTGAACTGGATAGTCAACTGATTATTCAAATACGTAAATTCCCTCCATTTCTGTCGGTTATTACGTGATTAGCTGGTAATTGCCGCGGTTTGGAAAATCTAACGTTTGAAATGTCTTGGTCTTCTGACCGAAAAAAAAGAAAAGTCTTGGTCTAGTTTGGCAAATGTTTGGAAACGCGCCTTTTGCTTTCAGGAATATACAAATTTTCTGTTTTTTGTTCTTTTGTGTATTTTTGTCCTTCGCACCAATGCCTTTCCTTACTCTTTCCAAAAATTATTTTTCGAAGAATTATAAGTGGGTCCGCGGTAGTTAGCGTGACGATTGTTTTCCCACTGCTTTTCGTGCTTTTTTCACCTGCTCTCGAAAAAATAAAATTGCAGATGTCGAAGGACATCTGGGGAAATACCGAGATCGTATTTGACTTCTGACCTAATCGCCGCTTACATATCTCTATTTCGACATATATACAATTCACGCATCTATAAGCAAAATCCCCATGTCGAAAAGACTAAGTTGCCCCTTGTTACCGACTTATTCTAGCATCTTGCTCCAGGTCGGATGTTTCGAGTGGACGTGAGAATTTTGGATTTGGGAATGGGCAATTACGGAATCAAATGGCCTTTTTGATAATCGGAATGACAATTGATGTGAAGGCGCAACAAAAGTAAAGCTCGAGTATCTATTCTATATTATCAAAAATGAGGGTATGCAAGTGATCCTTGTTCATTGGGTAAATGAAGTGTGTTTTTGTTTTTTTTTTAAGGGAAAATGACACAAATAGTCCTTGAATTTTAATCCAATGTGTAATGTGGTTCATGGAATTTTAATTTGTTCAATATAGTCCCTAAAATTTTATCCAATTTGAAATGTGATCTCTGAATTTTAAATTAAAGTTTAGGAATTATATTGAATAAATTAAAAATTTTGGAAACACGTTGCACATTGAATCAAAATTCATGGACTATTTATGTCATGATCCTTCTTTTTTTTTATCTCAAATGTTCAAATCTATAAATGGTGAACAAAGAAAGTCATATTGCTTCGAGGGCAAAGAAGGTAAAATAAACAGTAGTTTTTGGGCTTTGGCTTGTGAAGTCGAAAGTTGAAACCTGCGGGCACTGCGTGTGGTCCCCCCTTCGCATCATCTTCCGACAAAATTCGCACAACTATACAAAAACACACGAGAACTTTCATTCAACATACGATGTTGCGCGATAAGCGAGGCAAATATTTTCACAAAACTTTAAATTCGGGCCGAACATTTAAAAGAGGAGAAACTTCTGATAGACGACGGTCACACCGTCTGTCTGTCCGTCCATCCGTCCTAATAGTCACACGACACAAAATACTGAATGAATGACATTTTGGGAAGAAAAACATTGAAATGCGCAAGGTTTCACTCGACATCCTTAATTAGGTATACGGGCGATTGGCCTTTCGAAATATCGAAATATATCTCGATTATGATGTAAGATGAATTTTCACGGTCGGAGTTATCCAGGGTTCAAATCTTCAAGTTAAAAGGTAAATTAAATCATTTGTATGAAATTTTTTTATTCTATATTTTAATTCCTCCAATAATATTTACTTCATCCCCCGAAACAAAGAACAGAACAAAAGACAAGAGGAGGTAAAAGAGAAGACAAAAAATTGGTGAGAAAACTAGTGGGAAATGACCCACTACTCTTTTGTATGTATTTGCAACCCTCCGGTCTCTTGGAACTCGCATACCGGGACCGCGATGACACGATTTTAGCAATCTGAGTGCCAACGCAAAAATTGGTTCATATGATTAGTGCTCCGTTTATTTCGCGAAAAATAGATGATTTAAAAAATATTTTTTTAAAAATGATCGTCCGTATCGCTTATAAAAATGAATGAACAAAAATTACTTTCATCGTTCACAAAAATATTCAGACGTAAATTGTTGTCGAGAATGAAAAATTTCTCCATTGACCAATTATTTCAAGCGATATAAACGATCATTTATAGAAAAGTGTTTTCCAATCTTTCTTTTTTCGGGAAATAAAATGAGCTTAGATGTCAAAAAACTTTACGTATGGACACACGTTGGCAGACTCCAAATGCTCAATGACAAGGTATGAATTACGGTCGAGAGAGGCAAAAGCAGCATTATTATTCATCGTGGACCGGATAAAACACGAGCTTAAATATAAATCGGTTAATGTTAATTTTTTTCAATAGGAGGAAAATAGAAAAGCAAATTTCGAAAGTAAATTGTGCTTTCTCTCTAATCAACTAGGAAAAAGGGGGCACGTAACTATTGGAGCCACCAAACCAAGTGCATCTATAATTGGATTTTTTTCTTTTAAAAGCAGTCCAAGTTCATGAAAATTGCAAGAAATTGAGTGGGGTTGGTTAGATTAGAGTCCTTGAGCTATGGTTTGATTTGAATGATATCATAGAGGTTTGGTGTCATATAAGTGAATCGTCTAAGTATTTTTTCGTATATATAATATTCAATCTCAAAAATATAGTCAAAAAAGAAAAAGGCCACGAACAACCCACGTTCCTATTCTTTAAATTGCTGAAACCATTATAGCCAGCGAGGCTTTCGTTCGGAATGTGGAGCAATAAAAGTAAATCGTTCAAAGGCCCACTTTTCTTTGTCGATACGATACACTAGAATTTTGTGCAACACGTGGACTACAAAAGTATACGAAAATATTCTCGTTATTTTTCTTTAAATAAAAAATAAGACAAGGAGAGGCGATCGGTCATCGTAGCACTCATTGGACGATATCATAAGAATTTCACGTCCATTATAGAACGTTCGATTTGACTTGTGTTAATTTGCCTTTTAGAGGCATCACTAGAGACTTCAAATGGGAGAAAATTACCAAAAAAGTTTTAAACTTTTTATAATTGCGCCAATTTAGTCATAAACCTTTTTTTTTCTTGCTTATTCAATCCTAAATCTTTTGCAAATCAGCCAATTCAGTCCTTTTGACTGGTCGGCGCTAACGTGGCCGCCGACTTGTGTCCACGTGGCAATATTTTAATATTTTTTAAAAATATTTTTGAATATTTTTTTCTTTTCCTTCTCCCCTTGGCCTATCCGGCCAAGGGCCAGAGGGGAGGCTCGCCGGCAAGGGTCCAGCTCCGGCGAGGCGGAACTTGCCATGGCTAGGCGAGCTTCGCCTTGCCGGAGTTGGGTGAGGCTTGCCCAGGGGCGGCGAGGGTAGAGCTCTAAGCCTCACTAAATCTGGGTGAGGGTGGAGCTCGCCCAACCATGTTGAGCTCTGCCTCATCGGAGCTGGGTGAGGCTCGACCAGCGGCGGCAAGGGCCCAACTCGCCTCGCCGAAGCTAGGCCCTCGCCGGCAAGCCTCCCCCTTGACCGGATAGGCCAGGGGGAGAAGGAAAAGAAAAAAGGAAAAAAAATTCTAAAATAATTAAAATATTAAAATATTGCCATATGGACGCCGGCCGATGCTACGTCAACCGGCCAGCACCATGTTAGTTAGCTGGTGGTCACGTCAGAACTGGCCGGCCAAAAGGACTGAATTGGCTGGTTTGCAAAAAGTTTAGGACTGAATTGGCAAAAAAAAAGGTTTAGGACTGAATTGGCACAATTGCAAAAGGTTTAGGACTTTTTTGGTAATTTCCCCTTCAAATGGAGTTAACCTCTCGCCATAGCTCGACCATTAGGCCAAGCATGGAGAGTTTTCCTGCGAACCTACCATGTTTTGATCTCATGACCAGTGTGAAAAGATTCGGAGCATTCGCCACCGAATAACCACCTAGAGATTGTCCCGAGCTTGAAGCCATTTGCGAGTGTTTCGTATTTCCATCTCAGAGCTAGGTTTTGGATTATTGTCCCGAGCTTCATGCCTAGAGATGGTCCGTTACGAAGCCCTTGGCATCAAAAATTCAGCACGAAAAGTAAGTCACACACTCTATCAATGTAAAGAAACTTTACACGAGCGATTCACTCGCCTTTGATTTGAGAGAATTATAACTACCCAATCGCTTGGAATCAATGATGTATAAATCCACTTGTCGAAAAGACATTTTCTAAGCAATGTTAGTTGCTATAATTACTTGTTTAGCGATTGAGGGGGAAGGATTCGGTGCTAAATCCAAGTAAGAGAAAAGTTTAATGGAAAAATGACCACACAACTGAAACGTGTTAGGTCTGGAAATCCATAGGAAGAAAAATGATGGCCCTCGCTCTCTTCCATGACCTTTCACTTTCTTTCAACTAACTTGAGTTGTACTCTTTGCATCAACTCTCTGCCTCTTCCCTAACTTGGGTCATACTCTTTGAATCGTTTGCTTCAATGAGACTCCTCTCTCCCTCTAAATATTCAAAGAAAACAGAAATTGGTGAAGACCCATTTGTTCTCGAGTGCTTGGAGTGTTAGGGCTTCACGCACCACATTGGCAAGTTTTGGAGTCTTTACCAGAATTACCAAAAGAAAGGACCCCCAGGTTCTGACTTTGAGTTTTTGTTAGGCTTTTTCATGAAGGTTTTATGGTGGGCTGAGGGTGGTAGGGGTCTTTCATGACCGCAGGTTACAAGAAGAAACAGCTAGGCGTAGCATTAAACGTCTGCCGATGAAACTTGGGACATAGAAGAGAAACCCCACGTTTTCATCTATAAATCGATGGATCGTCTGTTTGTTTTTTTTTGGGCACTTTCCCTGGTGGATACTTACGTGATGAAGCTCCCTAGATCCACAAGAGTGAATGAATCCGAAAGGAAATGTGACCCACTACCGTCGAGAATAAATGGTTCATGAGCAATGGAATTATTTTCCACGAAAGGTTTGTGTATGGATTAGATAGGGTTAATGTGGAATCGCGGCCCGGATAGAACCCCCGTAGCCAATAATGCTAACTTCAATCTGAAAATTCGAACAGTTGATACGAAACAATATGTAGTTAAGGATGTCATAAACCCCCTCGATGAAGGTGCAATCGGTTGGGAGCGGTAACACGTGTTCAAATCTCACAAACTGAGTGAAAATTGCTCCACTCGGACGTGCGAACTAAGGTATGAACTTAACCGGTATATGGATCTTGTAGAGTGTTCCATGAGCCTTTTGATAGTCAAGTCTCTACGCTTGAATGTCTAGATTATAAAAAGATAATGATACTATTATAAATCTCGTATGCAAATAGCGCGGAATATATTTTAGCATCCTTACTCGACGCAAATGAAACCAAAAGATGATCGAACAAATGTCTCAATAGGTCATGTGCCGTACGAATTGGAATGTAGGAAAGTGAAACAATTGACTCTAGTGCTGAATTGACAAAGGAAACCGAGTAATCCCACATTAATTTAGAGTGCTTGATTACCATAGAGTAAGAAGAAATCGGATCAAAGCTTTAATGCCTACGATAACTCAAGCTACGAGGTAAAGGGAGATTATGTGTATTTATGAAAAGCAACAAAATGATGTGTGCATAATCAAAATTCAATTATACAAAAAATATATATATTTTTCAAGAATAATTGATATAGCTATGTGGTCGTTATCACACGAGTTAAACAGTCTTCCTGCAAATATTGAAACCATCGATATGAGGAAAATGGCCAAACAAGTTAGCCTTACCACATGGGATTGCAACAAAGACGGATGTCACATATCATGCTCTCTTTGACAAATTAAGTTCTTTAAATTGTCATGATGCGATCTTACCCCTAATGAATAAACAAGTGCCTGCCTCGCCAGAACAATTCTAGGAGTTCATGCGCTGGTTTCGGTCGCTTCATTTGACTAGAATTTTTCGTGAAAATCAAATTCCGGCAATTGATTTTCAAAACTCCAAATATTCATCTGGTGGAGATTCATTTCGGCTATAGAATGCATTTTGAACGAAGGGAAAATTACTTTTTAGAATTTGAACTCTCTTTAATTAACGAAGTTTAAGTTGGTACTCTCGAACGAAATTCTTAACTTACTTCTTGCGCCATTCACTATATCCCCCAATTCTCATGCTTATTATGCTCATTAAATATGCAAATGATGCCGGCCAATTGTGCCTGTGGATACGGTAAATCCCATTTTTGGATCTTCACGCATCCTACTCAAAATAACCTCCGTGTCTGTGACCACTTCTCGCGAGTAAATATTGGTTGAGCTGAACATTTAGACACCTTTTCTCATTGAAAAATCAAACAGAAACACGATTCTAAAACACTATAATTGATTGAATTATTAATCACTATCTCATATATTTTTGGTACTTTTGGCGAAAAATTAACATATTACGCATTCGGTGTGGTTCCTAAGCTAAAAGATGTATCTTGAAATCGAACACAATCCTCCCTTTTCCTTTTAATTTAAAGCTAACAAGTTACTTATGAGCCAAGATGTTAACGACCAGCGATACGATCGGTGTTTTTTAGGCGACAATTAAGCGAGACAAGCCACTTGACCATTAATCACGAATAAGACGGAAATTAAACGTGTTTATTCCATTAATTGGCCAAGGAAAATTATTAGGGAATCGAATTGATTAGCAAAGAGACGAAGACAAAAAAAAAAAAAAACGGGGAAGAGGGGAGCGCTCGCACATGCGACGTGCGTGCGAGCAGGTGAAAGGGGGAAGAGCGACCCCATGTTACCCCCTCCTCGCGGGACCCACCGCCCCCGGCCCGCCCCGCCCACCAGCGCACGTTCGTGAGTTGGTCCTCACGTTGATCAACGTGGCAAACAGATGCTTACCGTGGACCCCGCCACAGGCTATCACATGCTCATCGCCAGCTGGAGGACCTCCCCCTCCTTTTTCTTTTCGGCTTTAATTTAATTTAATTTAATTTTATACTCTGCAGCTGCATCCGATCCACCGTGGGGCCGCCTGCACGTGACCTATTCTCACTTTCGCTTCGATTGGCCGTTCGGAAATTTGTCAATTACAAGGTTGTTAGAAAAAAAAAAGTCGATACCGACGATATAGAGAAAAAAAATTATTTGGTTAGCACTCACACGTTTGAGCTTAGTTACGCTTGGAAAAAATTTGAGATGGTGGTGGGCCCGTGTTAGAGTCTAAGTTAAATTTCATAAATCGGCGATTCCCCTACCTACGCGTTATAAAATAAGCCATCTTTTGTTGCAAGGTACAACGACGTCTCAAAGTATTCGATTGTCCCGTTCGGACCAAAATTCACAACGCATGTAAATCTCTTTTCATAAGATATCCGATCAAGTTCGCCATTTTACTAATCGGGTGCTGTGAAAAGTTATCAACAGATGACCGTAGGATTCGAAATTGATGGAATCTGACATGGATGCTCGAATGGTTAATATCGATACGGTCTTTCTTTTTCGACGGTCCAGATTCATTTTATTACTCAAAATACATTTTATCCTTGTATGGGGCATATGGATCGACAAACTGTAATGCCACCTCAATGAATTTCTTTTATTTGCCTCTTTTTTCTTTCTTTTTTTTTATTTCTGGTAGTGAGGTGATGAGGGAATTGTGAGATCCATCATGCGGTGGTGGGATCGGGGGAGAAACAGTGGGGCCCCCAGGAATGGACGGGCGTACGAGAGTTGGACACGACAGAATGTGATCTCAAAGACTTTTGTGGGCCCTCCGTGTCTTTTCTTTTTTGGAGTGTAGTTCCGAAAATACCACTTCTGCGAAATTGCGAGTCCCACGTGAGAATTATTGTTGCCCACCGCACCTGAACAGCTTCAATTATAGCGCCTTTTTAAAAATAAATAAATTACGGTACCTTTTTTTGGTCGGATATAATTATGGTACTTGTCATGTACTTATTTTCACAGGCCGATTGTAAGAACTGGGATTAGGACATACACCCTATAATAAATTGACTGAGAGTGAATTGTGTGGAAAACGAAGAGGAATGGGAAGTATGCTAAAACAATTAGTCATGTATGTGAATTTTTTCGTCTTCGACCCAAAAAAAAACGTATGTAAATTTTTATTTTGGATTAATACCACGAAAAACTTTAAACCGATATATCTATAATAAATTTACTCAAAACTAATTTTTTTATCGATAAAAATCCCAAATTGGTACATTTGTGATAAATTTATTCCAAACTAATTTTTTGATCGCTAAGAACCCTAAATTGATACGTATGTGACAAATTTACGTTATGTTAGTTTCCGTGAAATTAGATTAATACCATGAAAATCATAAACTAGTACACCTGTTCGTTAACACCCCAAATTGGTACATTTATAAATTATCACGTGTCATTCAACTCAGTAATTTAAGGATAAAATCTAATGAAAATTAATAGAGGGTAAATATGTCACAAGTGTACTAGTTTGGAATTTTTAGTATTCAAAAAATTAGTTTAAGGTAAATTTATCACAGGTGTACCGGTTTTGAGTTTTTTATGATAAGAACCCCATTTTTTCAAGTATGTGAAATATTGGCGATTCTTAGTGTTATTAGTTTATCAAGGTGGATGGATCTTGATTTTTTTCCTCTGATTCCTGCTATGAAGAATTTCAAATTTCTGCAACTGTTCAAATCACCTCGTAAAATACGTTATTGGGATTTTATAATCATACGTATTACTTTCGGACACTCTCGCACCTTTTCAGGAGAGTCGAGATAGCTGATCTTCTAGAAGAAGAGGGTTGTCGAAATAAGAAATCCCATATCATGGGTAGGATTTCATATGTTATGATTTGATGAATTTCCAAATGTGCTTTACCACTTTCCTCTAAAAATTTCGTTGCATGCCAATTTGAATTTCATTTAATGATTTCGAGGTGCAAGTTGTAGTTAACGAGCTGTCGGTGACATTTCTACGATTTGGACGTCAAAATGCCATCTTAAACTATTGAATCCGAACGCTCCAAATTGCCCTTAGAAGGGTCATTCTTTGGGTCCCTTTGTTGAGCGAGTTCATTCAATGAGTCTCATCCCTCATTTCTTCCTCCATCACAGAATTGCACACTCTCCACAACCTAAATTAACGAGAAAATCCGATTTTGAAATTCGCAATGTATCTACTCCAATCGATTGACAACAAGCAACGATGGATTAATCGAGAAAGTGTACGAAGAAGTGAACAAAATGGTAACGCGCGTTATCGGATTTGCAAGTTGAGTTGCCTATGCTTTGCAAGGGGATACTCGAAAGCTTAATTCGTTATCATATGTGGGTAATATAACGTAAATCATTTTTGATTTTGGGTCGAAAAATTCTTATGATTATAGATAGATTTCCCTTTCTGAATTTACTTTACTTTGATGGATTAATTTTGGCTCGTTGAAAATACAAGGTCACATCACGCGCGAAAGCCACTTGGGATAACATGACTAGTTAAAGAAAAGAAAAGGTAAAATCAATGAATTTGCATTGATAAGACGAGATTATGGATTTAAAAATGGGTTGGATAGATTTAGTCTAAACTACTTTGGGATGGTTTTTGGTTGCATTAGTGAAAGTATGGGTAAATGTTAAAAAGTCAATTTTACATCATATATGCAAGGGAGGCGTGACTAATGTCAACATTATTGTCGTTGTTATTCTTGCGATTTCACGACCCATCTTGCCATTCTGAAGTAGCTTCATACAAATACACTTGAAGCGCAACATCATTGCTTCATATTGTACCACGAATGATTGACATTTGAGAGGGGGGGGAGAGAAAAGCACCTGATTTGGTTATGGGACACGGCTTCATCGACATAATTCCATTCCTATTATATGCATATCGAACTGTCGACTCGACCAACCCTCACGGATGTATTCAAAATTGCTCTGTCCAGGTACGCGAACCGAGTCGGTAGGACGGGCTAATTTTGGGAGTAGCTCTAGCGTCACATCCAATCAAGAGGCCAAACGAAGACAAAAAGAAAAGAAAGGTGGAAAACAATAAACATTTGGCGCGAGAACAAGCTGACGAACGAGATTTTTAATGGGCAGAATGGGTCGGGGGGAGGGCAGTGTCGGTGCCGACACCGGTACGGTTTACCGACAGTTTTACCGGGAGCAGGAGGTGACGCGGGCTCTGGTTTACCGGCTACGGAAAGTCACTGGTCCAGAATCCCCATGCAATGCAGCCCCCGCGACTTCCCCCCGTCGGTGGAGATTTTGTCTTGGTTTCACTCGTGGGGAGCTCGGGTTCGGGTGCCCCGTGGCTCCAACGTAGTCCCCGTGGTCCTCCTCCAATCAGGACCGTCGACAGCGACGATCGTCGTCAACGGCTGCGCTCCCGATGGGCTCCTGCAGGGAAGGGGGATTCGTCTGTTGGCTTTGGTCCTTCCTCGTCAGGTGGAACTGGGAAAGGACTCTCAGCTGCTGCCACAGCGCATGATCAATGCGGTGTGGATAAGCTTCGCACGATGCAGCAGGAGGTTGGCAAGGTTTTCTGTCTTATCACAATGCCGTTTGTTGTTCGTTTACTAGGATAATTCATCCTATCATATGTAAGCGCTACATGAATTGTGAACTGATCAGGTGGCATCGGATTTGAGAACCGATAGCTCTTGATAAGCGTGAGATTATAGAAGACTAATGTGACCGAATAAGAAGAATACAAAGAGACTAATACGCAGCTGATTAACGTAGACGAGTTGTTAATCGAATTGCCAAAAGATGGGATGGCTTACCAAATGTCAGGAAAGGAGAAATTTATCAAATTGTGCATATACCTTGTTCATGGGCTTGGCGAAGGCTTGGCCCATCCAAGAACAAGCGCAAAGGGCCGAAGTTTGCTCACCGTGTGCCGCCACCCCGCTCGGTCAAGGCCCATGACCGATGAGCGTTTTTTGAGAGAACGGGCGAGTTGGAGCGTCAAAGTTAAGCTCGATCGGAAGCTCGGCCCTGCCCGGCCCATCCTCCCAACGAGAGGTGTGCTCTACCGGTGAACATATTTCTCCAATTCTTATGGGACTAGAAACGGGCCAGATTTGGGCCAAGCTTGCTCATGTTTATAAGGCTGGTGGAGCAGAGAGGGCTTAAGCTCAACTCACTACATGGTAAAGCAATACCCATTGTTGAATCGAATCTCTTGCGAGTCTTATTATTGGCAAGTGGAGACTGACAGAGGACTTGCTCACGAGCAGAGACGTACCTACTTGAAGATTACATGAACGCCAGGGTTTCAGTTGCTGCTGATTTCTCTGTTGAAACCACTTTTCTCTGCGATGTCTCTCTGTAGTGTAGGTAAGACGAGAAGCTGTCCATTGAGCCGAGACACTCCATGTCGCTAATTCGAAGCTCCTCCCTTGTTGTCCGTCGGCAGAGAAGCCGTGAAATGGTCGTGGGAATGCTTGAAGGAGTCGCACATCGTGACCAGGTTGACCGTCGGCAAGGTGACTTGGTACACGTCGAGGCTGGGCTTCGCAGCTTGCTTTGCGATGGTTGCTCTCATCGTTTTCGCAGCTTGCTTCTGTTGAGCGTCAAAGGCACGGCAACAATATTGATTTGATGGAAGAAATTTTTTAAAGTGAAACAATTGCAATTCCCGTCTTTTTATTGCATGTCTCAATTACAAGAGAAATATACTATATATAGTAGTTTGATTCGAAATAGGAAACATCTTTCTAGAAAACCTATTCTAATTAGGAAACCTACTTGACTTAGGAAACTTTCCCAAAATATAACTAGAAACAATATCTTATAATATCTTATCTTATCTCTTAATATCAAAATATATATGAAAAATCAAAATATGGAAATACGAACAGACTCAAAAAGGAAACAAGTACTAACAAATTTGGTTTAATTTCTAACACTCCCCCTTAAACCAAATTCTCTTCCATCGATCATTCCAAGCAGGCTCTCGAACTTTCGAAAAGCATCGATCTTGAGAGGTTTAGTAAAAATATCCGCTACTTGATCTCTGATCTTCACATGTAATACTTCAACTTCATTCTCTTTAACCTGTTCTCGAATGAAGTGATATCGAACATCGATATGTTTACTTCGTTCATGAAAAACTGGATTTTTCGCCAAATCAATAGCAAAAACATTATCAACAAAAATCTCCATAGCTTTCTTTTGCTCCATAAAAATATCTTTGAGTAGTCTTCTCAACCATATTGCATGACAAACACATGAAGATGCAGCTACATATTCAGCTTCACATGTCGACAGAGTAACACTTGATTGCTTCTTTGATGACCACGTGAAAGCAGTGTCGCACAAGAAAAATACAAATCCTATGGTGCCTTTTCGATCGTCGATATCTCCACCATAATCACTATCCAAATAAGCTCTAAGTTTGAAAGATTCAAAGTAATAATAGTGTAAACCATGAGAAATAGTACCTTTGATATACCGAAGTATTCTCTTTGTAGCTTTAAGATGAGATGATTTTGGCTTTTTCATGTATCGACTCACAATTCCAACACTATACATAATATTCGGTCTTGTGCATGTCAAGTATCTCAAACTTCCAATCAAGCTTCTATAATATGTCGAATTAACATCGGCACCATCATCAAACTTCCAAAGCTTGGTTCCACACTTCATCGGTGTATTGACCGACATACAGTTCTTCATGTTGAATTTTTCAAGGATAATTTCTCCATATCCTTTTTGGGAAATAAAAATCCCATCAGCACTTTACTTCACTTCGATACCAAGAAAATAATTCATGAGACCATTATCGGTCATCTTAAATTCTTTCACCATCAATGCCTTAAAAGCATCAATCATCGCCGAATTATTTCTTGTAAAAACAAGATCATCAACATATAAACAGGCGAGTAGAATATCATCTTTTCTTGCTTCAAATAAAGTGCATGCTTGTATGGACATTGAGAGAATCAATTCGCCTTGAAATATGCATCAATTTTGGAATTCCATGCTGTCGGTGCTTGTTTAAGCCCATATAAAGCTTTTTTCAACCTTTGCACTTTGTTTTCATGACCTTTCACAACAAACTCCTCGGATTGTTTAGCATAAATTTCTTCTTCAAGGATGCCATTCAAGAATGCTGATTTGACATCCATTTGATAAATCCGCCAATTATTTTAAACAGCAATGGAAATAATCAATCTAATCGTTTCTATGCAGATGACAGGGGCAAAAAATTCATCATAGTCGATTCCGGCTTTTTGCTTGTACCCTTTCGTGACTAATCTAGCTTTGTACCTTGTCACTTCACCTTTCTCATTTTTCTTGGCCTTGTACACCCATTTAACATCAATTGATTTCTTGTCATTCGGAAGATTAGCAAGCTCCCATATTTGATTTTTCTCAATGGTTTCAATTTCTTTGTTTATGGCTTTCTTCCACTTTTCTTCTTTGGCCGCATCATCATAAGCAAGTGGTTCATAATCTGCAAGAAGACATATAAGATGAAACTCTTCGGTAGTTTCGTAAATTTCAGACAATCTTTTTGATCTTGGCTCTAGCGGTTCATCGACACTATTTGAAGAGGATGGTGTTGATGAACTTGAATAAGATGTTGGAGAAGAAGCTGAAGGTTGATCTTTCAACTCCATTTGATTGGAATCACCACGAACATTCGCTTCTTCTTTTGGATTTTCTTCCCACATTCCATCTTCATCGAATTTGACATCTCTACTTACATACACTTTCAAAGTGTTAAGGTCAAATAATCGATAGGCTTTGGATGATGAGTCATACTCGATAAAGATGAGCTTTTTGCTCTTGTCTTCAAGTTTCGATCTTTTTTTATTCGGGACATGAGCATAGGCAATGCTCCCAAAAATTCTCAAATGCGAAACACTTGGTGTTCTCCCGGTCCATGCCTCTTGTGGAGTTACGCCTTTCAAGTCCATATGTTGGACATCTATTTTGAAGATAGATGGCACACGAAACAGCTTCTGCCCAAAGTTCTTTAGACAAATTTTTGCTCTTCAACATGCTTCAAACCATATCAAGAATGGTTCTATTTTTTCGTTCAGCCACACCATTTTGTTGAGGAGAATATGAGGCTGTCAAGAAACGACGAATATCATAATTTTCACAGAATTTGTTGAATATGGCTGAGATGAATTCTCCACCACGATCAATCTTCAAAGCCTTGATAAAATAGCCGCTTTCCTTTTCAGCCAGGTACTTGAATTGTTTGAAAATATCAAACACTTCTATCGTTTCTTTCAAAAAATACACCCAAATTTTCCGAGTAAAATCATCAATAAAAGTAGCAAAATATCGATAATTACCATATGAGTGAGGATTGATCGGGCCACACAAATTAGAATGAATCAACTCAAGCGGCTTCTTCGCTCGATAAGTCGCCTCCTTCGAAAAGCTAGTTCTGGAATGCTTGCCGATAACACACCCTTCATAGGGATGATCAATATGTGGTAAGCCATAAACCATCTTCTTACAAGAAAGCAAATTGAGTCCACCAAAATTGAGATGGCCGAACCTCAAATGCCACAACCATGAAGGATCATTTACGCATGTCTTTAGACATCGAGACATCTCACTCTTTATATTAAGAATAAATATCATGTTCTTCGATATCTTCACACTTGCAATCAGTTTATTATTTCGATCTCTCAACATAAGATTAAGATTTCTTATATGAACAGCATAACCTTTCTCTAGAAGTTGTCCCAAACTCAAGATATTGCTTGACATTTTTGGAACATAATAAATATTAGTAATAAACTGACGTGCACAATTCTTTAAGCGAATCAAAATTGTACCTTTCCCTTCAACAAGAATTTTAGAGTTATCACCGAATGAGACATTCTCTTTAATTGTCTTATCTAACTCGGCAAACATCTCCTTTCTCTCACACATGTGATTACTTGCGCCGGTATCCAAATACCACATATTGCTTTAACCTTCTTCATCTTCTTTAAATGCCAATAAGAGAACTTAATCAGCATTATTTACCAAGTTCGCCTTTTTGTTTGCTCTGCTACTTTCTTTGTTTCAGTAGTTAGAAGCATAATGGCCAAGTTTATTGCAATGATTAACATCGGATTTTAGATTTATCATACCATTGGCTTGTCGAGTTCTTTCCTCTTCCACGAATACCTCTTTGGTACTGGTATCCTCCATCACTTCGAGCAGGATCTCCTCTGCTTCGTCCGCGACCTCTTCCTCGAAAGTGACCTCAGCCACGACCTCAATCACGATCTTGATTTGTCCTGCAATTTTGTACGGGATCTCTTCTTTGCTCCTTCTTATCTCGAATGGTCAATTGCGTTTGGAGAACTTCCTCCACCGGCTCAATCTTTTTCTTTCTCAATCTTTCTTCACGGGCTTGTAATAAACCCATAAGTTCATCGACTGTCATGGTATCCAAGTCTTTGGATTCTTCAATTGCAACAGTAATATGATCATACTTCTTGTATAAGGACTGAAGTATTTTCTCGACAATGCAAACATCGGAAACGTCTTCTCCGTTTCTTTTCATCTGATTAACAATTGCCAAAATTCTCGTGAAATAATCAGCAATCGATCAGATTCTTTCATATGAATTATCTCGAATTTGCCTCTTAAGGTTTGAAGTCGAATCTTCTGAACTTTCTAAACTCCTTGATGTGTGTTTTGAAGAATCTCCCATGCCTCTTTAGCGGTAGTGGCGTTCGAAACTTTTTCGAATATGGAATCATCTAACGCTTGATAAATGATCGACATGGCATATTAATCTTTCGTTCGAACCTTCTCCAAGGCATTCCTCTGGTTTTGATTCAACGTGGCTTCATCCTCTGGCTCATCATAGCCAGTGTTAACAAGTTCCCACACACCGTAGGCGCCGAGCAGAGCTTTCATTCTAATGGCCCAGTTACCATAATTTTCTTTTGTAAGATGAGGGTATTGCAGAGGAAGTTGATCGTTCGTTGAAGTCATGATCACGAATCGTAAGCTCTGATACCAATTTGTTGAGCGTCAGAGGCACGGCAACAATATTGATTTGATGGAATAAATTTTTGAAGGTGAAACAATCGCAATTCGCGTCTTTTTATTGCATGTCTCAATTACAAGAGAAATAGACTATATATAGGCCATAGTTTGATTCTTTCTAGGAAACCTCTTTCTAGGAAACCTATTCTAATTAGGAAACCTACTTGACTTAGGAAACTTTCCTAAAATATAACTAGAAATAATATCTCATAATATCTTATTTTATCTCTTAATATCTCACCATATATATGAAAAATCAAAATATGGAAATACGAACAGACTCAAAAAGGAAACAAGTACTAACAAATTTGGTTTAATTTCTAGCAGCTTTGAGATTGGTACACGGCCAAAGTCATAGGACAAGTTTCAGAAGTTTGAAATATCTGAGTATAGGGTAGGTTCTAGGGTTCAACATCATATCCACCTCGAACTCACTCCAAATCCCATAGCAGGGGACTTTTGTGTAGGAGCTGGTATTGCATGGTCTTTGGGCCAAGCTAGTTCAAATTTGCAAGGCTGGGGAGCTGTGGGCACACCAATCTTTGGGACAGAAACAACTCAGCCAGTATAACACAAATGTTACACAAAAAGTATAGTGATATGGCATACTATTATTAGATCTTCATCGAATTGAGAGACAATGGGACTTTCACACTTCCACACATATTACAAATCTAAAGATTGTACATTGAGCAACGACTTTTAACACGAATCGACACAATTACGAAACGGATATCAATTGAAAAGTACAAAAGCGACACAAGTTGACACGATTTCTCAACACACCATTTACTCTACCTTTTCAACAGAAACATACTACTTAGCATGACAAGGCTATAAGATCCGAATTTGACACTCGGATCCGGATTGCTGGCCCCGTAATACGTCAACATTATTATTGTCCAGCAAGAGTTACTGCTCACGTTCTACGCGATCTTTAGAATTTCGAGTACAAAAAGTCAAGAAAAGGATGCCTTTTTGATGACATGCCTCCTCAGACCTGGAATATGGGCATTCGCAAAGTAGTCCTCCCAATTTGTGCTCCTCAAATCTATTGGAAATTGATTACGCTCTTCGGTCGACATTTGTTCCATCAACTTCTGTGTTTTCCCACTGTCGAACCTGTCAATTTACAGTTCTCTTCATGTTAGTCCTAACCAGTACCAATATCACCAAGAAAGAAAAGAAAAGAATGCTCTCTGCATTTTTCAAAATATTATATTGCTAACGAATATCTCAAACGCACAAAGCACCCATTAACGAAATTTTGCAATATTCAGTGCTCCGATATTCTTTTTTGGTAATGATGTGAATTATATTGCCCTCCACTATAATATATAATATTAATATACTTACTGATTATTACCTTGCACGGTAGAACATGTAGGGCTCGTACAAGTTAGCCAAGTGAATTAGACTCTCTGCCATTCTCTTGCATCTTGCTTCAAGCCTGGAATGTTGCTTTGGGTTTGAATTAGGGCCAAGTTCTTTGCTCAAGCCACTTTTCTCTGAAATGTCTTTCTCTATGTAGGAGGAGAAGCTGTCTATTGAACCGAAATACTCCATGTCAGTAATTTGAATCTCATCTCCTTTGTTGTCTGTCAAGGGAGAAGCTGCGAAATGGTCGCGGGAATACTTGAAAATGTCACCCATCGTCATCGGATTCACCGTAGACGATGCGGCGTGGTACACGTCGATGCTGTTGAAAATATAACGCGGAAACGACGGGATCTTGCAAATTAAGTCAACGCGAAAATACCAGAAAAATAAACGAGGAACGATAAAGGACACCAGAGATTTACGTGGTTCGGTCCGAATATCGGTACCTACATCCACGGGGAGAGCCAGCAACAAATAATCCACTATAATCGGAGAACCAGAGTTACAAATCGCTCAAACGCTCGAGTGTTTCCCACACCTAGATTTAAGCCCAAACCCAAAGTGTTTACGAATAATCAATTTAATTAGACAAATAAACTCACTCATAAATCACCGTGTGTTGAAGCCCAAAGCGAAACGCTCTCGTACGATCGAAATCAAGAACGACCGTACGTTCTTTTATTTTGTTCTCGTGCGACGCTTCTTCCTGAGGGCTTCCTGGACGACTCTCGGCTTGGGCGGCTCACTCCAAGAAAAGAAGCCCTTTTTACTAATCAGCAACATATAAATATATGTATAGCAAGAGTCCACTTTTCGTACGTCTGTCCTGCGGCTTCCGAAGGATGTAGAAACAAATTCAAAAAATAACCCTTTCTTGTTTCTTTCTTGGACAATGTCCTCTCTGCCCCTCTAAAAGAAATAGATATAATAATAAAATAACATGTGCCCATTGTTTGTCTTTTAGTGTCCAATATTTGTATCGCCGCGAGCCCTTCATCCGAAATCAACCAAATAGGAATGCGGACTCAAACTCGAGACATAAATTTAACAATTCTCCACCTTGGCTCGATGTTTGTAGCCAAGTTATAGTGCTCATCTTCCATGCTGCTCTCCCAACGCCCCGATGGGCGCTCACTCTCCACAGACGCCAATTGTGCTCAAGCAGAGCTTGAGCTTCGCTAAAGGAACAGGCTTGGTCATCATGTCCGCTGGGTCTTCTGATGTCGCAATCTTTTTAACAACAACCATACCCTTCGCTAAGACATCTCGGATGAAGTGGTACCTGATGTCGATATGCTTCGTTCGCTCGTGATAAATCGGATTGTATGCCAGATATATTGCACCTTGGTTATCACAGTGTATATCAACACTTTTCTGATCTAACCCAAAGTTCGAGAGTAAACCTTTTAGCCATATCGCCTCTTTCGCTATAAAGGTCAGTGCCATGTACTCTGCCTCAGTCGAAGACAAGGCAACGTGATCCTGTAAGGATGCCTTCCAACTAACTGCACCACCTGCTAGCGTAAATACATACCCTGCTAAAGACCTACGTTCATCCAAGTCACCTGCGTGATCCGAATCCACATAACCAGTGATCTCACTGCCATTATTATCCCTTCGGTACACAATTCCAACGTCTGCTGTCCCCTTTAAATATCTGAGGATCCACTTCACAGCTTCCCAATGAGCTTTACCAGGTCGCTTCATGTAACGACTAACTACACTCACTGCTTGTGAAATATCAGGCCTAGTGCATACCATAGCATACATAATACTACCCACTGCACTAGAATAAGGAACACGGGACATATGCTCCTCCTCCTCCTCAGTCTGCGGTGATAACTTATCTAAAAGTTTAAAGTGCATCGCCAAAGGTGTACTTACAGATTTCACTGACTGTATATTAAATCGTGCAATAATCTTCTCAATATATTTCTTCTGAGAAAGACGTAAAATTCCTACAGCCCTGTCACGCAAAATCTCCATACCCAATATTTTCTTTGCAGCACCCAAATCTTTCATCTCAAATTCAGCACTCAATTGCCTCTTCAGCACAATAATATCAGACATGCTCTTGGCTGCTATCAACATATCATCAACATATAATAACAGATATATCAAAGACCCATCCTCCAATCTCCTATAGTAAACACAGCTATCCATATGACTTTTAGAATAATTCTGATTAGCCATGAAAGAATCGAAACGCTTATACCACTGCCTAGGAGATTGTTTCAGCCCATATAAAGATTTCTTCAATAAGCAAACATGATCTTCCTTACCCGGAATAGCAAATCCCTCTGGCTGCCTCATGTAAATCCGCTCCTCCAACTCACCGTGAAGAAACGCTGTTTTCACATCTAGCTGCTCCAGCTCGAGATCCTGTGCAGCAACTAAGGCAAGTAAAACACGAATAGAAGTATGTCTTACCACAGGAGAGAACACCTCGTTGTAGTCAATGCCCTCTCGCCGTGTATACCCCTTCGCCACAAGTCTCGCCTTATATCTCGCTGCTTCGACACCGGGAATGCCCTCCTTCCGTTTAAAGACCCACTTGCTACCGACAATCTTCTGGCTCTTAGGTACTTTGACCAACTCCCATGTCTGATTCCGATGAAGTGATTCCATCTCTTCACTCATAGTCCCTAGCCACTGCGACGACTCAGAACTAGCCATCGCTTCAAAGTAAGACGAAGGCTCATCTGTCTCCACCTCGTCACCTACAGTCAATGCATAAGCAATATCTGTATAACCATAACGTACCGGTGGTTTAATTTGCCTTTTCTGTCTACCCGCGGCTATAGTGTGCTGCGGCTCTGCTGATTGTTCATTATCACCGACTTCAGGAACTGCGGCCTCATCTGCAATCTCAACTTCTGTTACCTTCGAGGTCTCCGGAGTCTCCACCTGAATCTCCACCTCACTACTGACACAACGATCTGTCTGCTCTGCTGGTTGTGTCTCAAGACCCCTCCTTTGAAGCATTGCAGTCTCGTCGAAGATCACGTCTCTGCTGATTAGAAAACCGGGTGATCTGGGATCAGTGCACCACAATCGATAGCCTTTCACCCCATGTGCATAACCCAGAAATATGCACTTCTTCGCCCTCGGCTCAAGCTTACCATCACTTGCATGAGCATACGCAAGACATCCGAATACTCGTAATCCGGAGTAATCAACATGTTTCCCCGACCATACTTCCTCAGGAGTCTTCCACTCTATAGCAGATGATGGACATCGATTTATTAGGTAACATGCCATATTTATTGCTTCGGCCCAAAATTCCTTGCTTAAACCTGCATGCGAAAGCATGCTCCGAGCTCGCTCTAGTAAAGTTCTGTTCTTCCGTTCTGCAACGCCATTCTGCTGTGGTGTCCCGGGCACTGTGCGGTGTCTCACAATCCCTTCTTTCTCGCAGAATTCGGTAAAATCTTTACCACAGAACTCCATGCCATTATCGGTTCTCAGGCACTTGATCTGTTTATCTGACTGCTTCTCAATCAATGCCTTAAATTTCTTGAACCGATCAAACACATCAGATTTGTGCTTCAGAAAGTAAACCCATACCTTTCTAGAGTAGTCGTCGATAAATGTCAACATATATCGGGCACCTCCTTTCGAAGGAACTGGAGATGGGCCCCAGACGTCTGAATGAATATACTCAACTGGTCGCTTGGTTGAATGAACAGCTGTTGTAAACTTAATTCGACGTTGCTTCCCAAAGATGCAGTGCTCACATAAGTCCAACTTCCCTGTCTTCTGACCCTTCAACAACCCCCTATCACTCAGCATCGTCATACCTGCCTCACTCATGTGCCCCAAACGCATATGCCATAACTGAGTCAAGTCAGAATCTGACTCACCTGATGAAACTGCAGCAGCTCCGGTCACGGTTTCTCCTAGTAGATGATAGAGAGAACTCACTTTCTTCCCCTTCATCACTGTCATGGCACCTCGAGAGATCTTCAGCACTCCACCTTCAGCGGTGTACTTACACCCGATATCATCGAGTGTCCCCAAAGAAATAAGGTTCTTCTTGAGCTCTGATACCAATTGTTGTAAATATAACGCGGAAACGACAGGATCTTGCAAATTAAGTCAATGTGAAAATACCAGAAAATCAACGAGGAACGATAAAGGACACCAGATATTTACGTGGTTCGGTCCGAATATCGGTACCTACATCCACGGGGAGAGCCAGCAACAAATAATCCACTATAATCGGAGAATAAGAGTTACAAATCCTTCGAAACATAGAGTGCTTGTAATTTTGCCCACAATGCTGCGGCATCCTTCTCTTCAACCACCTCTATTAACACTTCATCCGATAAATTCAGCAGGATTATACTCTTTGCTCTCTCCATTAGGTCTGCTTTATCAGTCGCTTTCATTATAATGGGCAACTCATCTTCGCCATCTAATGCTTTAGCCAAACCTTGAGTTGTCAATAGTGCACGCATCTTGACGCTCCGTAACCCAAAATTGTTCCTCCCGTTGAACTTCTCAATCTCTACTTTCGCTCCAGACATAATTGCAATAGCAGAATTTCCAGATAATAATCAGACAAGCAAAAGCCCCAAATCACAATCCAGAAAATCCAAACTCTCAAGCTCTGATACCAATTGTTGAAAATATAACGCGGAAACGACGGGATCTTGCAAATTAAGTCAACGCGAAAATACCAGAAAAATAAAAGAGGAACGATAAAGGACACCAGAGATTTACGTGGTTCGGTCCGAATATCGGTACCTACATCCACGGGAAGAGCCAGCAACAAATAATCTACTATAATCGGAGAACCAGAGTTACAAATCGCTCAAACGCTCGAGTGTTTCCCACACCTAGATTTAAGCCCAAACCCAAAGTGTTTACGAATAATCAATTTAATTAGACAAATAAACTCACTCATAAATCACCGTGTGTTGAAGCCCAAAGCGAAACGCTCTCGTACGATCGAAATCAAGAACGACCGTACGTTCTTTTATTTTGTTCTCGTGCGACGCTTCTTCCCGAGGGCTTCCTGGACGACTCTCGGCTTGGGCGGCTCACTCCAAGAAAAGAAGCCCTTTTTACTAATCAGCAACATATAAATATATGTATAGCAAGAGTCCACTTTTCGTACGTCTGTCCTGCGGCTTCCGAAGGATGTAGAAACAAATTCAAAAAATAACCCTTTCTTGTTTCTTTCTTGGACAATGTCCTCTCTGCCCCTCTAAAAGAAATAGATATAATAATAAAATAACATGTGCCCATTGTTTGTCTTTTAGGGTGCGCATGATAACTTGCCAAATAGTGTTTGATTCTGTTCTTTTGTTCCCAGAATCAGTTTGGGAACAGAAATCCGTTTGTTTAATTTTTTGATTCTCGGCACAAATTCTTGCAAATTTGTGCCCAGAATCAGTTTTGGAGTAGAATCAAGAATAAAAAAAAAGTAGCTTCTTGATTCTAGGAACAAAAATGAGAATCAGTTTTTTTTTCTTCTTCTTTTTCTTGATTTTTAATATAGCCTCTAATGTCCGACGCGAGGGCCACCCTCGCCGTATCTAACGAGATTAAAATATTTTAATAAAAATATATTATTAATAAAAAAATTTTACCAGCCATGGTAAAAAAAATTTAAAAAACATTATTAATAAAAAAAATTTTACCGGCCATGACAAAAAAAATAAAAAATATATATTTTCAATAAAAATATTTTAATAAAAAATATTTATAAAAAAATATTTTACCAGCCATGGCCAGCAACCAGGCCATGGCAAAAAAAATAAAAAAATAATTTCAATAAAAATATTTTTTATTAAAATATTATTAATAATAAAATATTTATAAAAAAATTTTACCGGCCATGGCCAGCGGCCAGGCCATGGCAAAATAAATAAATAAAATATTTTAAATATTTTTATTAAAATATTTTAATAAAAATTATTATTAATAAAAAAATTATTTATAAAAAATATTTTACCAAGCAATGGAAAAAAATAAAAAAATAATTTCAATAAAAATATTTTTTATTAAAATATTATTAATACAAAAATATTTATAAAAAAAATATTTGACCGGCCATGGCTAGCGACCAGGCCATGACGAAAAAAAAGAAAAAAATATTTTCAATAAAAATATTTTTTAGTAAAATGTTTTTTGAAAAATTATTAATAAGAAAATTTTTTACTGCCATGGCCAAAAAATAAAAAAATTAATTTTAATAAAATTATTATTAATTAAAAAATATTTTACCAGCCATGGCCAAGAAAGAGGAGAAGAAAAAAAAGAAAAGAAAGAAATATTAAAATATTATTAATAAAAAGAAATTTTATGTTGTTATCAAACGCATTTCTGTTCCCGGGCACAAAATTTTGAACCGTTATCAAACGCCTTTAAATACTCAGAATCAGTTCTCGGGCACAGAATAAAAAAGAATCATTTCTGACCAGAATCTGTTCCCGGGCACAGAATGATTGTCATGCGCAGCCTTAGTGTCCAATATTCGTATCGCCGCGAGCCCTTCATCCGAAATCAACCAAATAGGAATGCGGACTCAAACTCGAGACATAAATTAACAGATGCCAGGGCTCGCAGCAATCCCATGCTTTGCCATTGCCGCGATGATCGTGTTCACAACTAGGTCTGCTGGTACCTGAGTGTTGTCGAGAAACAATAATTCAAGACAAAGAAATCCATTGTGCGAAATCGCCGAAGTCGGGTAAACGAATTGCTTCCACCCCACCCCTCAAGACCTCCCTCAACAATATACTAAATACACCTTCATATGTCCTGTTTAATGGAATTTCCATCAGCTTACAACAAAGTACTGATTTTTTCATCTCATAGCTTAAGCCTTTAAAATGGATTACTCACTCACCACGTCCATAACTGTGCTGGGATTGACTAGGAAACCTGGGAGTCGTCCTTTCCCATAGGACAAGATCAAGGGGTCGAGCACTCTGTGCGGTACATGAAAGTGAAAATTATATAAATTAGCACCAACACAAATTATGATTATTATTATTATTACAATTTCTATCGATAAAATGTAAATAAAAAGAAAGCACCTTTATCCTTGAATCCATCCGGGAAAAGGGTCTTGAAAAGTACTCTCGATTACGCTGGGATGAATGATAACAACGGGTATTCCTCCTCTTTCTGCGTTTATCATCATCTCCCCCATGGCCTTGGTCATCATCTCCCCCATGGCCTTGTTCTGCCACCCATACGTTCTTGCCCTGAACTCACACATGGTTATTATATTACTTTTACTTTCAATTTTTTACAATTTTTAGCTTCTCGAGTTATGTGAAATATTGGACACACCAACTTTTATAAGAGTACAAACGGATGTAAAGTTATTTATGGCCGTTTTTGAAATATTTTTTCCTCAATTTTCGAAAGTTGAGAATAAGTTTACATTTTAGGGGATAAAATTCGTAAGTTAGTAAACCATCTCGAGTGGTTGTATCCAATAGTCCGTCTAATAGACCCAAGACCTTGGCTGCCTAAACTTGGGTTCCCTAGAGCTTGGACTTGGGTGCCTGTACCCTAGACGTCGACGCTTGCCCCCGAGACCCCGGTGCCAAGAGCTGGTATGCTGACTCTTGGACCTGGGACACCACGACCCAGAGCTGGATTTGAGCTGCCCAAACCCGGGACGCTGCGGCCTGATGCCAAGTCCCTAGTGGCCAAAGCCCGGACCCGGCACTAGGGTCTCCGGACTGTACTCTAGCTTTTTGTTTTCTTCCCAAAGCGTATTCGATAGCTTTTCAATAACATATATCAGAAAATTACTTCCATCGTAGTTGCAAAAGACGACTAAACACAAAAAAATCATTTGAAATTAACTTCTTTTGAATATATGTTCCATCTCCGACCAAAAAAAAAAAGGATATGCGTTCTACCAAAGATCATTTTTCGTGAAACAAATGGAGTCTAAATTTCGAATTTATTTATCAAATGTTGATTATGCCTTGAAGATAACCCCAATTGGTTTGGAATCAACACGAGTTTGGAACACTCGAAGTTTTCGCAGGGGCAGGAAGACAGGCACTCTGCACATCATGGGGGCATTGTATGAATGAGAGAAAGACAACATTTGGTTGATGTTGTTGTTTGCCTAGAGAGAGAATTCATCGAGGTGAGTTACAATGCAAAAAGTAAGGGCCAGAAATTTGTTGTTTAGGCTCGTTTATTTCACAAAAAATGAATGACTTGAAGAATATTTTTTTAAAAGTAATCTCTTATATCGTTTATAAAATGAACGAACGAAAAGTATTTTCATCATCCACGAACAATATTCAGACGTAAATTGTCGTTAGTAATAAAATCATTTTTCATCGACTAATTGTTCCAAATGATATAAGAGATTTCCAAATTATTCATTTTTTCGCGAAACAAACGGAGTCTTATATATAATCAAGCATTTAACTATTTGAGTCCATGTACTCAAGTTATAACACTCATGGTCATAGATTAATTATATCCGATGAAAAAGGTTTGAAATGGGAACGCAGAGCGAAAAAAGTGTAAATGTATTGAGTAGCTGAGTAGCTGTAGTTGAAGCATCTTTCCCATGCATGAGATAATTTAGGAAGATCAGCCATGATTAACAAGCTAACTACTTCTTAAACTATAATTGTCCCTAACCAATTGATTGGAATTGATGGCACACATATATAAACTTATACTTGTCTCCTTCCTACTATAAATTAATTCGTTTATTTTTATCAGATTAATGTACATAATTATACCCAAGAAGAAAGGTTGAAATGGGAACGCAGAGAAAAATATATGTATGTATGTATTGACGAGATAGTTGAAGCATGTTCCCATTACATGAGATAATTTAAGAAGACCAGCTATGATGAATAATCGAACTTAGACTTCTTAAACTAATTATCCCTAACCAATTGATTGAAATTGATGGTGTAAGTGATAATTAGGAGATTGTCCATATTTTCCTTCATCGCAGGACATCCCCGGATACAATTGTGATGAAGAAGTGAATGAATTGGTAATGTTCACGGGCTTGGCGAATGGGCGGCCTGTCCAAGATCAAGCGAAAAGTGCTAAGTCTACTCACCTTGCGCCCACACTCGTGCCATCTAGGTCCGGAACCGATGTGCATTTTCTGAGAGAACGGGCAAGTTGGAGAGACAAAGTTAAGCTCGATCTGAAGCTCGGCGCTGCTTGCCCCGACCTCCCAATTAGAGATGTGTTCTAGTAGGGAACATTCTCTCCATTTTTGGGGGACTAGAAGAGGTCACGTATGGCCAAGCTTGCTCATAGTTATAAGGGTGGTGGAGTAGAGCTTGCTCATAGTTATAAGGGTGGTGGAGTAGAGAGAGAGAGAGAGAGAGAGAGAGAGAGAGAGAGAGAGAGAGAGAGAGGGCCTAAGCTTAACTCACTACATACAGCATGATCACACACAACCATGGCGTAAACGCATAGCCACTGTTGAATCTCTTTAGAGTCTTATTATTGCCTAATAGAGACGGACATTACATACTTGAACGCCTGTAGCTTGAGGTGTCGTTTCTTGTTCCCCTTTTCTCTGCTATGTCTCTCTGTATGACAGACGAGAAGCTGTCCATAGAGCTGAAATACTCCCTGTCGCAAAATTCTAATCTCCTCCCTCGTTGTCTATCAACGGAGAAGCTGCGGAATGGTCCGGGAATGCTTGAACACGTATATTCAAAACAAAAAGCCATAAGAATCTTTAGTATTAAAAAAAAACAATTATAAATCCTTTGTCGAGATCTACAATTCATATGGTTCCGTATCTTAAAAAACAATGCCGTCAGGCTCGTTTGTTGTGGACGAGTGACTCTCAAACATGTGGCCCATGTGATGCCCCATTAGCTGCCCCCCCTCCCCCTCTCTCTCTCTCAAACTCTCTGCTTTTCTCTTGTCGTGTGTTTCTCTCTCGATGTGCTCGTCTCTTTTCTGGCCGTGTCTATCAATTTGTGTGGCCTCGTGTAATCTCAAGCCTCCTCCTCCATGTGTATTTATAAGGAATAGCTACGTTTAACTTTAATTGGTGGGCTTTTTCCAAATGATAGGCTTAATTCTCACGGGCTTGTTGAAATTGAGCTCAAAGTCTCTTAACTTTAATGGACTAAACCCAATTAATTGAAGTCCAGAACTCTCCTCTTATGGGCTGGCCGAATTTGCCTTAGAACAGGCCCAGTCCACGTAACTGATTCGGGTCCATTCACCACCGCCGGTGCAATGCAAATGCAATAAATAGATTAAGCTATATGATTCTAAAACTATGTACTATGCAATTTAATTAAAATAATTACGTTTAGGTTAAAGATTAATCCCTAATTTTCTATGAAATAATTACTTAAATGGGTTAACAAAATTTAAGTGCCAACAGCTGCCTCTCTTTGAAGGGGAGTTAAAAAAGGTTTCATTAAATATAAAATGATACCTAAATTTTGACCACGTAAATGTAAAGTGATAAAAATAAATCGTTTTGTTGGGAATGTGTAATCCCCTTTCTCTGAATTTAATGTGATGCCAATGCAACTACAAGAATAGAAAACATATCTTATATGAACTCTTACGAGGTACTCGGATTACACTTCAAGTGCTCGATAAGGATTTTCCCGAAATATCCGGATTATACAACGGATAATTGAGATGGGGTTTTTAACAAATCGCCTGGTTATCATTTGAGGCGTTCAAAGGGGGAGTCAATGGATACATGGATATCATCGGAGGCATCTAAAGAGAGAGAAATGAAAGGTGTTTTGAACATCTAGATATCGTATGAGATATTCAAAACATAGGATTGATAAGCACCTAGTTATTGTCTAAGGAGTCAAACGATGAAATGAACAAATGGAAATTATAAGATTTTTGTGTTATCCCATCAACTAGGAAATAATTAGATTAAATCTTAATTTGAAGAAAAAAGCATTATTCTATAAACTAGGTATCACAAGATTATCAGGATTCTATTAAGGAAAACTATATCGATGATCTATTCTAATTTATTCTAAAATCTATCTTAATATGCAATATTATCTAAAAATCTTACCCTAATCTAACATGCAATCTTTTGTATTTTTTTAGATTAGGAAAGAAAATAAACATTCAAATCAATCAACATATACTCAACCACCAAAGATAGCATCATATAATTTAAACTAGGAAACACTATCAACTTGATAATTGTCACAGATAAAGTCGATATCCTAATTAATCTTATGCCTTAAAGATCAAGATATCGATTTTAAACTTGGTCGATCAGTAATTATATCTAAAGGCTTATGGATTCGAATTAAAGATCATGTGCGTTTGCAGATTAGAAAAGTCATCCTAGATATCAATCGTTCAAATTAGGCAATAATCCGAAAATCAAATCTTGGATAAGATTTTACCTATTTTCGCGGATGATGGTTCCAAATTTGAACTCAACGGATTATGGATCGCGCGGCGGAGGGTGGTCGTGGCGACCGGTGAAACTTCTCGACTTAGCAGTGGCTCTCGGATCGGCTGGCTCTCAGTGGTGCTCGCTGTATGACCGGTGGGATGAATGACCACGGACCGATGGTAGGGCTCGTTGGCAAAGTTTGGTCGGCGGTGAGTGAGTTGCTCGGCTGAGTTTGGCAATGAGGAGCTGCTTGGCCAATGCTCGGAAAACCTACAAAACAGAGGCAAAATCCCTCGACTCAGCGAAGGATCGTCAACGGCGTGATAAAGCAACAATGGGACAGGTACAACAGTGTCGATCTTTGTGGGACAGGGGCAATGACATCATCGTTATGGAACAAGCCAGTGGCCACACATCGCCACGGAACAAGGCAACAGCAACGTCTTGGTCGGAACAAGGGAATCGAAGCATCTCGTTGTCGTTGCTGGGAGGGCAGTAGTCGTCAACTCGGCTCGGGTCAGCACCGCTAAGTTGGAACATGACAGCAACTGCGTCGGGTTGTCATCGGGGAAGCAGTGGGGTCACTGTCGTAGTTTAGTGCAAGGCGTGGCAAGGAGCAGCACTCGACCAAGGATTGGGCACGGCCGGGTAGTAGGATCGGCCGGAATTAGGCTCAGCTGGAGCAGGATGCGGCTTGGAGCAAGATGAGGCCAGGAACCGTGCTCCCTTAGGGACAAGGGGGGGCCGAGTGTAAGGCTCGGCCAAGGGCTAGGCATGATCGGGGGAACAGGGCTTGATCATTTTTTAAAAAATATTTTTCATTAACTAATTATTTCAAACGATACAAGCGGTCATTTTTTTAAAAAATATTTTATAAATCATTTATTTTTCGCAAAACCAACGGAGCCTTGATACATATTTTGTAGGTACGACTCACGCCCTTTTATAGTGGGTTGGAAGTCCCGTGCTTCGGTATGTGATCCAAATCCTCTTCTAACAGGGAAGCGACGACTTCCAATTAATGATAATGTTGTTTCCTTGTTCTACTTCTTGGGATACACCTTGTTATTCTTAAGTAAATTCGCAGGTTTAGAACGAGAATAATATATTAGGGTAATGACACTGATAGTTCTCAAATTTTTGTTTAATGTGTAACGTAAGTCTTGAACTTTTAATTTGTCTAATACGGTTCTTAAACTAATCTTAAATATTTAATGTAATTGTTTTGTTTGATCAAATAAGGAGAAAGATACAACAAGTCTCTAAACTTTTAATTTATTAAATTTAGTCCCTCAACTTTCCGTAACAAGTCAAATCAATCAATCGGTTTGACTAATAAGTTTTCTTAATTATACTTTTGCCCAGATTTTCAAATTTTTTTTAATCAAGCAAGCAATTTCCTAAATCAGCAAAATGTGATATCTTATTATTACCCTTTTTACTTTTTCGATTTTCACAAGTATTATAATAGTTAAGTTTAAGTAGATTTTAGCTTATAGTCTCTATAATGGTAAAAGTAAAACCTCATTTAGAGTTATATTGAATTGATACTCCAAGTGTTAGTGTTTTCATAAGAATGACCCGAAACGATGCTAATTTATCTATATAGATTCTCATACTTATACTAATCTAAATCATCTTCTAAATTTTTTAGATAGATAAAAATTTAAAAATTTTTGTGTTTCCCGTTTTCCAATTAAAATTGGTTAAATCTGTGTGTGTTCAAGCTCTACAGTTAATGATTCAAAAAATATTAATATTTTACAAAAATAAAACAAAAAATTTGACCAATAAATAGACCCATTAATGGCCCTCTGGCAAAACGAATTTGCCAGCTGAAGGGCGTTGTGAACTGGAATGGAAATGTTTTGGGACTCAGACGGGTCCGCTCCACATTCCATACATTGCAAATTGAACTACCTGCTAGAATCTAAAATTTGTTGCACTTGCACATAACAATGAGCCACACCATGAGAAACTCAAATCTAGATGATCATTCGTCATCATCAATTGATATATAGCCAATAGAACCAAAGTCGCGAAAATAATACATGCCCTGAACGATTACATTGTCAACCGTCCCCCACCACCGCCGCCCAGAATTTATTGGAAGAATGACCATCAGTAAATTTTACCATTGCAATGCCCACCAAATAATCAGAACTGCTATGTAAATCCCCCGAGCCAAATTGCTTAATGTGACATACCAGCCAAAGCACATCTTATATGCACTTTATCTCCGCTTCATGTTCAGATCATGGGCGTAACATTACAGCAAATTTGCTCAACATATTCGTCACTTTCTTTTCTCGTTTTCCACCGGAACTTGATTGTTTAAGGCTGTACTAGGACTGATTTTGATGCGTCCAGATGATTTAGTCGACATGTACCAAGAAGGACTTCAGGGAGCTCGTCTGGTGTATTACCCTGGGGAATTAAGTTTCACCAAATGAGCATATCCGTCTACTTGATACCATAGGAAAGAATGAGCGGAAACAAAATAGTCTACTGGTCGAAATTAAAACACTTATCCTTGCCCCTATGGTTCACTCATAGTGCAAACTTTCTCATGTCAAGCTTTCCTTGACCCTATATGAAACGACTTGGACGAAGATAAACTCTGTCATTCTTAAGTGTCCATCTTACTGGCAAATTATGATAGATGACAGTTTTCCTGTTGTAAGAAAAAAATAGCTACACATACCTGGATTAGGAATGCCATTTCAATGACCAAGTTGTTCAGATATCCGAGAACGAGACTGACAACTCCTCTTGCCACTGTTGAAGACCCAACATCGACCCCAAGCTAAATTTTCAAAGGTCAGCCAGCATTCTAGTTAATATAAACTGAATAGGTAATAATATCACACAACAATTGTAGAAATCGCATAATATGAAGAATGAGCGAACTTTGGAATGGAATGCTTCTGTCATATCGTCTCTTCCTGACTTTCTTCTTTCTTTTTTTTTTTTTGTTTTTCAAAGAAAGAAAAAGGGGTGGGGGGTGTTTGCATGTCTCCATTTTACCCAAGACATGACAATGGATTTGTGGAAAAAGTTTGTATAGCCAACCATAATGTTTTGAGTGTTGCTACTTTTTCCCCAAGAAACAAAAGAATTCAATCTCTAGAAATTGATGAGCCGTGTTCATGAGGAGACAAACTTAACCCTTCAGCAAATCAACGTACCATAAACCATCCTTACCAAAAAAAAAAAAAAAACGTACCATAAACCATGAAAGTGGTTTGCATACCTCCAAGTAATTCTTTCCACGAAAATAATTAATTGCTAGTGCTTGACCCACCAAGCATGCTTTTTTTCCGACACTCTGCTTGACTATCCATGATCCCTATTGAGAAGTAACCAACAATAAATTTATTAGATGCATACCCCTCCATGACAACTGAATCCAACATGTTTGTCTAATTATGAAACCATCACCACAGTACTTACCTTCGAGATGTATGGTATGAGTTTAAATCTCGAATTCCTAAATGTATCGTCTCCATTAACAAATCTATGCAGCAGAGGATTTTCTTCGAGAGGAGTTTTCATCATATAGTACAATGCCAAATTATGTGTAGTGGATCCCGGAACCTGATCCATCATATGGCAGAATAATATACATTAATTCTCAAAAGTATGGCAACAGATGACAACAAAAGAAAGAAGCAGACACAATTACCTGTATGTTTACAATGAAAAAAAATTCTGGACCACCCAATGCAGCGTATTCCTGCATGAAAATAGTAGGATAAGCAGGTACACCAATCCCTCAGTGCATTTGGATATTTACATTTCACATCTAGGATTATTAAAAGTTCAAACCTGGACCACGCCACCAGGTCGCCCTGCAAGATCATCCTCTCGTTTGTCAGATCTCAGCCAGTCTGCACCAACCATTTGCATCAATGTTCCATTGGCCTTGATCTGTGAAAATATGTTTGGGTCATGAATAATTCAGAGAAATCTGAGAAGCAAGATGTTTCTTTTCCAAAACGCAGAAGCTAATATCTAGGTTTTCAAATCACTAAAGTCCCTTATTAATCTTGCGCCTATATCAGAAAAGACATTATCCAAAAGCTTTGACAAAATGTTTTGGATATCTTCCTGTGTATAGTTATTATATTCGCAAGCTAGCTGAAACTGGATTCCAGATGTACAGACTTCCCATATCCAGCAAAGTAGAATATACTGTTAGGAGGGTAGTGTTTAATGCTTATAAGATTCATTCATGAAAATAACTTTGCAATTTACAACATATACAAATGAACCATTGTCCCATAATCTTTGCCTAGCTTTGTCTTTCAAACCTTAACTGCATTCTCTATGGTGCTAGAAAACAGAAGATCATCCTCCACAAATGGGCCAAAAGATCATCCGCAATATTGGACTCCGACTTAATTCTTGCCAGACAATGCATCTCTGCACTTTCAAGTACTTTTCTCCTATTCAGACCTTTATTTCCATATGCCTTTAAGAGCCTTACGATCTTTTGTGACCAACTGCAAGACTCGAAAACCTACATGTATTCAAAGGACGCACAAAATCCTTTCATAAAATTCTACATAATTGACCAACCTCTTCCCAGCAGAAAATACCTGCTCTTCTGCATTACATATATAAGAGCTTTGTTCAAAAAAGGAATCATTCACTGTTGACCTTAAAGCCTGTCCAGCAAAAATTCTCTCCTTTTACCTCATTCGCAAACATCAGCAAATCTATCTCAGCTCTATTTATGGCTCCAATGTGAGACTGCCTCTTACACGCGACAGTCCATGAGGCAGTGATCTCCTATAGTCCTATTCCTTATGCAAGAATTACAGTAGTCTTTACAGAATAGAAATGTCAGCATCATTATTGTCTGAATCATTTTTCGAAGTTCATTTGGCAGCATATCTCTTCCTTCCATAACCTTCACCAAAATCTGACCCCTCTTATGAAGTCAATTTTATTACCACCTTGCATGACTTCATTCATTCTGTCACTCTGTTAATTCTCCATGCTTGGTCATATTCTAAATTAAATATGCATATGCAAAAGTTTATGGATAGG
This sequence comes from Syzygium syzygioides, assembly GCA_031216285.1. Classification (NCBI taxonomy): domain Eukaryota; kingdom Viridiplantae; phylum Streptophyta; class Magnoliopsida; order Myrtales; family Myrtaceae; genus Syzygium; species Syzygium syzygioides. The sequence continues at coordinate 35,842,585 of CM062248.1, read as the reverse complement.
CCACTTGTCGGATTGACCCCTCTGAAAAATGAAAGAGAACACCATTCACGAACTCCATAGTGGTACAATGTCCTTAATTAATCACCTAGCAAGTATTGAACAGTTGGCACAACAAATGACGTCACCAAAAAAACTGCTGTTTTTCATATATGGAAACTGGAAAGTAGGGAAAAAAAAATCAGAACCGTTCAGCTTGTTAAATTCTTGTGGTGCTTGATTTGTTTAATGGATTGCATGATTCAATAAATTGTACAGCATATTAATGGAGCCTCCCAATCGAGGTTTTGAGCTACATTTTCGTAGCACTTGAAAGTCTTGTGCAGCTTTCCATTGCTATAATCTTTCAAATGACAGTTTGTTCAAAGAAAGATACCTTCTGATGGTCTTTCAAATAATTTTCTCCACGTATTAGGAAGGTAGAAGGATCAGTGGTTGTCCAACTGCAAAGCAGATTACAGCTTGGATCATTTTGGAGAGTTGATCCATAAGAACATGCTATGCTATCCTCTTTCGCCAACTCTTGTAGATCCATATAACCTTTCTTTTGAACTGCAGTAACAATGAAATTCCACCTTTTCCTATCACAAATGATTGCTAAAACACCGATACAGGCATGGTGACAATCATGTCGAGAACTTTTGCTGTTAAGACAGGACTAACCTGCTAGATCATGCAACTTTTTCACAAAAATGGCTGCTGATGATAATTTAGGCTGGTACATGTTCTGTTGAAGAAGCAATATAGAAAGATCAATCCCATGAAATACACAAAACCTGTTCATCACTAGCAACCGTTCACATGTTGGTTGCAAATGATAAAAAAGGCTAATGCAGGAACCCTAACTTAAGATTGACAAGAAAGGGAATATCAAATTAAGTGAAGTACCGCAGCATGTAGTTCTGGGATCAATTCAGATGACCAGTTTTCTAATTGGTCATAATCTGTCGGCTCAGGAACATCAAAGAACTCATCATCAGCATCGTTCAGTCCCATCAGGCTGGAAGATTGAGAAGGTGGCCTTTCAGACTGATCTTCTGTAAACTTGACCTCCTGGATTTTGACAATTTTTTCATGATCCTCTACTTCAGTTTTAACATCCTCCTTTACAATCTGAGGTAACCCAATATCCCTCATCAAGTCACCACGAGAGTAATCTGAAGAAAAATTTCCTGCCTTGGATTTGAACATCTCTCTTAATGCTGCAAGGAATGGCAAAGAATATTTTTTAAACAGAAATCTCAGAGGGAGAAGTTAGGGAGAAGTATGAACTGCAATTCCGTGGTCGGAAAGATGGGCGCCATTTGCCTATCTCTACAAGGGATCTTCGAAATGACTCTAGTAAAAGCAATGTCGACACGAGTTATGCATGACAGAGACTGCAACATTAATTATCCAAAAAGTACCTGCGACTCTCTCTAGCATACGAATGGTGGTGGATCTTGCAGATGATGGACGCAGATACATTTTCCAGAATTTCCAATCAATCGAGAGCATGTGTTTCACCAGGGACTGTTTTCCTTGGTTTATTGGAGTAACTACATATCCCCCACCTGCATGTCGGGCAACAAATTACACAGAAAGTTCAAAATCGGAAACTAGAAGACCTGATTCTTTGACATATGAGGGCCAATAGCATTAGGAGAGATGACACATGATTGCATAAGATGTTGTGGGTTTTTGAAGTAAATAAATGACAGAAGTCGTGTCCAGCACGGCATTCACTTTCGTCAGTCAATGCTTTGTGGGCAATGAGGAGATCAATGATATACCATCATGCCATAACTTATCTTGATCGTGAGTCTTAAATATGTTACTGTAATGGATTAATGTTCCGGATGCTCGAAATGATCCACCCTTAGCTTAATCAGTGTTTCAATTAGACCAAAAAAAGCTACACTCAGCAAAAACTATTATTTATAAGTCTACATGCAGAACAAAACATGGTCCTTACGATAATCCAATTAAAAGCCAACTTTGTTATTGTGTGGCGATAAATTTGCAAAGACTACTGAAGGAAAAGGACCGTTTTTGTAAAGTAGCAATTTGCACACATGTAATCTGAGTACAAATGTTGACCCCGGACTCGATAGAATTGTATGCTGGATGCCTTCATTGCAAGATCAAAAGAGTTTTTTCCCATTTAATTTTTAACGAGCAATTTTAATACACAAAATGGTAGAACATACTCAGAAAAAGGCATATGCATCACATACTCGTTACGAGGAACTAAAATGATAAATGTCAATATCATGTCTTAGTGAAGTAGTTTGCAAGTCACTAGTTGCGATCATAGGCAATACAAAATACTATGGATACATCAACATTCAAAGCATACATTACTTTTAAGGCAAGCACGAACATAGCCTCTCTGTGGTCGACATTTCTTGTGGAAAACAGAATGGTAAAGTATAACTGTGACAAGATTGAATAAAGTAAGTTAGGGCATAGACAGCAAACCAAGCATCATAATATACATTACAAATTCATTGTAATCTAACAACCGTAGGTGCCATCATCCTCCCTTCTCCAGTAACGTCGTAAGAGTAAGTCTCTTCGTCTCATTCCCCTACAAATGATAACGAGTTAACTTAAGCAGGATAACATAACTGAGTTCTCCCTAAACAAAAATTTAATCTAACCATGGAAGCCAGTCGCTGTATAGCTGTTTGTGAATAATATCTGTATGGCCATCAAGGTGCTCGACCACACTGCCTCGGTAAAAGCAGAAATCCCATCTGCAATGAAAGATCAACCGATATTATTGTAGCTGGTTAGTAGACCAATATTAATTACCCGAGATGCCCTTTGAAGTGAGTCCTGGTGTAATCGGAATTTAGTGTCTTTATGATTCTTCCACCTAATATGTAAGGAGGAGACATATTCGAGGAAAATATGACGTGGCCAAGATGCCTAGTGTCCATTGTTAAAGCTCTACAATAGCAGCTGAAATGACATCAAGGGCTTCATTGATAAGTTAATTAATCCCATTGCCTCAGGGCTCTTGGAACCAATATAAACTTACTAGTTGTTTATAAAGTATCCCATTTAGGTATTACAGCGGTTGCAAGTGAGGAAGTTTTTTTTTTTTTTTGGTAGAAAAGTGAGGAAGTTGACTGTGTGGAACTCTATAGAGTAAAATTGACTGGACACACATACAGTTTTGGTGGTTGACCAAAAAGAATGTAAACTACTTAAATCTGAGCATGTTGGTGCCATAAATTTAATTGGGCAGCTTCCAAATTGGAATATTGAGCAGCTTAGACTTCTGCCAACAAATAGATTAGCTAGTTGTATAGTTTCCACCTCCTCACGTCACACATGCTTGAGACGGTAAGAGGATTCATCAGAATGCCACAAGTAATTTAGCACATCTAGCTCTACCATGAGAAATGACATATATCATCATATGACTCAAGCCATCGTTTCGGGAAAACAAAGCAGCATTCTGGCAATCTTACTCAGAACATGAAGAACCAAGAGACATAAGACACCGGAAAATGGCCTCTGAAGTTCCGTCAACCACTCCAACAGCCATGATTGCTGGATGATCGTCCCAGTGCTAATATAGTAAAAACATTCAGTCAGAAGAAATCTTGTAGATATTAATAATTACGAGTAAGCAGAAAAGCAACGCACCCCTCCACGAGAATCCCAATCTTTTGCTTCTTTGAAAAGGCGCAGTCCTTCAAGATGAGTTACAATTAATATTAATCCATTCAGTCACTCCAGAAAGTAGAAACAAGCTTAATTTTTACCATTCTGACAACCAAATATTTTCCACGGTGAGGGTGCGATAACATCAGATGTCATTGCCTCTGTATGCATGGATGAGAAAACTGTCCAATCTACAGAGTGTTTACTGCTTGTCCTTTTTGAAGGGGTGCAGATCCTGTCGCGAAAACATGCCGCTAAAAGAATGTCAAACAACTACTCATTTGCATGAAAAGAAAAAAGAAAAAAAGAAATGATGAACTCCATTGTGTCTTATTTATAGCAGTAAGAGAGGTATATTAAGAGAGTTGTCTAAATTATGGTAAACACCTAAAGGTATCAGCAGAGGAAGATGGCAAATAGAACCAAGATCGTTATGATGAAAGCAATTAGACGAAAGGAAGAGAACACTATGAGGGAGAAAATAACTAAAGGCTGCAGAGAAAAGATCATCAAATTAAAAGCTATTCTCAGATTATAACGGGCACATGAATTTTTTCCAAAAGAGGAATGCCACTTCCGCTTCAGCAACTTGCATTGAGGGTCCCAAAAATTGCATTATTTCTTTTCCAGGATCCGGAAATTGCATTTGAGAGCGAAATAACCAGTAAGCACAGTAAATCTCTTTGATAAAACTACAGATCTGATAATGATGACATAAAGTGCAATGAGACAATGATTTCCATAAGGAAATGAATCTATCAAAGAAAATTAAAAAGGACACAAGACTAGAGTCATTTCTGGGCGGCCAAAATTGCATTCGAGAGCAAAATAACCAGTAAGTGAGAAAATCTCTCCGATAAAACTACAGATCTGATAATGATAACATAGAGTGGCATGAGACAGTAATTTCCATAAGAAAATGAATCCATCAAAGAAAACAAAAACAAAAAAGGCATAAGACTAGAATCATTTCAGGGTGGAAAGAACCGGGAGTCAGTTCACTATAGGAAAATCATATGCAAAGCACTGAAGTAGAAAATTGAAACATAAGTTTAGTCTCCCACTCTACCAAACTAAGCACCACCATTCACATTGCCACACCACACCCCAACACCCCCCCCCCCTAAAGAAACAAAAAAACCCAAGAAAAAAAACAAAAGGAAAAAAATTAGAAAAACGAAACTGGATGAAAGGAGGAAAATTTTCCCGACCCTTTTCTTGACTGGTGTACACTTGAAATTACATGTTACCATTTTCATCAAACTTGTCATTCGACCCTGGACATGTACCGACACAGCTAGATGCCAGAGCAGGTAACGAGTCTCTACAATGTAATAAACTGCAATCACTAACCTCTCCCAAATTGCACACTCAGATATCAGAGCACAGAAGAATAGCATAAAACAGATGCTAAATAACTGATAAGATATACCTAAAAGTCAGCCATTTCCGCTTAGAACATGAAACGAAATTCGTGGCTGGGTTTGGATTTTCCTGAGAATGCACAAGAAGTCAAACTTATGCAGTGAGCAAAAGAACTTCTCATGAGATGACTAGATAGGGTATATTGGGACCTTTGCCGCTGCATCCTGCAAAGAACGTATCCATCTTGCTGCATCCTCCGAACTATCTGCTCCCAACTATGTTGTTGAATAGGCATATTTAGATATGCGAAATCATCAAAGATAAGAATGGATGAACGAAACAGATAAATCATATTACTGCACCTTAAGCTGATCATTGTGATTAGCTGTATTATAAAGGGTGAAAATGAAGACTACCTGTAAGTTGGAAATAAGTCAATAGACAATAAGTGCTAGAGGAATGAATTTATATCTGTTAAAGCAAACCACAATTAATCATATTATCTGTACTTTTCGATGGATGCTCTCCCTTCCATTATCTATGACCCGAATGCAAGAGTCAATGGCTGCACTTCTGATGGGCTCCTGAACAAAGGGATTACTCTGTTAGCTGGCCCTTCCCTATCAGATGGAACTAGAAAAGGACTCTCAGCTGCCATAGCAGATGATTAATGCTGTGTGAATAAGTTAATGATACAAACAACTGGAAGAAATATTTCGATATAACAGGAGGAACACAAATAGTTGGATTTTGTTCCTATGTTGTTGTCCTTTCATGTTCATTTACTTGGGGAATTCTTTCCGTCATCTGTAAGCGCTAGGTGAACCAATCGGGTAACATCAGATTTGATAACCAATAGTTCTTGATCAGCAAGGGCGAGACTTCAGGCTACAATGCACGAGTAATGAGAATATGAAGAGACTAGTATGCAGGTGATCGACACCGATGAGTTGTTAATCGAATTGCCAAAAGATGGGATAACTTTATGGTCATTCTATTTCAGCTCATCAAATGCCAAAAGATGAGAATTTATCAAACTGTGCATAGAGGTGTATGTCTACAACCAGTTTAAATTGACCATGAATGCAGCACAAGAACTCATCTCACCGGGTGCTTTCCGTCCAATACAAAAGCAACTACCTCTCTTCTTCTTCTTTTTCACTCCTTCTATCCATAAAGGAACGTGCCTCATTTATGCAAGACGACTAAGACCAAGTCTCTGAAACCAACAAAATCACTAGAAGATGCCTTTCAGGTTTCATTCTGAGCAAAATCAATGACCATACAATTCCCACAGCAAGACTCCTCCTCCAATAGCAATAACCGTACGCAGCGCACCCCCCTCGAGGGAGCTTTCAGTCTCCAAAAGAAAGGAATTCAAGCTATCATAATAACTAGGACCTCCAGAACTCCGCGCGGCGCAAATTAGCACGAGCAAAACCAAATTCAGAAACCAGCAGCTCCGCCAGAGCACGTTCGATACGACTCCCAAGGTAAAGCGAACGAGAGACCATGCCAAACGAAATCCATCCACGGATAACAACAACAGAGGAGCGCGGCAGAATCACAACCCCGACCACATCATTCACGATCCGCGACGCGAGCTCCTAGACAATGCGCTTACAACAAAGATGACGACGAGCAAAACGAAAGAAAAAGAAAAAAAAACACAAAAAATCAACCACGAAAAGAAATCGACGAACTCGCGCAGCTCCAACAAGCCAACCGAAAGACAGCAAGACAAAAGAGAAAAAACAAAAAAAGAGAAAAAAGAAGAAGAAGAGGAGGAGGAGGAGGAGGAGCACCACCTCCTCGTCCGCGATAGGCAGGCTTTTGAAGCTCTTGAGGCTGTTCTCTTTGAGAATGAAGTAGCGCCTCCGCGAGTACTGGAGGCCGAACCTGTTGGAGCGAATGAGGTAGAGCCACCCCTCCATCTTGTCCATCCCGGAACAGCGACGACGGAAATATAATCCCGCTCCCCACCCGCCCCCTCCGCCGCCTCCGCCTCAGCAGAGGCTCGACGCCATGCGAAGGGGAGAGAGAGAGAGAAGCTCGGCGTTCCTTCCTCGCGGCCGTCTCCCTCAGAGCACGAAGGGCGCCGCCGGAAGAGCCTGGCAATGGGGACGGCCGAACCGCACCGAGGGAGGATTGTGCATGAAACGGAGCGCACTCGAAAGCCGACGACGACGGATACTGCTGCGGTTGATATGGCGAAAGGAACGGGAGCTGGTGAAGGTGACGAGGAGGAGGAGGAGGAGGAGGGAGGATGGAGATGGCGAGAGATCCTCTGATTCCACGGGGGAATCAGAGAATCGAAGCGCGACGGAAAAATCACCAGCGCCGATCTCTTTTTCACGCGGGACTTAAAAAAAAATAAAACAAACAAACAAACAAACTTGTCTCGCACGGTTTTTTCGGCGCTCGCTCTCTTTCTTTTTTTGCCTTTTTTTTTTTTGGCTGTCTTCTTCTTCTTCTTCTTCTTCTCCTTCTCCTTCGTTTGGTTTTTAAAACTAACAGATTTGGTGCCAATGGAGAAGCGAGCGAGACAGCTCTGAATCGAACGCGAGCGGTTGGAGCCGCAATTACCGGAATGCCCCTTCCTCCCACACCCCCCCTCCCTCCTTTTTCATATTTCTCCATTTCCACGTTTCCTTTTTCTCTTTCTTTTTTTTTTTTGGGAGAGGGATCGAAACTCTCATTTTCTCTTGGAAATTTTCGCATTCCTTGGGGGTTTCTTCTTCTTCTTCTTCTTCTTTTCGACTCTTGGGATCCTCCTTGCAATACCTCCTCCCGTTCGGTGTACTGATTTTTTTTTCTCCTTTTTTTGGGTCGAATTCGGCGTGCCGATAGAACGATGGAGTATTATGAATATATGAATGAAATTATGGGAAGTGGGGCGGGGGTGATTTTGGAATTCCGATATTAAAGGGGATTTAAATCTGGGACACCCGAAGGAAGACAGGGTGGGGCAGTTTGGATGCATCTGCGGGCTGACCATGATTTTGTTTCTATGGGGTCAGGCCTTCTTGCCTACACTGGAGACGGCGATTTGGTCAAATAACAGGTTGTTCTCTTCCCTAGTAATCTTCCAATTTATTTTGGGAAAAAAGTATTTTGAAAAAAATAAATAAGGTAAGGAGGGAGATTATGGCTAGGAAAAGGAGGGAGTAGCTGCCATTGAGCAGGGCCCCACCTAAAAAAAAGGGCATGCTGTCCCTTTTTTTGCCCCCCCCACCCTTAATTGTTTAAAAAAATAGAAATTAGAAAAATGAAAGAAACATAGGAAAAAGATTTTTTTTTTGGGGGGAGGCTGGGATGCGGTGAGGAGGGACATCCAAGTGCGGTGAATTCCCTAAAAAAATCCAAAACTTCAAGTCAAATCCTAAATTTGTCCCAAGCTTTTTTTTTGGTCTCAGAAAAAATTCTAAACTTTAAGTTCAGTCCAAATTTTGCCTCGAACTTTTTTTGTCTCAGAAAAAACGCCAAACTTTAAGTTCAGTCCCAAATCTGCTCCGAATTTTATTTTATGTAAAAAAATCAGCAAATTTCAATTCATTTTCAAAAATATACCCCCATGATCTAGTCTTAACTTGAAGCGGCACCTCCACATCAGTAACAAATCCATATCAGCAAAGTAATGTAGCGATAGGTACAGCTCAACGTCGCATGTCGACTTCAATAACAAATCAAACCAAATAAAAAAAAGCCTATTTTAGGACATAAAAGTTACGGACGATAACAAATCTACCCCAAAAATATTTTTTTAATTTAAAAAAAAACCAAATTTTTAGGTTCAATCTAAATTTGCTCCGAACTTTTCTTTGTCTAAAGAAATGCCACATTACTTTGTTAATGTGCATTTGTTATCGATGTGAAAGTACCACATCAAGTTGAGACTGGATCACGATAGTATATTTTTTTAAAATAAATTGAAATTTACTAATATTTTTTATATAAGATAAAATTCAGAATAGATTTGGAACTGGACTTAAAATTTGGGATTTTTTCCAAGACAAAAAGAAGTTTGGGACAGATTTGAGACGGACCTAAAGTTTGCGGTTTTTTTTTTAACAAAAAAAAGTTCAGGGTCAATTTGAGACTTGACCTAAAGTTGATTATTTTTCAGGGAATTAGGCTCATCCAAATGGACAGTGCAAAAACATGTTCCTGCTTTTGATTCCTAAGATGTTCCCAAAAAGAGATTTTTGCCCCTCCCTCTCCACTCCCACGTATTGCTTCTCTGGCCCCTCTTTTTTTGTCTCTCTCTCTCAATATATATATATATATATGGCACAAAAAAATAATAATTTAAATAACTCAATATCCCAGGTTGGATCACAGCTGGGACAGTTCTTAACTGAGGGGGGTTATTAAGGTGGGGGTAAAAAGGGCAAAAATTATAAAATTAAATAAGTAAAAAAAAAATTTCAGTTTTTAACAGGGGGGTAAAAGAGAGAGATAGAGATTGGGGAGGCATATGTGTGATGGTGTCTTTGCCCCCACCATAGACCTAAGTTGACCAACCCCCCCCCCCCCCATCTATGCCATTGACTTTTTGGCCCCATTCCAATCCCCCCACACTCTACGCTTTTCTCTTTTTGCGGGTCTATGGTCAATGGACTTTTTTTTTTTCCTCTTCGAATCTTCTTGTTTTATCGTGCTATTCCATGAAGGCTTTAGAAGCTCGTGGGAGCAGAGGAAGTTTGGAATTCGAATAATCAAAAAAGACCGAGATTCACGCTGGGCGCGACGTGAGAATCCAGATTCGGCTCGTGAGGAGCCCACGGGAAGTGAACAACCTTCGCTGGACAACAAGCAAATTGGCAGAGGGCGAAGAACTCCGTTCCATTTTCCAACTTTCGTCCATTTCCCGATGCATTATTTGATTGTTCTTTTCAATTTTTGGCTCTGTTTTTTATTATTGTCTTGTTTTTTTTTTCCAGAATTATGCCGAAAGTTGGATCAACGGTCAGCAGCCGTACGAGACCCATCGATCATTAAGATTAATTAATAAACCTAAACAAAATATGGTCCCCACCCACGTTTTTTAATTTTCAAAAAGAAAACGGTAGAAATTATTAATATTTCATTTCTTAAAGTTGCGGCAACCGATGCATTAGGCAGTAGGGCCATAGGACGTGGGACAAAATTTAGTGCCCAAATCGATGCACGAAAAAGGGCATCGTTGGAATATTATGGTGGAGGTGACGGGGGCAGGATAAGGTGCAATCGAGTCGATATATTTCAGCCGGCAATTATTTGGCATGCTAACTTTCATGCGCGGGAAAATAATTAACCAATTCATTAATTACATCCCCTTTTGTCATAATTGCTATTATCTTTTTGGCTCTATTGGAAAATCATCGTGATTAAACATTTCGTGCCCCGGTTCGCGAAATCAAGTTTAAATTGTTCGAGAATAATAATACATGTATTCCGTGTCGCTACGCAATAAAATAACGTCGACAAGTAATAGACGCTCTCTACGTTAGAAATAATATGTATGCATGATTTTTTAAAAATATATATTTTTTGTTCGGTGCAAATTAAGGTTTGCTTATTATAATCGTGTGGGGGCATAGTCACCAAATCACGTGATTTTTTTCTCTGTGCTAAAAAGCTTCCGAAGGTGTTCATGGAAGTCATTCCTTGGACAAAGCTTGCGACGGCAAAGAAAAGATGAGTGGGGGAGGGATTCTCTTCGGATTTGCCAAGCCGCTAATTAATAATGATAGCCATAACTTGAAGTGTCTCTCTTCTCCACTCCAGTCTCCCACCAACCTATAACTCTCCTAATTAACCCGCGAGGCTAATTGGCGATCTGATCGGATGCGTGACGGCATCACCACGTGCTTGAAGACGAGGCCGGTCGTGCGTGAGGGGCTTTTCAGGATTCAAATGCAAAGATCGATTGGATCTGACACGCATAAGCGAGAATGTGAACGCCCGGTTGGCTTAATTGCTCGCACTGGCGAACGAAATATTTTCTCCACGACCGACACCTTCCCTCTCTCTTTCTCCCCGTCCTGGTCGAGCGGACAACCGTTTCCGAATGAGCTTAATAAGAATCCTCTAAAAGTATAATGAAAAAAAGTTAAGTGCACATCGAAACACAAACGATACGGCATCAACATAAAAGCACGATTTCACAAGCAGAGTGGGCAAAATTCTTAATCGAGTTGCCTGACGGCACTTCTTATCGAACGAATAGCTCTCGTTTGGATGGTAGTTAGCCTAATAAGTGGTTTTTCCCTTCGTGACGAACGGTGAATCATTGCCCACTACCACTGTAGATACATAGAAATAGAACGGCTGATGAATTCTTTGGGAATTGGTCCACCTTGCTCCTACCTGAACCCCTCCTTACCCACCGGGGCCGAGAGGATGACAATGTGAAAAATGATGGAAATATAAAGCAGTGACTTATAAAATTGGTGTACGAAAGGGAAAACTGTCTAAAAAGTTCCAAATTTATTGAACGGCAGAGTGTAAAAGGGAAAAAAAAAAAGGAAAAGGAAAGATAAGAGAAGGAAAAGAATTCAAAAAACTTATAAAAATTACAAAAATTATCCATGTCAATGCCGCCCGTCCCGCGTAGAATGGCCAGCGTTGTCTAGACCGTCACGTCGACGATTTTCAGTCAAAATTGATCGAAAAGACTAAATTTGCAAAATCATTAAAAGATTTAGATCTAAATTAACATAATTGAAATGTTTAGGATTAAATTGATCGCCGTACGATAAATTTAGGACTGAATTAGCAACCGTATAATAAGTTTAGGATTTTTGGACAATTTCTCTGTTTATGAACTGATATGATAAATTCTTTTTGATGTTTAAGTATGACATATTTGTCTTATCTGAGAATCAGGTTTGTAAAAAGAAGAGGAAAAAGAATGGAAGCGAGAGTAAAACGGGTCAAAGATGTGTGTGACGAAGACAAAAAAAAATGATCAAAAAAGTTTGAGGTGGGTAGGAGTTTGGGGGATGACCCACCAAAGAGAATATAAACCCCAAGGAATAAGCAAACCCTTTGTCATTTTCTCAGAATCTACCTGGCGGTGACAAAAAGCAATCCAAACCTATAGTTTAGTATATAATATTATTACATATATATAAATGGGGTGGAAGATACGTGACCCAATCATACTTAGTGAAATCTGTCTCGTGCAGTACTGGGCAATCATGGTTCACATGAGCCTAAACGCTCCTTAGAAAAAGAGAGAAAGAGAAGACTCTTTCCAGCTTCCCTTGTTTTGTCTTCTCTTTTACTCTCTCTCTCTCTCTATAGTGGAACGGAGTGAAAGTGACACTCTTGCTGCGGCAATGGAATATGCTAGAGAAATCGAGCCAGACTTTTCCTGGGAGGGACATGGAGATCACCTCCCCTAGGAAGCTATCAAAGAGGGAATGAGGGATCGAGCCCCAGTTTTGCGTTAAATAACACGGGACTTGTCAAATTCAATTCGTTCAAGTTTGAGACAGTGGCGTCACTATTCCTCATCAGCAGTGCTTATCCGATTCACGTGTTTCGCCAGAATAAACCTGGAAGCGTTTCTGGGTTGGACCTTGTTGCGCGCACGAGGACTGTTTGTACGTCAGGAGCGTGCAAACGCATGCGGAAACGACTCTGTCCTATGGTCAAATGGACAATTCGTTCATCGACGAGGCCGGAAAGATTCAAAATTAGGTAAGGTCATTCTATGCCGTGACCAGCCTCGAATCCCATCGGTTTGGCCCAAAATGCTTAGGCCACTGAGCCGTGATTGGTCTTCGAACCCGCATTTATCAGCTCAAAGACGATGCCATTTTTCTTCTTTGTAAGGCAAAGAAATAGTCTCGCAATTCAGGAGACTTCTCAATGCAACCAAATTATTCAGTAAAAGATTTACTACATGATCTGAACTGAAACCACAAAATTTTTCCTGCTACATACACCATTCAAAAGTTACAGCACCAAGTTAACTGCTGTTGGCGCACTACGAACTGCTACCACTAGCAAAGGCTATAACTCCATAAAAGATTTACCAGTAACGGTCTCATCCATAAATATAGCTACACTCTTCACTAATTTGTTTATCCGTGAGCCTATGCCAAAACGCTGATCATTTGCGCAAAGACAGATCCATGTGTAGGTAAGCTACCCAAGTCACGAAAAGTAAGAAGAATACAGACGTCAACATTAATGGCTCTGCGAGCATGAAGATTGGGTTGAAGTGGTAGTAAACCTGCAAAATAGCGGAATGAAATAAGTAAGGGAGGGATTGTGAACTTTCTGGGGCAAAAAACTAGATAATTGATACCACTTGCTTTACTTCAAGGGCAAAAGCTCATTCTCCCAAACTGAATATAAACCAAACATTATGCACCACTTAGCTCTACAGACATCAGTCTTGCAGTATATCTTAAGATAGACAGGTCTTCATTTTCCTCAAAAGAGAGGAGGGAATCCAAGAGATCACATTCCCTGGATCAGGACTGTTCTGGCACGCAGGAGCCAGTTTAAGAAGTTGCAAACGCAATGGAAGTAACATTAAGAGATGATAATATTGCAGAATTACTATATCAGCCAGGTTCTTAAGCAGGCACCACAGGAGGGCTGGTCTGTCTCACCTAAACGCCAACTTTTCTGCCAATTATAGGGCACAGCGTCCCTTCATATTTCTTGGTTTTGCGGAATTGAGTAAAATCTTGTTTATCAAAGTAAAATTTTACCTGGAAGGGAATGTTATGTTCAGGGACAACATTTTTCTTCTCCAGGACTACCACTGTCCTTCCAACAACATCGAGGTATGAATATTTTTTCTGCAATCACAGATTGTGACATCCAAGTTAATATGGAAAAGATTTCAGATTCTGTACAAGAATTTAATGAAAAGACCAAATAAGATGGCCATAAGGCACTCAGCCTGGTGGTAAAGGGATTGGGGTGTGGGTATGCTTTCTTAAAGCTCAGGGGTTTGACCCCCGACCAAATTAAAAAACAGAAAAAAGATAGAAAGGCCACATGAAATAAAGTGCTGCATTTGAGCAGAACCTCAACTGACATATTGAGGTGAAGAAAAGGTCAATGAGGCACAGCACTCATGTAAGATTCCTACAGAAAGCAGCTACCTCCAGATATTGATTCACAGGAAAAGGTACAACAGCAGATGGCCCTTTTGATCCCTCAGGCAGCACAACCTGAGATACAGAAATTATCATAAACTAAACCACGGCACATGCATTCAGTGTTCCACAAAGTTAGAATAAGAAAATACTTGATTAAATTAGATCTCATAAGTAATAAAACCCACTTTGATGGTTAACTTGTCCACCACTGTCTCCACTAGAGGACATCCATAACTGAAATTGAGGTAACGCCTGCCATCAGGAGATTCAAAAAGGAAATCTTCCAGGGGCAGACCATACCCAATAACAAAAGTTGCTTTCCAACCTCCAAACAAAGGATAACGAGGCTCAATTTCTAGTTCAGACTGTCAAAAAAGAAAAATTGAGTCAAATATTCAGCAGCTAGAATAGCACGCTGTAAATGATAGTATATTCTAAGTTGAAGTGTTTAGCAATAAAATAAAAGTTAATATTTTTAACAAGGCAGATAATTAATGAGGACAGTTGGGGTGTCTGACACCCTGTAAAACTCAAGTGCTCTCTATGTTATCATAAATTGCAAGGGTGGCAATACAGGTACCAAAATAAACCAGGTTGAATATGTTCCTCATATGTGAAAACGATAAGTGACTAAACAAGAGCACAAGGTTTCAAACTTGTCAACTTTGTGCGCTTGAGTTCTTTCTTCAATTCCATCACTTTTTGCCATGTGGCTTTGTTTGTTTGTTTTTGATTATGGCCTTTTTAATCATCTTTGCAATCCTCGAACTCAAACCAAAGTCGTTTTAACCCAACATAGGAAATTACAAAACTGTAAATAAATAAAGCTAAAAAACTCAAAATAATCTTTGAATGGAGAAAAAAACCAAAATTAAAAAAAGGAAGCAAAATTAGGGGTTGCAGGGGTGTGCGCTGCCGCTACTCTCTTGCAGAGCTCAGTGGTGGTACCACGGTCGCCACCACCAAGCGAGGGTGTGCTTGCCCTCGGCGGTGAAGGGATGTGGCGTGCCCACAATGGCCCTTGCCCCCTTGCGATCTAATTTATTTTTTTGCAAGTCCTTTTTTAATTTTCACATTAACTTTTTTACAGTTTTAATTAATTATTTGAAAATTTTAACTTGTATATTTATTTTTATCTTTTATTGTAATTTTTAATTGTTTTATTTTCTGATGTGGCATAAAAAACGTCAGTTTTGTGTTGAGAGCACACCGTGACAACATTATGGCCACGTGAGAAAAAAAAATAACAAAAAAAAGTCACGTGGCACTTTTCGTTCAAGAAGATAACAAAAGGACTTAAGTGCATGAAGTTGACAAGTTTTACAACTTAAATGCATAAAATAAAAGTTTTAGGATTACAATGCACGAAGTTGACAAGTTTGAGGACTTGCGCCATAATTATCTCACTAAACAATTAGCTCAAATAAAGCACAGGACCGAGAAAACAATTAACCTCGACATGTTACTAGTATAAGAATTCAAAGGAGGGGAGAAAGATAATGCAGAACTTGACTTCATAGCAAAAGCATCTTGTCTAGTCTTGATCTAATACATCGTTATAAATAGGTGTTGGACAGAGAGTTACGGTTGAATCACATGTTTTACATTACAAAGCTCCATTCTACTAGACCCGCCTCTTCTATTCTAATGGGAAAATTTGACAACTTTTCTTATATTCCACTAATTCAAACAACAATGCTACGAGACAAAACAGTTCTAACATTAAGCTATTTATTTAGTGTATGAACTTAATTAATCTACATAACTTCACAAGATGATTGGCAAAACCAAATTCTTCCATAAGATAGTTACTTAAACAACAATTATTCTTCAACCCAATTTTTTTAGGGCAAAAGTCATCAAAGACCCTAAACTTTGCTCACTGTGACACATTTACCCTAAACTTTTTTCTGTAACGCCAAAAATCCCAAACTTGTACCTGTGAGACATATTTACCCTCCATCAAAGTTCTGTTAATGAGAACCTTTAAAAATCTACCTACATGGACGCCAGAAAGCAAACAATGTTGATATGACACCCACGCCATTTAAGTGAAATAAAAACAATATTGATTTGGCTGAAAAATCATTTAACGGAATCTTGACCAGAGGGTACATGTGACACATTTACCTGCCGTCAAAGTTTTGTTAATGAGAACCCTTAAAAATCTGCCTACATGGATGCTAAAAAGCAAACAATGTTGATATGACACCCGCGTGGCTTAAGTGAAATAAAAACAATGTTGATTTGGCTGAAAAATCAACTAACAGAATCTTGACCGGGTTTTTTATGTCATGAGAAAAGCTTGAGGTAAATATGTCACAATGGGCATAGTTTGAGGTTTTTGATGTCACAAAAAAAAAATTCAGGATAAATGTGTGACGGTAGGCATAGTTTGGGGTTTTTTGTGGCTTTTTCCCATTTTTTATTTATGATAAGTATCACGCGAAAATTAACCTTCACAACCAACTACATGAGCCAATATCTTGCAAGAGTGCATCTCATCGAGACAAAAATATGAAGGATGTACCTTTAGAGTACCCAATCGTAGGCGTGATGATGAAATGTTCCCTATTTCATCACGATAGTATACGGAGTGCACTCTAGGAGGGAGCCTAGCTAGAAGATGTTTGAATGAAGAGACACCACTGTAACCTGGCCTAGATTGATATTCAACCCTGCCAAAAGAGAACTTCTAAAGTTGAAAATCTAGGTAAGCAATAAATAAGCCAGATTGAGGAATTTAAATGAATTAACGCCAACATCCACTTCTCTATTCCTCAATCCAAATTATCCAACAAAAGCATCACACAACCCGAGCAACTTTTCTCTAGATAGAGAAATCCACAAATGTAGCTATAACCATGATAGACCAAAGTTTCGCGACATTAATGAGACTGTGATGAAAGAAGGATTCAAGCATCCCCAAAATCTAAAGTCTTGAGTAATTCCACAGACTACTAACAAGCTTTGAATACGAGAAGAGAAAAAATTAAAGAGGACGTGGAGTATAGTTATTTACAACACAAGAAATGGTATCCTCCGCAATTTAGAAAGGTGTCAGATTTTAATATTTATTCAACAATTGCAATTTTGAATTAATCAAATGCAGCCAACTGGATCCACACAGCACTTTGCAATAAAATCTTAACAAAAATAATTACAATGCCCTGAAAAGTGAAAAATAAAAAATCTATTGAGAAATAAGCATTGTTTGCATATTTCAAAATCATACGACTAAGCATCTTGAAAAATGAGAAGCTTACCTTGAAAAGACACCTTTATGGCGAGCACCAGCGTGAGCCAACCTATACTGCTCGGTGATCTGAAGGCTTCCCCAGTGAGATATTTCCACTTCCCGTACAAGCTCCTCAACAACAGCGAAGGGACTATTATTTTCAAAGTGCACAATCACTGGAGAATATGAATATGGAGGACGGTCATTGTAAGGCCCATATTTCAGTTCAGTACCAGCACGATGTGCGGGGTCTACTACAGTGAAAGACTCCACTTTTGTAGTTGGTGTCTTAACAAATGTTATCTGCTGCTTGATATGATATGGCGACAATATTAGGGCACTGTCACGGTAATAGACCAGCTGTGGTTCTGATTGGCTTATCTCCACAGGAAAGGGTTCCAGAGAATGTGTTAGCATATAAAGTACCTCCAATGTCACTGCTTCACCAGCAGCCAATGGATTTAGCAGGGATATAGATAAGTATTTAGTTCCATTTGGTGCATCAGGTAACTCTTTTGGTTTTACATCTAGAAGGATATAGGTTTTCTTCTTTCGCTTTCCTATTGCCACTTGTGCCTTCACAACAGCTAGATGATCAACCTCTGTTGGTGGAAAAGCAAGCAGAATTTCTGAAGCAGGAGAAGCCCCAGTATTTTCAACCTGAAAGAGGCCCATCAATTAAAAAAATAAACTTATGGACATGAAGCAACTTTACTAGCAAAAGTCGGCAATTTATTGTTTGGTATTCATCAGTGAGATTCCTGAAACGAACTTCACGTAAGATGGAGCAAAAGAAATGTAGCTGCAGCCAGGAAGATTCTACGTGTTCAGAGAGATTTAATCAAACAAAGACACGTGCACTTACCTTCAAAGTCAGGAAAACCTTCACGATGTGAGAAGTCAGGTCAATCTGCAAGAAGTTAACAGCACAAGAAAGAGAATGCATCAGTCATCAGCAATGATCAAAGAAACATTCCACGAGTAATCACGTATCATATGCGATTGATGTACCATGAAAATGTAACTTAACCGACGAGAAAAACAAAGAACAACTACCAGAGAGGCTATTCTCAGTTTTTAGTGTCATAGTGAATAAACTGAAAAGCTATGCATTTTCAGAAAACTATATTCGAACCCACATCCGTGAGAAGATGGGAAAAAAATAAGCTATGAGCTTTTCTCTGGCTGTTTCTGCTCACAGTGATAGACAGATGGGAAAAAAATCTCGACACGTTTGAGTAGCTGTAGCATACGGAGGCAGTGAAAAGTCTATCATCAATAAACAAAATTCCATCTTTTTCCCCAAGCTTCCTATAAAACCTTTTCATTTCCGAGCAACCAAAGAGGAGCATCGTCTACAAGGTCCACAACCGCCGCCACAAGAAGCATACCACACGTAACAGGACTCGATTCATTCCATCGAAGAATCCGAACTCCAAACCACTCCAAACAAACTCGCGACCACAATGATGTCCATCCACACAGCTCGACAAGAACCTAAGCCCCGTCACTCTATCACTTCCAGTAAGAAGAAATTCACCGCACTCTAATACATCGTCTCAGCAGTCAGTCAAATCGATCGACGACGTAGTCAACCAATCTAAAAGCTCGGACGGGCGACGATCTCGAGCTCGCGATCCGCAATTCCCAGGAAAACGCAGAGACGCGATCACGGACGTGAAGCCTGAGGAAATGGAAAGGAAAACGAAGAAGAAGGGGGAGGGAGAGAGAGAGATACCCTGCGCTCGGCATTGACGACTTGGATGTCCTGAGCAGAACACGAGGGCAGGATCAAGAGGAGGGCGGCGAAGATCGAGATGGGAACGGCAGCTCGGAGCCGCAGCGGAGTCTCCATTGGTGGATGCCGCACCTTCTCTCCCCCCCTCTCTGCTGCGCTCGCTTGACCGACCAACGAAGAAGACGACTCGCAGTCGCGCACAATGGCACCCGAAGTGAAACAGAGCAGAAAACGGAGGAGGAGGAGGAGGAGAAGAAGGAGATTGTGGGCTTATGGGCTTTCCAAGTGGTCCATTAGATTGATTTTGGGCCTCACTGTTGCGTGGATCGGGCTTCGGGTCGGGCCCGGTCCAGGACAGGCTCGGGTTTACTTGGAGGGAAATTGAGAATTTTTCCCAATTCCGTCCGGGTCATGCTGATTTTTGTATGCTTTTATCGATATCGGCATGATATTTTCTATCTTAATCGTTTTTTTTTGTTCCAATTGGATCCGTTTTTCCTGTTGTTATTAGAGAACGACTCTTCATGGTAACACATCATAACGGCTATTTTGTTTTCTTAATAATTCTAGTATAAAGTATCGGGACACGCAAAAAGTTTAAAGATTTTCAACGAAAGTTTAAGTTCCGCAATTTTTTAATCCAACGACTATTGATGAACGATTTGATGGGAATGTCCCGTGTGCATGCATTGAAGAGCTTGCGAAGCCAATGTGGACATTAATCTTTCTGTTGGAGTGTGGTTTATACTCTCTCATCGATTGGAGTGCACGGGGACCTACTCTCTTGTGAGCAGGCAAGGGTTCAGGGAGGTCGCCTCGGAGAGGGTCACAAGGGCAGCGCTCCGAGCCATCAAAGGGTTTTTGTAATTTTGGCTCGTATTTTATCGGTAGTTTAGGCTTTGGCTTATGAATGGCTACTATTTATATATAATTTCCTTCTTTTGTAATTGAGAGTTGTAACATAAATGTATAAGGTGCTAATTATAGTAAAATCCTCTGATGGATGTGGCTCTAATTTAAGGATGAATAAAGATAGAACCCTGTATCTCGATTTGTCTTTCTCGCCTTTACTTTTTTTTTCGTTGTATTTGTGTATCTAATCCTAACAATTCCTAATGAAGTAAAAAGGGCTCTTAACTTAGTCATCATTTTGTACAAACTTGATGAGGAGGCATAACAATTAGAGATATCTCAACCATGATTATTTCTTTTCTTTACTTTTCTTTTTTGGAGAAAAGGATTTCTGTTTCATGAGTAAAGATTATATCATTGGGAATAAGATGGCATGATTGCAATAATGAGCATTGCTTAACCACCGCACTATATGAATCACACTCAAACTTAATGAACTGCCTTGGGCCACCATGGGCATCCTAGAGTGAGAATAGAAAAACCAACACATTGGATGACATATATGTGGTTCTTCTCTAGTCTCTTGATGTTTGGCTCAAGAAGCACTAGACCTTTTGGCCTGTGCGCTAGACTATTTTCTCATTGTTCATGCGACATCATAATGAATTAATTACAAGAGTAATAACTTCGACTAAAATAAGAAATATATCATCATCGTCTTTTAACGCTATATCAATTTGAATCTAACATTTTGTTATTCTTTCGATTATTAAAAACAAACATCGATTCTACTCACCCTTAATCGTCAGACCACAAAAAAGAATGTAGATGAGGGTTACATGAGAAAGTAAAGAATGAAATAAATTTCTTTTGGCATGAATACACAGAAAATGTCTACAAGTGGCCTTTGTTTGCATGATCGGCCAACAACAATCTGACGTGGAGATAACATCAACATGTTGGGAGCGATCAAAACACACTCGAACTGATCCCAGTTTACATGCAACGACTGAGGCAGAACTCTGAGATTCCGAGCGGAAGTCAAAACATCAACTTCATGAAAGCTCAGATGTCACTTACCTAACATGAGAGAGAGATCCGAAAATGGCGTCCAAGAATCCAGAGGTTTGAATGGACCCATTCTTTGAGTCCAAACCAAGATAACCCATCGATCAAAGCACACTGCATTTTGCATTTTACATTTTCCCATTAATCATCACCTTCTTCGCACCCGGTGTTTTTAAACCTCCATCCCTGCCTTTTCGTGTTACCCTCGTAACTAATCTTTCTACCCTTTTGGGTCTCTCCCTCGCTCTCTCAGAAAACAGGAAAAAAGATCGCGTTTGGCACCGAGAAATAGGCGCCCTCTCGAGTTCTGCGCTCGCCCGCGGTTTTTTATTCATCATCACCGTCATAATCACAGTCATCATCGCCTGGTCTTGTCATTGCTTTCTTGTTTGTCACTCCATCCTTCGGTGCCGTCGCTTTATATTTCAGCCGTTGGAGCTAATGTTTGGGTGGTAACTGGGGAGTGTGGTCGACTCTTAGTACTCGTTCATGGCGTGCGTGAAGTTGGGTTCCAAGCCTGAGGCCTTTCGCCTCGATGGCAACTCCTGGTGTGCTTCATTTCGTGGCTTTTCTGTGATCACTTCTTTAGTCTTTTTTTTCTTTCCTTTTAGCTTGGCAGTTTCAGTTTCTTAGGAAAATGAGATGCATAATGGGGGTGTTAGGTTGAAATTTGCTTCGTCGGTGTAATTTGTCTGGTGGATATGAGTTCGAAGCAGTCGTGTCGTTAAATGTTATGAGCTTATATTAGAAATTTGCTGGTTGATGTTACCATGCAACCCCAAAGCTTGATCAGCATAATTGGAGAGTGTAATTGGCCATTTCATTATTCTTCACTCATTTTCAAATTATTGACCGTGTAGTTGACCAGCATCCGTTCACATGTTATAATGCTTTTGCTGATTACACCAGTCTGTTTGCTTTTATGCGGCGGCCCTCCACATGATGAAAATTGGAATATGTTTTATCTTTCCGTCATATTCTGTGTCTTTTGGACTGATGCTGTCTGCTTAACACTTGGGTTGTGTCTGGATGAATGGTTTTGGGTCATACTGGAGCTGAAGTTCCTTGGTTAAATCAAGAGATAGAAAAGTCCTCGGAATTGCAGTAGCAGGAATTGTTATTCCAATTTGTCCAAAAACACCAGATTTGTTGTTCTTTAAAAGTTGTATCACTTTTTACTCGGGTTTACGCAATTGTATGGGGAACTATTTTTTGCATCTGAAACTATTTAGGTCTGTTAAAAGATGGTTTTTTAACCTTACATTTTTGGAACTCTACATTTGGATTAAACTTCAATTGTTTTTGTAGGATTTGCTCAACAGGGTTACCGAGTGATGTTGTAATTGAAGTTGGAGACACATCCTTTCATTTACATAAGGTTAGTTCCATCCTCGAGTTCAAGACTTGGCCTTTCTGGGTTTTTTTTCTTTTCTTGGTTAAATGCAAACTGGAGATCTTAATAATGGTAGGTAAAGGCCAGCATTATGAGAGAGGAATTGTAAAAACATCTGTGCAAATTCTTCAGTTTAATCCCTTGATTGTCAAGATTAGGTATTGAATTTCCTAATTTAAGATCGATACATTCAAAATCTTACTTACATGCGGGGCACATTACCTCCTGGTTTGACATTTTACACCATGACGTTTCTGCAAAATATGTATTATTCATTTTTTCTTGGTTGTTCATTTTTTCAGTTTATGCTTCAGGGGAGGCATTTGAGCAAAATGTGGAATCTTCAATGTTGAAACATGCTGTGTCAATGATCTAATATTCACTGATGAGTTCTAAATCATTCAAAAGAGAATATTCTGACAGTTGCTATGGTCCTGAATATATTCTGTAAATTTTCTGGTTGTCAATATATTTGAATACAAATCCAGCTTATTTTTAAACCTTGAACAAAGAGGAAAGCATTCCCTGGTGGTTTATGTCAGATTAAGCTGTTTACCTAAAATTAAGGTAGGAACGTGCGACAAAGATGGTCAAAATTCAAAATTGTAGCCTGACTCAGAGCTATTGTAGTTTGTGCACGCAGATACTGATCGACATTGACTTTTGATCACTAGATATCATGTGTATTTCGATTTTTCATATCTAATGAAGTTTTCTGTTTCCTATATATCATCAGTTTCCCTTGCTATCTAGAAGTGGGTTATTGGAGAGTCTAATCGGAGAATGTTCCAGAGATACTGAGCAGAAATGCACGGTGCGTCTCGACGAGATACCTGGTGGTGCCAAAACCTTTCTTCTCGTGGCGAAATTCTGTTATGGCGTCAAACTTGAGCTCACCGCA
Source organism: Syzygium syzygioides (assembly GCA_031216285.1). NCBI lineage: Eukaryota > Viridiplantae > Streptophyta > Magnoliopsida > Myrtales > Myrtaceae > Syzygium > Syzygium syzygioides. The sequence continues at coordinate 35,819,266 of CM062248.1, read as the reverse complement.
ACAAATGTGGTCAGTATTAGATGTGCAGCTGAGTATCTCCGGATGAACGAAGACTATGGAGATGCTAACCTCATAGCACAAACCGAGAATTTCATGAATGAGATCTTCGGAAGCTGGTCTGACTCGATCAAAGCGCTAGAAACCTGTGAGGAGGTCCTAACACAAGCAGAAGAGCTTCATGTCGTTTCACGATGCATCACTTCCTTGGCAATGAAAGCCTGTGCGGACCTGAGCATGTTTAATTGGCCAATTTCCTCTCATAGCGAATCAGAAAGTCCAGGCCGTGCTGCAGTCTGGAATGGAATATGTGCAGCTGGCAAGGCAGACGCTGTTAGCGAGGATTGGTGGTACGAGGATGCCTCCATCCTCAAGTTACCATTTTATAGAAGGCTGATTCTAGCCATTGCAAACAGGGGCGTGACGCCAGAAAGGGTAGCTGGGTCGGTCATGCGCTATGCAGTGAGGCACCTGCCATTAATGCGCAGGCACTCTAGTGCAACCCGTTCGACTATTTCATCATCGTCCGAGGCTGATCAGAAGAATCTTCTCGAACAAATAGTTGAGTTACTCCCCTACCAAAAGGCTGTGTTTCCTACCAATTTCCTGCTTCAACTTCTGAGGACATCCATGATTTTACATGCTGGATCATTGTGTCGAGAGAATTTGGAGAGGCGCATCGGGGCGCAATTAGAGCAAGCCCTCCTTGAAGACATCCTTATACCAAACATGGGTTGTTCGGTGGAGACGCTCTATGACATCGATTGCATTGAACGGATCCTCAATCACTTCATTGAGGAAGAACGCGACGCGAATGATCCAAACGCAAACTGTGTGGAAGGACAACTGATGGGCGGTTCTCACGCCTTGACTCCGATGACAATGGTTGCTAATTTGGTGGACAGTTATCTTTCTGAGGTGGCGCCCGATGTTAACTTGAAGCTGCCGAAATTTCAGTCGCTTGCTGCTGTCTTCCCTGATTATGCCAGGCCATTGGATGACGGTATCTACCGTGCAATCGACATATATCTCAAGGTAAACGAGAATTCAGAGCTTTACTACTTCACTGGACAATTAGGCGGGAATGCTTTTTACCTATCTTTTTCATTCGAGCAAGAATTTTGGTACTTATTTTCTTTACCGGTTGGTATGAATTCTTGATCTGTCTCACCACAGCTTTCTCTTCTGACTGCTATTGCTTTAACATATCAGGCACATCCCTGGCTTACGGACTCCGAGAGAGAACAACTATGCAGGCTCATGAACTGTCAGAAGCTCTCGCTCGAAGCCAGCACGCACGCTGCCCAAAACGAGCGGCTACCTCTCAGGGTGATCGTACAAGTTCTTTTCTTTGAGCAACTCCGTCTCCGCACTTCAATTGCTGGCTGGTTCTTCGTGTCCGACAACCTCGATGCCTCGCAGAACCCAAGTTGCAACCTTGTGCTCGCGAGGGCCGAAGCCCCAAACCCGGGGACTACGATCCAACAATTCGCCATGGCAGCCGACGACGTGAGGGAGAAGGTTTGCGAGCTTGAGAAGGAGTGCTTGAGCATGAAGCAGGACCTGGAGAAGCTGGTGAAGACGAGAGGGAGCTGGAATATTCTCTTCAGGAGATTAGCTTTCCGGCTCAAGTCGAGATTTCCGAAACTGCCAAAGCTATCCAATGATGCTAAAGTTTCAGAGACACCAACAGCACCTCTGATCGATGGCAAAGAAAACCATGGTGACACCGAAAAGGAAGAGCCGTTGAAGATTTAGTTGACGATCGATGTTTGAAGAAACTCCTTTTCTATTGAGTCGTGTGCATGTCTCCCTCTTTTCCGTATATGGTTGTTATCAGTTAAATCTGTTAGTACGAGGCCTTTGATTTTGTTCTATCCTCAAGTTTCTGTTCTGGTGATTCTTGATCTATTTTGCATTATTCTCTTTTATGGAAGCAATAGGTGCATGTCAACCGACGGATATTTCAATTGTACCTATGGCTAGAATGTCAGCGTGAGAGAAAATGCTTACAATCACAGTATCATGATAATAGACATTTTAGAATCGGCAGCAATCTCATTGGAACAATTGTTCTTACCTTCCTCTTGAACCATCAATAGAAAAGCTAATGGATTACTAAGCCAAAGACTTCACGTAAATTCTTCCAAGCCCATACCAATCGTAACTTTAGTGATTTAGTTAATTAGACATACAAATCAATTTAATATGGAGTCGCCATTGTATTATGGATTAATTAGAAACCCAAATAAAGTGTGGGAGAACACTTTACTTCTGCGGAGATATCATGAATACGGAGGTTTGGTTACGCTAAATAAATTTATTGCCATTTCGATACCTTTTTCGTTACTTTTCAAATGCAATCTTGAATGATTTTAATTTCAATCCACTAACACGCAATGGGTGATCATGCGAGTGCGCAATCAAATATAACACTTAATAAATCAAAGCATAAATAATTTGCTAGAAATAGAGCAAATCTCAAAGCCTTAAGGAAATCTTAACTTCACTATGATTAATTTCCCAATATCTGTAAGATGTTAATTAAAAATGCATGCCCTAACATAATTTCTAAATGCAATAATGATTGTTTCGATCTTTTTGGGTTTTTCTTGTTTGACAAAAGATTTTACTGTGTACAATGCATGGGATGCAATTTAATTCTAGGTTATGTCTACGTGGATTCTAATTTGACTAATGACATGTGACATGGATTATTTAGATGCAATTTTTATGTTACCTTATTACGATGACAAGCAAAAGAATTGAGAGTTAATCAAATAAGACATGCAAATTATGATGACTTGGAATTGATGACATGGCAACGTGACGTGATGATGACACGAAAATGATAACAAGGAAATTAGGATATTAATTCTATATATGAGATATGCATGAGTTTTTTTTAAGATTTTCTTTTAAGGCTAAAATGGAAAACTACCTAAATATGTGATTATCTAATTTAATTATGAAATAATTTATATTAAATCGTATTTTAAATTAGGTAATTTCCTCTACATGGTTTCTAGATAGGCAATTCTATATTAGAAAACTAATATGAATGCAATCTATTCTAAATGCAATGCAATTTTTGTGTTTTTCGAAGGAAAGTTTCCTAAATTAATAACATGCAATATATAAACCCACATAATTAAATATTGACCACATTTAAAATGGGAAATAAGTGTAACCGGAGATCCAATCTTTGGTCTTAAAGATCGAAACCTCAATCATCAAGCATATAATGCAATATATCAAACTACGAAACTTCCTATTCGAGGGACGCCTAAAACATTGCACCAAATTGAGTTAGAATCGAAATAATCAGGAAAATTATCCAAAAGTCCTAAACCTATTACACTTTTGTCAATTTAGTCCTAAACCTTTTAAGTTTGTCAATTCAGTCCTAAATATTTTTACTTCTTGCCAATTGAGTCCATCCGGCCAATCTTAACCAACCTGCTCTGGCCATCCGGCGGCCAACGCTGACGTGGTAATTTTTTAATATTTTTTTTTCTGACTTCTTCTCTCTGGCCAATCCGGCGATCGGCCAGAGGCGAGGGCTAGCGAGATCGACCTCACCGACCTTTGGCGAAGCTCGCCCCCCCCGGCACTGGCGAGGGCAAGCCTTGCTGACCCTTGGTTGGGCCAGGCTTACCTCTGGCCGGTCCGACGACCAACCAGAGGAAAGGAGGCAAAAAAAAAGGAAAAAAATTGAAAAAAAATAGAAATATACATATTAAAAAATTGCCACGTCAGCTCCGGATGGCCAAAATTGACCGGATGGACTCAAGTGGCAAGAAGTGAGAAGGTTTAAAACTCAATTGGCAAACTTGAAAGGTTTAGGATTAAATTGGCAAAAATGCAATAGGCTGAGGACTTTTTGGATAATTTTCCCGAAATAATCCATATTAGATAACTAGATATTCAAAGAGAACAGGTAACTTGGGTACCTAAATTGGATTATCGATTACTGACTCAAACGACAACCGATAGAGTGGGGGTTGCGAGGAAGATTAACGGTGATGGTAACCGACGGGGAACAACAAGATGCGAGAACAGTAATGTAGGGACTCTGAACATCGCAAAGGGATAAATCTAAATCTTTAATGATCGATTCCTTTGGTGAAGTTGAAGAACAAGGTGTCGTGGAGGTCTTCGCAAAATTCCAACACATTCCTACTTAGAACGAATGTATATTATGTTTTCGCAAGACCACGGTTGAGCTCTCCATTCTTGATCCACAAGTCCAACCGATTCGATTTTCTCCATCAAGACATGCTCCCAAATATTTTCTCATCAATTCCTCCGGACAAACTCAACAATAATATCTTACCATACTCCACGCAAAATTTGAGCACGACCCAATGGTTAACATATGCATACTCGTTGATTTCGTGAAACTGCGCAGCGAAATATTTCTAGGGTGTGTTTGGCAACCATTCTATTACCAAAAATAATTTCTGTTCAGAAATGATTCTTTTTTATTCCGTGCCCGGGAACAATTTTTAAGCATTTGAAGGCATTTAGTAACTGGCCAAAATTTATATTCTTGGAATATAAAAAGAACATAAATGCGTTTAGTAACCGCACAAAATTTCTTTTTATTAATAATATTTTGAATTTTTTAATATTTCTTTTTTTTGTTTTTATTTTCTTCTTCTTTCCCTTCCTTGGCCATGGCCAAGTCGCCGACGCTAGCAATTGGCCATAGGCCAGGGCCGGCAAGGGTATCGTGGCCCTCACCAAATCTGGCAAGGGCGGCCAGCGGCCTGGGCGAGGGCGGCACTAGCCTATGGCCGGTCACTAGTGGCCAGCGGCTGGCGATTGGCCACCGGCTGGCGATTGGCCACCGGCCAAGAAGAACAAGAAGAAGAAAAAGAACAAAATTTCTTTTCTATTTCTAATTCTTGTTCCTATAATCAAAAAGCAACTTTTTTTGCCTCTTAATTTCGTTTCAAAACTAATTCTAGGAATAAATTTTCGCAAATTTGTGCCCGAGAACAAAAAATTTATCAAACGGATTTATATTTCAAAACTGATTCTGAAAACAAAAAAATAGAATCAATTACCATTTGGCAAGTTACCATTCACAGCTCTAGTGACTGCGGAAGTGTATTTTTTTGTGTGTGTTCTCGTGTCATTTTCCTTTTGTATTATGTACTGCTAACCCCTTTGTGAACACTCCAACATAAATATTTATAGGAGTAAGTCCAGGGATTCTTTTAAGAACAAGACACCCCTCCCATTCCTAATTTGTATCGGTAAGATATATTGCATATCATTCCAATGATAATATCTTTTGTCTCCTTTCAATTCAATCAAATAAAGCAATCTTCCCAAATTTATAATTCCCCGTGTGGGATGCATATGCAATCTTATTGACCTCTAAAGGGCCTCTAAAGAGCTTGACAAAATTTCATTGTCCAGGGCTTAGTTCAAATAATTCAATTAAACTCAGGTTAATACCGCCAAAAATCCTAAACTGGTATATGTGTGATAATTTTGCTACGAACTTTTTTTACCACATGTGACAATTTTACCCTGAACTAAAATTTTAATATTATTTTTTTATTTTTTCGAATTTTTTCGAATTTTTTTATTTTCTTTTATTTTCTTCATCTTCTACCTTTGGTTAGTCGCCGCTCTGGCGACCGGCTAGAGGCGGAAGCCGGCGAGGTCGGCCCCACCGGACGCTGGCGAGGGCCGCCAGACGCTGGCGAGGGCCGCCAGACGCTGGCGAGGGTCGCCCTCGCCATCTGGCGAGGGCAACCTTCACCTGTGTCGGGCGAGGGCCGCCCTCGCCGGCGTTGGGCGAGGGCAACCCTCACCTGAGTCGGGCGAGGACGGCCCTCGCTCGATGCCGGCGAGGGCGACCCTTGCCAGACGTCGGCGAGGGCAGCCCTTGCTAGCAGCTGACGAGGCCAACCTCGCTGGCTTCTGCCTTTGGCAGGTCCGGCAACCGGCCAAAGGTAGAAGATGAAGAAAAAAAAAGAAAAGAAAAGAATAAAATAAAATAAAATAATTGAAAAAATAAAAAATAAAATTAAAAATTATTAGTTTATGGTAAAATTATCACAGATGTACTAGTTTGAGGTTTTTCGTGGTCAAAAAAATAGTTTAGGGTAAATTTGTCATGAATTTACCAGTTTGGGGTAAAATTGTCACAGATATACCAGTTTGGGGTTTTTAGTGGTAAAAAAAAGAGTTTGTGATAAAATTGTCACAAGTGTACCAGTTTGGGGTTTTTAGTGGTAAAAAAAAAAGTTCGGGATAAAATTGTCACATATGTACTAATTTAGAGTTTTTGATAGTATTAACCCATTAAACTCAGAACTCTCTTGCTTTAGTCCATTAACTCCAATGCAATATTATATGGGCTTAATTAAAATGCTCATAATATCTGTATGCAATTTAACTAATATTATTATTTAGAGCTCATCATCGATCCCTAATTATCGATTGCAATGGATGTCTAAATGGGTTGACAAGATGTAGAACTCAACAATAATTAAACAATATCACTTGAAATTTCGATAGCAGAAGACCCGATTTGTATGAGTTACAGGGTAAGATTACTCAAAATCTTTGACCTAACAAAGTTATTTTCTCTTCCGTTGCCTAATCCTGTATATCCTAGATGCCAAAAGACAAATAGAAAAAACCGGTGTGTACTCATGGTACTCAGCAGTTCTACATTGTACACAGCAGTCAATTACTCTGTTGTCCACCGTATCTCAACATGTATCACCCCGTTCTTAGAATCGATCAAGTGATATTTCTCGTTGATCCGCCCGTTGTGCACAACATCGCTGAGATTGATTTGCACGTGGCCTAAAGATTCCTGCGGCGCAATCTCGCTATCAAAATGCGAAGGATGTAGAAATGGGAAGAAAGTACATGATCCAGATATAAGAGTAATCAGCACTAGTTAAGATGGTACTAACCTTCGACCGAAAGCTAATGCTGGTTCGCTTGCTCATTACTGCAATGTGGATCTTGTCATGCAGAGGAGGCTCATCGAGCATGAACTGGAATTCTTCATTCCAGAGAGGATTGCGAGTCTTCCTCAGCATCTAATAAAACAGAATGCACCATAAAAAGGCAGCTTCCACACATTACAAAAGTCGTGAAACAAGAGAGCGCACACACCGTATTGACATTTCACAACTAGGCTAGTTTGAGAAATGGGTCAAGAGCAGCAGATGCACCGAGTCAAGAATTACCTTTGTTTTTTTCTTCTCTCCTCTGAATATCACTAATGCGTATGGATTATTGTGTTTCTCCCCTTCTACGTCCTCAGCTCCTTGAACAATAACCGAAAGTAAGCCCGCTCCGCCGTCATCAGACACTCTACCAACTCCGCTTTCGATTCTTCCATAGCCATTGGGAAGACCATTAAAGCTTCCACTTTCGTCCTTGAAAGGAACAAAGGTAAGTTCCACCACCAGCTGGCCTCTTCTTTTCTTATCCTGGTGATCGCTAATATCTGTGTGCTTCATCAAGTCGAGAACAAACTCCTTTTTCTCGTGGGGTTTAAGCAAGTTCAGAGGAACGAGCTGCATCCCCAGTCTGTCATGCGCGCCTACCTGCCGACGAGGGATAAGAGGAAGGAACAATGGTTCAATAAAACTCATTCAGATTAAAAGAAGAGAGAAATTTCATATTAAGGCTGCATCTGTTTGGAGTAAAACCATTTCCAGAAAAATGTTTTCAGACTTTTCCACCTATTTGAACACCAGAAAATGAATCAGTCGACAGAAAAAATTTCCCATTAACCAAAAATGGTATGCTCACTTTAGAAAATGAATTCCCCTCCCATGAAAGGGGAATCATTTTCCCCAAGGAGACACCATCGCGGTGCTGCCAATGCAACACCAGTGAGCATCTTTCCCTCTCTCATGTAAAACCATTTCCTTCAACATAAAATTTTTCATGAAACAAACACACCCTAAACATAGATAACAGTGTAATTGCTGGCACTCAAAAGAGAAGAACAAAGTTTTCAAAGATTTGAGATTTTTCCATATTTTGGAAGTTTCTTGGAACAGGTAAAATTAAACGGCAGTTTTAATCTCTAAAAGCAGGAGCCGCCTATGATTGTCCATTGTCTGTATTTTTGTCTAGCTTTAAAAGATAAAGAAATATTAAACTGCTTCAACCTCAGCTTTTGAGCTCCTTTCTAGCTACTAAATAATGGGGAATAGCAGAAGAACCTTGTCCCAGTCAAAGACTTGCATATGCAAAATCTGAGACTGCGGATCCTTCACTATAAACTTGAAGTTCTCGTTCCATTCGGGATTTAAGTTCTTCCTTATGATGGCGGTCTTCTTGGCTGGAAGTATGTCTCCGCTCAGTTTGAGTTTGACATAAGGGTCTGACGCCCCCAAAAAGTCCATTTTCAAGAGCTTCATTGCGCGGACAACCTTCACGTGCAGCATTCCTACTGGTTGTGCCGCAGCCACTCTGCACAAGATAGTAAAAGGACAGAAGTAATAAATTGACCATGTGTTGATCTCTACATGTAAGCAAGATATGATCCCATCAAATATGGTTTCAAAAGCTTACGATATTATTATGTTTTCCTAGTACATGTGATCTACATGAACTTACGTCGAAGCATCAAGAATGGGTATTTCAAGTGTTTGGGGCCAGAGATACATGTTCGCAATCTGTTTCTTAATCGTCTCCTGCATGTAGACGGGATCAAATGGAAGTTACACGTAAAACAACTTTTCTTGTCAACGAACTTGATCGTGATCCAGCTTTCCACGGGAGAATAATAGTTCCGCACCTGAACAAATCTGTACAAGCCAGGTATCGACATAATGTCCCCTCCCAAAATTTTCATTCCAAAATCTACATGTGGCTGCAACAATTGACCACAATTTATCATAAGAAAGTGCTATGCACTCGTCCACAAATGTTTTCATAAACTCTAAGCCAAGACCTACCTTCTCCATCAAGGATACCGTGATATTTGCGAAACATGGGAAAATAGGGACTAGGGGCTTCAGTTTGATCCTCGGAGTCATAAATATTTGCAAATCAACCAACTGGACGAAGAACAATAATCAGCATCATCCTCTTCATATGAATCAAAAAACATTATTACTGTTTGAGGCTTGTCTTTAACCTCTTCTGACCTGGATTTTGATATGCAGAGACAACACTCTCAGGCACAAGATTATGTTGGGATTGCCTGCCCACCTAAGGACTGGTTCCATCACTAGTTCTTTCTCGTTAGTCTCATAAACTTTCATTCCTGAGAAGCACATAATGAGAGGGGAAAAACAAATGAAAGACAGGACAGAGAAAGGATGTCAATAGAGAAGTGTCTCCTCAAATTGTTTTAACGATGTCACTAAAGCATACAAGCAAAGCATTTGATTCCACAGACAGACTGTTCAGTCTTTGCATGAGTTTGCAGTTTTTTGGATATAAAGAACAAAGTGAAAGTGAACGTTTTCCTTTTCTTAAGGGAAGCTAGACTTTTTGGACTACTCCTTAAATACAGAAAGCTCTGGCATCATTTTGCAGGGGCATCTGTTTTTATACTTCAGAGTGGCTTTAAATAGAAACCGCGAATTAAGCATTATTTTTTTTTTGTGGCATTATAAATGTCCCATCTGGAGGGGGGTTGGAGGGGGCTATGATAAACATACTGCTTGCTTACCATGAACTGTGGGCGGAAGAGTTCCAAGACTTAACTTCTCAAACTCGATAGCTTCAATTTTGTACTTTCCAATGTACTCCGCAAACATAGGTTCCGCTGTGCTTCTTATATTACCACAAATTGCCTGTACATGAGACACGAGTAACGCTCATATAATTCTAAATGCAACAGAAAAAGGTAAAAAAAACCGTATATGCTGCTACATTACCTTATCAAGGTACGGCCACATGTCCAAGATGAACTTGTTCAACCAGTCAACCTGTGCGATTCCAAATTATGGTCAAAGTAGCACATGGAAAATGCGACCATTTCGCAATATCATGAAAGAAAACCCAAAGAACTTACCCTATCATAGTCCGGACTCTTGATCCATAGAGGAATCTCCGGTAGTATCTCCTGCAAGGCACTTGTGTCCAACTCGTGCAGGGGTTTAATAACCGGTTCCTGCGAGTAATGCAGGTAACAGCCAAGCTGAGACGCTTTCCACACAAATTTTGATCTCTCTCAGAATTTTGATGAAACGAATTAGAATTAGAATTAGTTTCGTTCAAAAAATGGTGGAAGAATGGTATGTCTACGGTCAATATGGCACTGAAAGATGAAGCATCTTCCTTTTCTTAATTATTATGAGCCATAGAAAAGAAGCTTCTTTCTGTAATGCTTTACAAAATAAAGAGGAAGTTGTTTTTCCTTCAGAGCCACTCAGGGAACCATTGAACAGAAGAGCTCCATGTCCTTAAGAATCTTTGAGAAAAAGGGGCTAAAAAGCATTCCAGAATTAGAACCATTAGAACCACTTAAACTCAGTAAACAACACAAGATCGTGCTTGCCGACTCAATGGTCATTTTATTGGATAAATTTAGAGTGCAACGACTAAGAATGTTGTCATTATTTACGCCTCCTAGGTATTCTCATTGTCCTGTCCATTTTCTGTTCGAGTTTGCATAAATTTGCATTTGTCCGGAAGGCGAAAGACCAAATGACTAAATACAATTAATTAGGATAAGAAATTACAATCAAAACCAAAAGAACTCCAAGTGATACAACTGTCTCGTGAACATTGGAAATGCCACTTTCCTTGCAGGCCTCTCTCTCTCTCTCTCTCTCCAGAAAATAACAGGAGGAAGAAGGGGTCAGTGACTTGCAAAATTTCAAATCTTTTTATTTTGTGCACAAAACTTGTCGACCTTGACCATCAAGACAGACTGAAAACGAAACGGAACCACATCGTCGACTCTCAAATCAAGAAACTTAGCTTTCAGAGAAGAAAAGATATGATTGATCAATCTACACATGATAGACGAAAAATCCGTCACTTAATCTCATCCTCAGCTCAGATATTAAAAGTCCATAAGAAACTCATCATCCAATTGCATTTAGAAAAAAAGAAAGAAAAAACCCAAATCTCTTTTCTGGAAGAAGATGGCAAGCTCAAGTTCCAGCCGATGAACGCTCTGAAAAATGTAGGACATAGCAGCATCGACAAGATTTCCGAAAGAACTGATCGTTGCCGTTAAAATTCCGATAAAGCCACAAACAAGAGAGTCCTTCCTAAGCTGAGAGATGATCAAACAATAGAAAAGCACAAACCCACAAAACGGTTGTCGTGTGTATCCGCAGAGTAAAGAGCAAATGCAGCACAACAGATGATCAAACGAGAACTCCAAACTGGGCCAAAAAAAGAAAAAGAAGAAGGAGAAAGGGTCTCACCTCGACATCCTTAGGCTGAGAATAAACAAAAAGATAAAACCCCACGACGAGGCCAAGAGGAAGGCCGATCGCAAATCCAAGAATTCCGAAGATGGTACTCAAAAACCCCATCTTTGTTCTCTCTCGGTCGCGCTTCACTCCAAGAAGCTGGTGGTGGCGATCAAGAAGAATAGGAGAGCACTGAAGAAGAAGAAGACGAAACAGAGGAAGACCAAGTTGGTGGTTTTCAGGGAGACGGAGGTGGCGATGACAACGAAGGGAGAACTGGATTCTTCTTGGGAGTACGCGAAAGATAAATGATCAATTCGTAAGCTTTTGAACCGGACCCGCCCGAAAGAGAACGTTTCCTCGCTTTTGCTCGCAGACTCTTCAAAACGAAGTGCGTCGTCGTCTCTGCTCCGCTCCAAGCTTCCAAGTGGTGATTGTTCCTCGTCCTCCTCCTCTGGTCACGATTCCCGACACAACGGACGCAGCCAGGGGGCAATGACCATTTTGTCACTGTACTTTGTTCTTCTCTCTCCTTCCCCACTCTTCTTCTGCCATGGAGGAAGGAAGTGCTTGGACGATTCAATTCTACCAACAGCGGGAGGCTATATGCAAAAAGAATATATGCAGAATATTATTTGGTAGAGCACAATGAAAGACTCATGGCATGTTGGTTTATGCCTTTCGAAGAAGCAGAAAATCACACTTTGTTTTTCCGCAAAAATCTTAGATATTATCGAGATTTTTGTGAAATACGATGAAAGATATAGGGCTTTAGCTTAACGTGGAACGCCGTCCTCCTAAACTTTCATTTTAATCAGTGTAATGCCTAAAATTTTGATACATGTTCGATATAATCTTTGGATTATATGAAAATATTTATTACTATCCCTAACCCTTTGAATTAACGGAATGACAACATTGAACATTTTTGCATATTCTAGAGACTAAATTGAATATGTACCAAAAGTCTAAGGATCACTAGAGGTGTCAACGATTGGGGTGCACGCTTGAATCGAATCAAATCTCGAGCTAAATCTAATATGAACCGAACCGAAAGCCTTGGTTTGGATGAGAAAATCAGATATTAGGATTTCTCATAGCGATTTTAAGAGGGGTGAGAAAGAGCATTCAGTTTTGTCGAGAATCCCAGTTTGGTCGTGTTAACCGAACTGAACCGAAAATGGACGGAATTTGGGTTCGCTTCCGGTTTCGATCGGTACTCCTAGAGATCGTACTGAATAAATTAAAAGTTCGGAGACTATGTCACACGCTGGATCAAAGTTCAAAGATCACATTAAACAAATTATAAGTTCGTGGACCACATTACACACTGGATAAAAAAATCCAGAGACTATCCGTGTCGTTATCCCACTATTAAATAAGGGGCAAAAATCTCGGGGGTCCATCCGAAAGGGGAGAAGCCAAAGCAGAACGTCTTCCTAAAGAGAGGCCCCGAAGGAAATCTCAAATCTAATTCGATCCTTCTTCCTTCCTTCCTTTCCCGCTAGCGATAGAGCTCGGCGAGGAAAGGAAAACGGAAGCGCGCAGCGTCCGTCCAGCCCATGCTCGGGGCTACCACGGCGGTGGCTTCGAAGGCAGCGAAGCCAAAACGGCCCAGGATCGAGCACGGCCAGATCGAACCCGCGACACATGCTAAGAAACACCGGGCCCCAGGTCCGCCACCTTCCCCTTCGTGGAGTCCGATGCCCGGAATCATTCGCGGCTTTGAATTTTTTTGGCTCACGTTATTCGTTTTGTATGTATGCATGTGGGGGTTGGTTGGTTTGGTTGGCTTGGTTGGTTTTGGCTGGCTTTGGTTTTCACTTCTGTGGAGGAGAGGAAAGTGACGAAGCACGGATACTCCCCTTTTGTCTGCAGCTGTACTTAACCCCTCGCCTCGCTCGTCTGTCAATTTGATTTAATTTTTGTGGTGCTGGTGGCCAACTTGTGAAACCCGGTAAAATTAGCACACAGGGCTTTTGTCGAACCGTCGCGCGAGTCACAAGAAAAAGGCATCGGCTTTCGTCCATCGGGATCACGTGCGGATCTCGCGCGAGAGACTCGATGCATTCTGTACCCCCTCGGCTCGCCTAAAAAATAGTACGGCTGCTCAATAGATCTTTTTTTTTATCAGTTCTCGTTGATTTTGTTAAATCTAGCTCTGAATTGGCATAAAGAATTGATTGATGCATCTACCGTAACGAGATCTCGTAACGTTGCAGATTTGTTCCGGTCTTCGTCATTGCTCGATACGAGCAAAACATTACAATGGCTAGATCACACGTCTCGATTATTTCTCCTCTTGTTATATTTTGAGGACTTTTTTAATAAGTATTTACGTGCACTTACCAACTCCAAAGACTAAACGAAAAAAAAATTACAATTTTTTGATGCGTTGCCCTTTTCAAATCATGCGAAATCAATATTTTAAAATCAAATCAAATTAGATTCGCCGTACCTTTCAAAATCTCCCGGATGATGTTATTTATGGGGATTCCGTCCCAAGTGTGAACGCATTCGGGTGAATCGTGCTTTTGGGCAACGAGATGCTTAAATGCTAAGGCCGACACGATTTAATGAATTAATTAATAATATAATCTCGGATTAGAACGTCTTCCCGATCTCTTAAGCCTTTTTTACCGATCATGGTTTTGCTTTAGGAAGTGGAGATCCTGCTCAATTAAAAAAATCGTTTTTTTAAAATTTTCTTTCCCGATCATTAGTTGAATCCCAGGTGTGAACGCGCGAACCGGGTCACACGTGTCGCGCACTCGGACCCGAAAGTGCTTCGATCATTAGTTGAATCCCAGGTATTCGAGATCCGATGACAGCGCGATGACCAGTGAGAGCTCGCCACGTGTGACGGCGGGGGGGGGAGTCCTTTCTGATTTTTTTTTAATTTTTTATTTTACATCTGATGAAATCGAGTTAAGAAAATGGGTCTAAATTATTGGGCCGACTGATTAAGACGTCTAGTTCGACAAGATTAAGGATAGTAGGAGGGCTTGCGTGCCCGCTTCTAGATAAGAAAAGGAAGAATTTTAATCGATCACGAATCGAATTTCTTCTTGGCGAAGAATTGGGCCGATGACCAAACTAATTACCAGCCGCGACGGTCTTTGCCCAGTGAAATGCCATCTGTCGGGGGGCGTGGATGGAAATTATTCGTTTAGACTAACGGTGTATGGAGTGCGTATGCACCTGGAAAAATCTATTATTGATCTTCGAGGAACACGGCACGCGGTCGGAGTTTGAACGCTCGTGCCCGAGTTCGATTCTAATGCATTTTCAATGAACGGGAAAATTTTTCGGAAAATCCGAAATCTATTGCATTTTTATCAATTCAGTCATATACCTTTGCACGTTTTGATAATTGAGTCCGTCCATCCAATCTTTTTTGGCAGGGAATCGCTGATGTGAATGCCGGCGCTGGCGTTGACAAATTTTGATAATATTTTAATATTTTTCAAAAAGATTTCCTTTTTTCTGTCCTTCTTGCTCGACCTCGCCAACCTCTGGGGAAACCCGCATGCCCCTGGGCGAGGGAGAACCTATCGACGGCAAGGTTGACCTCGTCAATGGCCAGCGGAGCCAAACTACGCCGGAGGCTAGGAAGGTAAAAAAAAAAAAGAAAAGAAAGAAAAGAAAATAAGGAAAAAAAAATCGAAAAAAAAGTTAAAATAATATTAAAAATTGTCAATGTCAATACTGGCAATCCTATGTAAGATGTTTGACATCCATATTAGCAATTTTCCGATCAAAATTAGCTGGATGGACTCAATTGACAAAATGTTAAAATGTTTGGGACTAAATTGA
Source organism: Syzygium syzygioides (assembly GCA_031216285.1). Classification (NCBI taxonomy): domain Eukaryota; kingdom Viridiplantae; phylum Streptophyta; class Magnoliopsida; order Myrtales; family Myrtaceae; genus Syzygium; species Syzygium syzygioides. The sequence goes on along the minus strand of CM062248.1, from coordinate 35,804,078 downwards.
CACAATTAAAAAGGTTTATGACTGAATTGATAAAAGCGCAATAAATTTAAGACTTATTGGACAATTTCCCCTCTATAAACTCAAGCTTGACTATCGTCGAACTCGACTCGATTGACAGATAAATCTTACTCGACACCCAAATTAACCTCGAGCTCGAGCTCAGATTCTACAAGTACGCGATAAAACGAAAAAGTTTAACGGCTTTCGTCTTTTAATTCGTGCTCATAAATATAAGTACCCAAAATATATAACCATACAATCACCCGACTAGGCGCGCAAATCATGCGACGACAGACTTGCGGATGATGGGGAGAGAAGATGGACTCATTACGTGACGAGCACAACACTGGGCGGCGGATTACTTAAGATCTAAGTAATTTTGCAGTAAGCAGGCAATGAACAGCATAATCTCCAAATTAATTAGTACAATCTCCCTCCAACTAAGCACGGCCTTGTTTTCCCAACACGGCCAAAATCCGCAACCTGAATCAAGTCGCACCATCTGCCAATTGTCTCCAACTGTACTGGTGTCCAGCCAATTCCATGCGAATCAGCGGGCCATCTGTCCGCTTTTTGTTTGGTCTTGGGACACGACAAGTTCCTCGTCAAGATGCGACATCGTTTCTTAAATTAGGGATGATCGGTTCTCGATCCGATTCGATTTCGAGTCGAACCGGGAACCAGACCGGGAGAACTGGTTCCCAATTTTGGGAACCGTGGACCGGACCGGACCATCGGTCGAGTCCGGTTCCGATCCGGTCCAATAGAACCGGTTACTTAGGGTTTAGTTTTTTTTTTGTCAAATACTTAGGATTTAGTTCACATTTTACTAATTTTTATCAATGAATTTATATCAATGAAATTCACTTAGAATTTAGTTCGCATTTTACTAATTTTTATCAAAGAATTTATGTCAATAAAGTTCACTTAGGATTTAGTTTACATTTTATTAATTTTTTTGAAGAAAAAATATGTCGATCCGGTCCAGTCCGTTTCCCCTTTGGAACCAAGAACCAGACTGCTCGGACACCGGTTCCACTTTTAGGAACCGGGAACCAGATCGGCACCCTTTAGAACCGTCCAAATAGTGTCGGTCCGGTCCGGTCTGGGTGGTTCCCGGTTTGGGCAGTTCCGTTTGCACACCCTTATCTTAAACCGCAGTATTTGGTCGAATCCGGACGGATTGAGTACCAACTAACCCAAGACTTCCCTTACCACGAGAAAGTCGATTAGTCACTAATCCACGCGAGCTTCGTCAGCGTCGCACCGTAAGTCGTCGAGTTTTATCGAGATGTGACGAGGAGAAAGATTCAGAACATGCGAATTCTAGGGCTAAATAGCTATCACGAAGGAAGGGATTTGACGGGAACGAGGACTCGTCCTTTGCTCACAATGGATATGCTATTGACTAATTCTTCGGGAAAATTATCCGAAGAGTCGTAAATCTACCGCACTTTGATCAATGCAGTCCTATGCTTTTTAATTTTGCCGATCGAGTCATAAATCTTTTCACATTTTGTCAATTATATTAATCTGACCAATTTTCATCGAAAATTACTGACATGAAAGCCGGCTGTCCTTACATGGCACGGCCAACTGGATGGTCAGCGCTGACATGGAAGGTCTGGCCGATCCTCACCAGTCGTAGGGGAGGGCCGTGATGCCCTCATCGGCCACGAGCGAGGGCTTTGCGGCCCCCGCCATACTTGGTAAAAATAAAAGGAAAAGAAAGAAAGAAAAAATAAAGATTATAAAAAAAAATTCCACGTCAGTATCGGCTGTTTTATATGGTACTATCGGCATCCATGCCAGTGATTTTCTGGTTAAAATTGACCGAATAGACTCAATTGGCAAGACGCGAAAATGTTTAAGATTTTTCTAGAACTTTTTGGACAATTTTGCCCTAATTTTCATCACAATGTTTTACTTTGGTTGGCTTACAATGAGAAGATTATCAATAAATCCTAACTTCATAAAAAAAACTTAATTATATAAACTACTAGTACCGAGTGCTGAGTAGGAAAGAAACTAATTGCGTTTCGTACTAAAGATATGACTAAAGCTTGGAAAGGAAATGAATTATATGTACGTACGAGAAACACTCTTCTATCTTTATGCAAGATTTGAATAATTTTGTGTCAATGTTCGGGCCAAGCCCATATGCAGGGGTATCAAAAAAGCCCGAGCCGGCCCAAACTTAAGGTTAGTCCATATGGGCTTGGCCGAAGAGATTTGAAATCTCTTTTAAGAAGGTTGTTGCAGGATAGAAAAGATACCCAAGTTTTAATATTGAAAAATGTGGGAAAAGAAAATAAAAGCATGCATCTTTCATGACACAAGAGTATAAAAGTGTCATTGGACTATATGGGCTACTTACATACAAGGCCCAAAGTGTTATTGTGGGTGCCAACCTTAAGGTCGTGGCTTGGATCAACACTATATCATATAGTGTTATTGGACTATGTGGGCTACTTCGTTAAAATTGGCCAGATAGACTTAATTGGCTAGACGTAAAAATGTTTAGAATTCAATTGATATAATTAAAATGTTTAGGATGTGAAAATGTTGATCCAAGCCATGACCATAAGGTTTGCACCCACAATAACACTTTGGGCCTTGTATGAAAGTAGCCCATATAGTCCAGCGACACTTTCATACTCTTGTTCATGAAAGATGCATGCTTTTATTTTCTTTTCCCACATTTTTCAATATTAAAAATTAGGTATCTTTTCTATCCCGCAACAACCTTTCTTAAAAGAGCTTTCAAATCTCGAAATAGTCTTCTCTTTTCGCAAGTACAGTTTATTTGTATTGTTTATTTTCCAATCGATACTTTCTGTCTATTTTATAATGATTTGAATATTTTGAAACGAACTTAATCTCGCAATCGTTGATTTCTCGTACCCACACGATGCGCACTCCACATTTGCTGGTGTGAATCATCTTGCACGGCTGATGCCGGAATCTGACCGCATGCTTTGAAAACCTAAGCTTGCGAGAAGAAAGGTTTTCTACTAACCGTGAAAATGGTATTGAGTCATGTTCGATCACGCTCGTTGATTAGTGTAGCCAGGTATATTGGGATGGTCCGGGATGAATAGATTTTATCGAGAGTTAAATTTCGGGTTAATTAACGACAAGAATTTGGTCTTAATAAATAATTAGTTTTGCTAATTTGGAGTGGACTTAAGGGCATTGCATCTTTTGCTCCACATTGCGGATGCAAAAGCCAATCTGGTTGCCTTCAGAATTAGGTCTGCTCATCAATAATCGGTCAAATCGAATTGTTGAATCCCACGCCATCTCCTGGTCTGTGCACAAATCATTTAACAAAACAAAATTTTAAAAAAAATTGTCCAAAATTAATTAAAAAATATCTCTTTTTTTTTTTTGGTAAGGATTAAAAAATATCTCTTTGACTGCATCTAAAGTGGAAATTTCTTCATCACTACTGTCATTGACAACGAAAAAACACAAGATATTAGTTAATTCAATCAATTTTTGTTTTTAAAAAAAAGATGCTATTTCCACCTTATTTTATGAATTTAATACCTCTTTTTTCTTGCAAGTTTCTTCTCCAACATGGGCTTCTAGACGAAGGAGGGTTTGACCTGCATACAGACTAACTTGATCTGGATTTTCTCGATCAATTTAGTATAAATCTTCAAGTAAGTACCTAAAATATATATAATAAGTATATAAGTTCCCATTTTCTTCTGGACTTATCAAGAAATCGGACGGCTGGAGACACCCTTTCGATTCTTCAAAGGTTGTAACTTGTTGAGGGAATAATTAAATTCACAATTAAATTCCCAGCATTAGGAACTCAATGATAATAATTGCATGTACACATGCATATTATTCAAAAGTATAGATAAAATTGCCTTGCTTTAGCTCAAGGATAAAAGTCCATCTAAATAAACCAAAATCTTGAAAAAAAGAAATTCTAATATGACATCAGTATCAAAAGTACATCTCACATAACTTATTTACCGGAATTATAATGAAGTTATATACATCATGATCGTGTATACATTTTGATCATTCGGTTAATAGTTGAAGATGAAACTTCTAAGAACCCGTAGATCTACTGTGTTCAATCTTACAGAATTTTTCTGACATGCTAACAAATTTAAAGAGTCTCGTTAAGTGTAAGAAACCTGCTAGTAAAAATAATGATCATTGATTTTCTTTTCGAAGTAATGTGTTTACGAACAATTTTTATGAAATTACCAACTTATTTGGAGTTTGCAAATTCCCAAATTTTGTACAAACTTACTAAGTCTTTTACAAAATTAATGAGACAAATTATAGTGATTTACTAACTTTTGTCAAATTAGATTACTTAGTTTTGGGTTACCGACTTTCTTTGAGTTATTTACCAACGTTTAATTTGCTTTAATCTACCAACTTTCCGGTTAAAGTTACCAAGTTTTATTTGTCTTGGAGTTATTCCCTAAATTTAATAACTCTTTTAAAAATTACCAATCAAAACGAGCTTGATTTGCCAACTCTTCTCGTATATTTATCACATAGTATCGGCTAACAAGCCTATTTTGAATTACTTACCGACCTTTAATTATTTTGTAATTTGAATTTGCCTAATTTTTCTTATCGTTTCTAAACTTTTATTTTCTTTTCCTAGCAACTCTTGCGATGTACCAACTCTTTTTAGAGATCATCACTAAGTAAAGCGACATGACAACTTTTCTTCAATTAAATTATCCACTAGTCTTGAGCTACCAACACTCACTCGAGTTACTTAACAAATTTATTTTTCTTTTATTGGCCAAATTTTGTTATCTTCTACTACCTTTTATCTTTCGCAACTCCTCCCATTTATGTTTTCTCCACAACATGCGACAAATACGTGATCACATGCAATCACATCTTTTTCCATGGATCTTTTTCATATAAAATATGTAGAACTTCTCAACCTTTCAATTAATCTCCATCGAATGAGCTAGTCATCCTGATTCAAATAGTGCTCGGTTGACGGGATATACAGCTTTATACTCCCGACAATCATCTCAAGCAAATAAGCTAACCTAACCCAATTGCCAAATATACGGATTAGGCATCAATTTGGCCACGGTTTGATTAAGTCAGGTAATTTGGGTGACTTAGAGTTCGAATCTCCAAACTACCAAATCAAGACGCGAAAAAACATAAGAGCTTAGTTAATTTGATCATTTTTTTTAAAAGATGCTATTTCCACTTTATTTCATGTTTTTAATACCTCTTTTTTACTTTCAAGGAACTTCTCCAGTATGGGCTTCTAGACGAACAAGGGTTTGACATGCATATAGTCTGACTTGATCAATATTTTCTTGATATATTAAGTATAAAGCCACAAGTAAGTACCCAAAATACATATATAATTAGTACATAAACTCCCATTTTCTTCTGCACTTATCAAGAAATCGGATGGGTGGAGACACCCTCTGGATTCTTCCAAGGTTGCAACTTGTTGAGGGAACACATTAGTAACTTAATGATAATAGGGTTAATATCACGAAAAATCCCGAACTGATGCATCTGTGATAAATTTATCCCAAACAAATATTTTGACCACTAAAAACCCCAAATCGGTATATTTGTGGCAAATTTACCCTCCGTTAGTTTCTGTTAAATTAAATTAATATCACAAAAAATCACAAACCGGTACACCTATGACAAATGGAAGATAAGACATAAAATTGGTATATCGGTTAATTATCACGTGTTATTTAACAAAGCAATTTGATAGTAAAATTTAATAGAAACAAACTGAGGTCAAATTTATCACAAGTATATCAGTTTGGAGTTTTTGATGGTTAAAAAATTAGTTTATGGTAAAATTACCATAGGTGTACCGGTTTGGGGTTTTTCGTGGTAATAACCCAGGATAATACTTTCATGTGCACCCGCTTAGTTTTCAAATGTCTAGAAAATAATTCCTCATTTATACGTTGGCTCATGCGGAAAAGTCCATTTAAATAAACCTAGGTTAAAGAAATTCAATAATCAATTTAATTTTGAAAAAAAAAATCCAAAATCTCATAAAAAATATATAATTTCGAGGATCTTGTTCTAGCTGGTTGATGAAGTTTGTGTGCGTTCGCAAACCATACACAACTGTCACGTAGTGACTAGCCTTTAGCCTTTCTTAGTGAAGAACCTGAACTGTGAAGTGGGAATAGGGACTTAGGATAATAGATGCCTCCTCCACCTAAGATCTTATATTTGCAGGTTGAAAATTCTAATGCTTTTATTTACGTATCTTACTAATGCTTTGAATTTATTAACTCTTTTTTACGAAATTAACGTCATAAATTAGCATGATTTCTTAAATTTTGTCAAATTAGATTCCTTAGTTTTGGGTTACCGACTCTCTTTGAGTTATTTAGCAACATTTAATTTTTTTCAATCCACCAACTTTCCTGTTAAAGTTACCACGCTTTATCTGTCTTGGAGCTATTCCTTAAATTTAGAACTCTTTTAAAAATTACCAATCAAATAGCTTGATTCACCAACTCTTCTCCCTTTAAATTACCACATAGAATTGGTCGGCAACCCTCATTTGAATTACTACCTAACCTTTAGGTGTTTTTTATTTTATAATTGACTACTTCTCTTGTCATTTCTAAATTTTTATTTGCATTTCCTATCAACTCTGGTGATCTACCAACTCTTTTAGAGATTATAACTAACCTAATTAAAGTAACACAACAACTTTCCTTCAATTAAATTATCGACTAGTCTTGGGTTATTAACTCTCACTCAAGTTACTTGCCAAATTTATTTTTCTTTCAATGACCAACTTTTACTATATTTTACCACCTCTTATCTTTCCTAACTCCTCCCATACATGTTTTCTGCGCAACATGCGGCAAAGACGTGATCATACACAATCACATCTTTTTGTGTTGATCTTTTTCATACAGAATGTGCATGACTTCTCGAGCTCTCGATGAATCTCTGTTATATGAGCTAGTCATCCCAACTCAAATAGTGCCCGGTTGACAGTACATTGTAGGTTTATACTCCCGACGCCCGTCTCGAGAGAATAAGCTAACCCTAACACAATTGCTAAATCCACAAATCTAGGTATCAGTTTGGCCATGGTTTGATTAAGTCAGGTAAATTAGCTGCACGCCGAGTGGCTCCCGAGTCCGAGACTCCAACTACCCAATCAAACTTTAATTAAAAAAAAAAGTTAGAAAACTTTCGGGTCCAATTGCGGCTACGTTCATCTGACCCAATTGAATATTTGTGTCGCGCCATTTGTCTTACATCACGTAGATTTATGTCGGATGTGAATTTCATATCGGCTTCACCAACTCAGAGGGCCTGCGAATCGGTATTTGGTGGCGACTCTTTTTCTCTGTTCTTCTTCTTCTTCTTCGTTCTTTCTTTTCTTCGTGGTTGGTGGTGGTAATTGGTAGGCACGACTTTTGACAAATTGTACGTAACTACCACCTAATGTAACTCAGGCAATCTTGGGCTTACATGTGCATTTAAAGGTGGTCTGACCGCATCTTAATTGAGAAGCTAGCCACCGTCTCTCTAAGACGAAAGACATCGGGGATTTGGTCAAAGTGGTGGAAGGATAATCAAATTCGGTGGTTGGATCATGCGGATAGATTTATAATCGGGCAAAAAATCACAAAAAATTCAAATTATGTCAACTGTGACATATTTATCATAATTTTTTTTTAACTTCAAAAAATTTTAAATTATGTCTATTATGACACATTTACTTTAAATTTTTTCTCATGACATGAAAAAACTTCAAACTTGTACATATGCGATATATTTACCCTTTTTGTTAAGGTTCCGTCGGATGATTTTTCAGCTAAAATAACGTCGTTTTTTATTTCACTTAAACCACGTGGGTGCTATGTCAATACAATTTGCTTTTTGGCGTTTATGTAAGCAAATTTTTAATGGTTTTCATTTGCGAAACTTTGAAAGATAATAAATGTGTCACACAAATATAAGTTTGTGATTTTTTGTGTCATGAAAAAAAAATTTTAGGGTAAATATATCACAGCGGGCATAATTTAAGAATTTTTGTGTGATTTTTTTCCTTTATAATCCTCAATTAATCTCGACTAATTAATTAATTTAAAACTTTGCTTTTCAAAATTTGAGTCCGAGTTCCCTGAATATTTCCCTTGTGTGCAGAGATCCGGCTCGTCCATGATTTGCATGCAAATAGAAAAAACAACGTTGGAACTCGTGCTTTCATAACTTAATCGAGTATTAAAAAAGTGCACATCAATATCACGATGAGTCTGGAAAATCAATTTTGATTCGGGGAAATTACACTAATGCTCCTTAAACTTTGGTTCTATATAAAATGTTATTATTAAACTTTTAATCCATTCAACGTGATCTTTGAACTATTCCTAAATGTTCGATGTAGTCCCTAAACTTTCGATTTACTCAATTTAATCCCTCAACTTTTTAACAAAGTCAAAATGAATTATTCAATACAATTCACATTTTTTGATAGTTACACCATAATCCAGATTTCAAAATACATTTTCGTTTTCGATAAATAACAAATAAGGACATAACGTGAGATTTATTCTTTTTGGGTCAACAACTTAACATGAGATTTTGAGAGCAGAACCTTTCAATCCAATACAGTCAACAAATTCAAAATGTAAAGCAAAGATGTAATTGGTTGATACATTAGAAGTGAAAGATGTAATTGCTTGGATACATTAGAACAACATCGCTTCTGTCATCATTCCACAGTGTGGTCCTTCCTAAATTCATTTGCTAATCAATTTAGCATGTTTGATCTTTATATAGCTTCGTGGCCTACCTGCCACACGATGGACAATTTAGCAAAACAAGTTAGGTTTGTGTTTACCGGCAACTCATTGAAATCAAGATTCGATGATGGAGTTTTTTTATTATGAATCGAATTTTCATTTGACCTTTTTTATTTTGTACGTCTTATATTGCTAACAATTGTTGGAGTTAGTGAATACTTCAGGGACTTTTGTTTCTCACACCGGCTATGCCCACGTGAGCTTAGGGAAACTGAAGCGTTATCCGACGACATGTGACTCTTGCGTGCGGAATGCGAGGGTTCAGGGGCAGCGCCCCCGACACGGATGTCCCGCTGCCCGCTTAGTGGACGACTGCCCCGCTCACCGATGAGCGGGCAGGGGCTCGGGGGCAGCGCCTCCGAAACCTCAACGAGTTTGGGTTGGCTCGTATGGTGCGAGATTGAGAGATTTCGTATAGATTTAGGTTTTGGGCTCGTTTAGAGCACATATATATTTTGCTCATTTTTCTGATCATTGTAACGAGTTGAGTAGCTGTAAACCGAAAATATAGTGAAATCTTTTTGCAGGACATAACCCTATTCGAGGGTAAACCTGGGTAAATTCGTACATCGTCTATTTTTTCTGATTTCTGTGTGATTGTTCTATTTCGATTCTCGATACATTCCTTCAACAGGAACATATCAAATGGTTACGGAATGATAGAACAATATTGATGCGAATGCTATCTATTTTTCTTGGGGAAAATTCAATATAGAAAAGGAACCCCATCTCTCTATTTAAACGTCCAGTTTGCGGGTGAATAAGACTCAGGAAATTCACTCGCTTTGAATTTCCATTGAACAGACATAAACGCAAACACCTGTCGTCCTTCTTCTCCTCCTCCTTCGATTTCGATCCCTGTTCCTCGCCTCTCTCGGCTGCTTAAGCATTCGCATTTCACAGCAGCGATGGACATCGGGATATCTCGGGACACCGCGCGTAATGGCGGCAAGCTCCGGCTGTGCGCAGCCGACCCGCTCAACTGGGGCGCGGCCGCCGAGTCCCTCAAGGGGAGCCACCTCGACGAGGTGAAGCGCATGGTGGAGGAGTCCCGGAGGCCAGTGGTGTCCCTCGGTGGGCGGACGCTGACCATCGCGCAGGTCGCAGCGATCGCGGGGCGGCATGCGGGGGCGGCGGTCGAGCTGTCTGAGGCGGCCCGGCCGGGGGTCAAGGCCAGCAGCGACTGGGTCGTGGAGAGCATGAGCAATGGGACGGACAGCTACGGTATCACCACCGGCTTCGGCGCCACCTCGCACAGGAGGACCAAGCAAGGTGGTGCTCTGCAGACGGAGCTCATAAGGTAAAAAAAATAAAAATAAAAATAAAATGCGTGCCACCTTAATATTATTTCTTCAAGTAATCTCCAGATATTCGTAAAAAATTTCGAAAACACTTGTTAAGTAATCAAATAACGAGATAATTACCAATTTATTTATTTTATTTATCCATTTAATTTTTGTGGTGATGTGAAATATATGTACGTGGCGATAAATTAGCTGTACGTTTGTATGTGGGACGGGGGTAGGTAGAATTCTCCTAGAGACATGCCGGTTTCTAAATCTAGGTGGTGGTTTTATTACGTTGAAGTTGACGCACGAAGTGGGGCCCGGCAAGAAATAATTTGTCCTAGATTCTGTAATTTATTTCGTGCCTCCCACTTTTAATTAGCAATTATCCATCTACCGAAATGAAATTCCCGTAAAAAAAATAAATTCTATCAAAATGAAAGAAGCGTGCAAACGGTAAATTCGTGTTGATTCATGTTTTTCGTCTATTTTTAAAATGGGAAATGAATGATTTCTAGCAACCAAACAATTTTGAATTATCCTCTGTTTAATTTGTTAGCATAAAAAGCCCAGGAGAATAAAAAACTAATGTTTGGGGACTTTATCGAGTTTCTCAAATTTTTTGTAATATTATTTTCCGTGAATAATTTAAAAGACACCAAAAATTATCAAAATATATAAAACCTAACCTGCTATTTGTGAGAGGATTAGTCTACTTTTAGAGACATTTCCTCGAGTTATTTTATTTTATTTTTTAACATGTGAAGACATTGTTATTCACAAGCTCACATGAGACAGGAGACAAAAGTACCAATTAGCCCATTCATTTTTTTTTATTAAATACACAAGCAACAAATTGTTTTTTAAAATAAATAAATGGGATTTTTCATTATTGTTTGGTCTGTTCAAACTCCTTGATAAATGAATGATCCACCAGCAACTAATAAAATAAAACAACGGGTTCGTCCGAGGATAGAATTCGAATGTGGGCATCGATAGATCTAAGTTTGGACACGATGGTCTCCGGCCATGAATGTTTTCTGGCCTATTTCCGCCTAACCGGGGTTTGTGTATCTGTGACCACTCATGTTGCATTGTTCGTCTTTATGTTTGATTGTGTCTGGGTAGTTTCGGCTAGCTCACAGCCCTACAAAGTGACCTATCTCTATGATTAATGAGTTAGACGTTGAGTGTTTAATTCGAGATTCGCGTTTCCTTGCTGTGAATGAGTATGTGTGGCTGACGGAATTCCGATTGGACCAGGTTCTTGAATGCCGGGGTATTCGGCAACGGGAGTGAGTCGTGCCACACGCTGCCCCACTCGGCGACCCGGGCCGCGATGCTCGTGAGGATCAACACGCTCCTCCAGGGCTACTCAGGCATCCGGTTCAAGATCCTAGAGACCATGGCCAAGTTCCTCAACCAAAACATCACCCCGTGCCTGCCTCTCAGGGGCACGGTCACGGCTTCGGGCGACCTGGTCCCGCTGTCCTACATCGCTGGGCTCTTGACGGGCAGGCCCAACTCGAAGGCAGTCGGGCCGAACGGCGAGTCCATGAATGCCGTCGAGGCCTTCCGTCTTGCTGGGATCGAGCACGGTTTCTTTGAGCTGCAGCCCAAAGAGGGCCTCGCGATTGTGAATGGCACTGCGGTCGGGTCTGGGCTCGCTTCCATTGTCCTGTTCGAGGCGAACATTCTATCCGTCCTCTCGGAGGTTTTGTCTGCCATTTTCGCCGAGGTCATGCAAGGGAAGCCCGAGTTCACTGACCACTTGACCCACAAGCTCAAGCACCATCCTGGACAAATTGAAGCTGCAGCTATAATGGAGCACATTTTGGATGGGAGCTCCTATGTGAAGGAGTCTCATAAGCTCCATGAGATTGACCCTCTCCAGAAGCCGAAGCAGGACCGATACGCCCTCCGCACATCCCCGCAGTGGCTTGGACCCCAGATCGAAGTGATCAGGGCCGCCACCAAAATGATCGAGAGGGAGATCAACTCAGTCAACGATAACCCGCTGATCGATGTCTCGAGGAACAAGGCTCTCCATGGAGGGAACTTCCAGGGGACACCGATTGGTGTTTCCATGGACAACACCCGTCTCGCCATCGCCTCCATAGGCAAGCTCATGTTTGCGCAGTTCTCCGAGCTCGTCAACGACTTCTACAACAATGGGCTGCCCTCTAACCTGTCCGGGGGACGGAACCCGAGCCTGGATTATGGCTTCAAAGGAGCTGAGATCGCCATGGCCTCGTACTGCTCAGAGCTGCAGTTCCTTGCCAACCCTGTGACCAACCATGTCGAGAGTGCGGAGCAGCACAACCAGGACGTGAACTCCTTGGGCTTGATCTCCTCCAGGAAGACTGCCGAGGCCATGGACGTGTTGAAGCTCATGTCCTCCACTTTCCTGGTCGCCCTGTGCCAGGCCATCGACCTGAGGCACCTGGAAGAGAACCTCAAGAGTGTCGTCAAGAACACAGTGAACCAAGTGGCCAAGAAAGTCCTCTACGTCGGGTCCAACGGTGAGCTCCACCCTTCGCGGTTCAGCGAGAAGGAACTGATCAAGGTCGTGGACCGGGAATACGTATTCGCCTACATCGACGACCCCTGCAGCGCCACATACCCCCTGATGCAGAAGCTGAGGCAAGTCCTCGTGGACCACGCGCTGGACGACGTCGACCGAGAGAAGAATCCCAGCACCTCCATCTTCCAAAAGATCGGGGCTTTCGAGGAAGAGCTCAAGACCCTTTTACCGAAAGAGGTTGAGAACGTGAGGGCTCAGTTCGAGAGCAGCAACTCGGCGATCGCCAACAAGATCAGAGGATGCAGGTCCTACCCCTTGTACAAATTCGTGAGGGAAGAGCTCGGGACTGGTTTGCTCACGGGAGAGAAGGTGGCCTCACCAGGTGAGGACTTCGATCTGGTGTTCTCTGCAATGTGCGAAGGCAAGCTGATCGATCCTTTGTTGGAGTGCTTGAAGGATTGGGATGGTGCTCCGCTTCCCATCTGTTAGGAATTTTCAATCACTGAGACTGCTTCATATTTATTTGCCCTATTCTTGGTATGTACTTGGAGAGTTTCATAGTTGTCAATGTTTCGAAAACTGGGTTAACTGTAATGTCTTATATGTCTTTGGTCAGCTCTTTCTTTTTCACACCCCACAAGGTATATTTGTACTTGAACTTCAGTATAACAACAATGTTGATATACGTGAAGGAAAGATTATACAGCATACATTTCGTTATATCCTTCGTTCTTGTAAAGGATCGTGACATTTGCTCTGCATTGCGTGTCGTATGATCCTCTCCAATTGATAGGCCAAAAGGTAAAAGTTAATGGTGAGCTAATTGTTACCGAGTGTATCTTACTCTATCTTCCAACTTGACACTGCCAAATATAAAAAATGGAATTGACGTTTTATTTCCTTAATGGAGTTGCTCTCAATAAGTACTGTCCAGGCGTGTCCTACTCGATCAAATGGGTCGAGCATTACGAGTTGGTCATATAATATTATATGCATTGTGATCAATTCTGTCTATCATATCACCCGTATAAAATGAGCGCATATCTATTTGAAGCTCTACATGTATAGATATTCGGCACATGGAATAGAGTGATCAATTATCAGTCCACTAAAAGTCCAAGATGCTCCCCGTATAAAAAAGTTAGGGTTGCTTATCTTTGCTTAGGCCTAGAATAATGCCCAACCAAACCTCTTGGGCATGACTTTTGGAAGTGGTTGACCTACCGAGTATGAATTTCTATGTGGGTTGGCCCAAAAAGGCAAGAAATCTTTTGGGACATATATTCCAATCGAGTGGTCAACACAGTTCAAAGATAAATATCGAAACTTTGGATTTTCCTAGATGCACTAGCCTAAGCCATTAGTAGGAGGTTTCCGTCCAAAATGTTAAAACTAGCTAGTCTAACAAAATGTCAATGGATCTATTCAGGACCCATCACGGTCGATTCCTGACATTCAAATCTCAAATTGTGGCCTAAAAGTCGAATAGAATCTCAAGAATTGAACATGCGGGCTTCATCCTAAAAATGCAGAGGTGAGCCCAGCCCAAGAGAAATTATTGACCGAGCTTAAATAGTGAGTGTTTTTTTGCGACACGCAGTCTATCTCATTCAAGAAGAATGAAACGACACAGAATGGCTAAATTTAAGCTAAATAATCTCAAAAAGAATCTTTATACTAGCTCTCCAAATTAAACTTACAATTCCTGGTCGACGATCACACCATGTACTAATTAATCCAAGATGCACACAAAAGGAGAATCGATTAAAGACGAAACGAAGATCTATGAATGGGGGGCTTGCGGCCGCGAGTTGCGCAGGAAAGGATGGTGAGGAAGAGGTTTTCATTGCACGGGATGCACAGCTTCGAGGACTGGGCGGTGAAGTAGAAAGCCTCGGCGCCTTGGTCGAGCAATAGCCAAAAGAGAGGGTGCTTGAGCAATGCGATGTTGATGACGTATCTCCTGCATTCCTCTCCCACATAGATTGCCAAGTGACACCTTTAGTATGTCTTTTGGTATGGAACATTCGTCTTCACAAATGCATGCCCACAGTTTGCCACTTCCACAGATTCTCAACTTGGAGAAGAATTTCTTGAGAGACTTGGCCTTCATGATCATCATGAGAGAGAGAGAGAGATGAGCTGTGGCTAGGAGAGAGTGAGGGTTATATAGGAGAGTACAGGAGTGTAGTGTATGGTATATCAACGAAGAATAATGAGACGTTTCGATAACCTTTTGGAAGTTTCAAATATATGTGCATGATTAACTACGTATGAGTGTAGGGATGAGTGGTTCCCGATCCGATCTGATTCCCAATTTCTAGGATCGAGGACCGGACCAGCTAATCCTGGGACCGTGGATGGTCCGGCCGGGTTCCAAATGGAACCAATCACTTATTCATTTATTAACCAATGATATGAAATAATAACCTACTGCAATATGACAAAAGCGTTAATTATAGTGCTGCGGCAAAATCCAAACTTGTTTCTTAATAGAATGTTTTAGGCAGAGCCTCAGAGGTGAGGGCGGGAGTGAATTGGGGAGAGCCTCAGTGATTAAGGTTTCTATTTTTTAATCTAAGAGCATTAGACTATCTTTTCTTTATGGGAAACAACATGGACATTTGCCGCAAAGGTAAACTAGTAAAATGCTTTCTATTTTTTTCATAAATTTTTTAAAAATAAATAAATATATATTTTCTGAGCAAAATAAATAAATAAATATATTTATCGGTCCGGTTCGGTCCGGTTCGGTCCAGTCCTGTCAGTCCGGTTTCCATCCTAAAACCGAGAATCGGATCGCCCGAAAACCAGTTCCACTTTTAGAAATCGAGAACTAGACCGATACTTCCGAGAACCGGATCAAACCAGCTGGTTCGGTCCTAGTTCGGGTGGTCCATCATGCTCACCCCTATATGAGTGTACTTGTTTTTTTTCTTTTGGTGGGTTACTTTTTCAAGTGTATTGGTTAACTAAGGACATACGCAAGTAAGGGTCTTGAAGACAGTTGTTTGTTTATTTACATGCCTCATCATCTTTCAATTTTGTCAATTAAGTCATAAACCTTTTCATGTTTTGCCAATTGAATCAATTTGGTCAATTTTCACCGAAAATCGCTGATGTGAACACCAGCTGTCCTACGTGACGCGATCGGCTGGACAGCCGATGCTGACATGGAATTTTTATTTCTTTTCTTTTCTTTCTTTTTCCTTTCTTCCTTCTAAGCCCGGCGGGGTCCCCGGCCAATGCTCGCTAGCCGCGAGCAGGGCCTTCACGACCTTTGTCGGACTTGGTAGAAAAATAAAAAGAAAAGAAAGAAAGAAAAAAATAAAAAAGCAGCCAACCTACGTTGCACTATTGACATTCACATCAGCAATTTTCGGTTAAAATTGGCCAGATAGACTCAATTGGCAAAACGTAAAAAGGTTTAGGACTCAATTGATTCAATTAAAACATTTAGGACTGAATCGGTGAAGTACAATAAATTTATGACTTTTTGGACAATTCTCCCCTAATTCTTCGTCACGATATTTTACTGTGGCTAACAATGAGAAGATGAGACTCTCCGTACAGGAGCTCCATCCCTATCCCAATGGTGATAGTTCTCCCTCAAACCCTAAAATGGTCATCCCCCCTTTCACTACTGCTTATCTCCAAATCACTAGGGAGCAAACCCATTCGCTCCTCTCCCCCACTACTCCTGTCCATAAAAATCCTCTCTTAGACATGCCCTAATCAAGCCCCCCTTCCCTTCGTCAACGTTTCCCTGGGAGGCGTGGAAAGCTCTGACACGGGTCCGGCCTCCTTGCGTTCGGTGGGATTCCACTCCATGAAGTAGGAACATGGTGATTCTAGGTTCGGCGAGCAACCACTTTGCGGTTCCCGGTCATCCCCATCCTTCCTTTCCACCACCCATCCCTTTCCCTATTTAGGTAAGGGAAGCGATCTCAACCCAGGGCGAGGAAGTGCGCCTATTCAACATTTTCAGGTCTGAAACAGGAGGTGCATAAGCCAGCGCCTTAAGCTGGTCAACCACAAGTCCAAATCTATGGAAAAGGAAACCGATAATGCAGCTCGGGTGGCTGCCCTATGTAGAGAACTGGGAGATCTCTGGTCAGAAGACGACCTTGTGTTGCTAAAAGGCGACATCCCTGTAGAAAAACAAAAGGAATGGGCATTAACTTTGTATGGCAAATTGTACTCGAAACCAAATGTCAATTTTCAAGCTTTCCTGATCACAATGAAGAGATCATGGAAAACGGACCAATTAGAATGTGAGCTCATTGAACCGGGATTCTTCTCCTTTTCCTTTACTTCACTAGAGGAAAAACAGAGAATTTTGGATTCAGGCCCTTGGTCCTTTTCGAGTAACTTACTTGTCCTCCAACAAGCTCTTCCGGATACCCCCGACCATTACTACGAATTCACGCACTGTGCCTTCTGGGTTCAACTAGCAGGTATCCCCCGAGGGAGGTTAACAGAAGATGTGGCTCGAGAAGTGGCAAGGAAAATCGGCGAAGTGTTAGAAGTGAAACTAGACTCAAGAGGAGGAGGCCCTAATAAAAGCTGTAAAGCAAGAGTAATTTTGGATCTATCCAATCCCTTAAAGACAGGCACCTTAGTAGATTTGGAACATAAGAAAATTTGGGTGGATTTTAGATACGAGAGACTCCCGCACTTCTGCTATTCGTGCAGGAGGATAGGGCACTATGCGTCTTACTGCAAGGAAGTTCCCTTTGCAGAATCAGGCCTCAATAAAATCAGTAGGAGCAAATTTGGGCAATGGTTGAGAGCGGAAGTACGAGAACCTAGTCCATTTTGGAAGACCTTCTACGGCAAGAATATCCCTATCCCTGAGGAAAACGAGATTGTTCCGGAAACTCAAAGAGAACTCATCCCTAGAGAGAGTGCACTATCTACATCAAAAGGCAAGGCTGTTGTTGGGCTGATTGAAGATATCCCCCGAGGGGAGAGTCTAAATAAGAGCAACCTACCTGCTGGATTGTCTGGCGAAAATCAATTTGATTGCATAATCCAAGATTCCCAGAAGCTTATGTCAAGATCGTCGAAAAAGGGTGAAACTTCGAAGCACCCTGGAAAGGTGAAGAAAGGAATGAAATCTTTTAAGAAAGTGGTAGAATCAAGGAAAGAGAAAAGAATCAACCCACAAGGATTACGACAGATCCTATGCCCCTCCACTAATGAGGAGTCACTCCTTGATGCTCCGATCAAGGTGGTAGATGGAAGCAATGACTGGGCTCTGATGGCTAGCCCTAATAAGCCACCGGGGATTATATGAAACTTTTGAGCTGGAACTGTCAGGGGCTGGGCAATCCCCTGACAGTCCAGCATCTCAGAGCCTTAGTGGCTCAAGAAAGGCCTGATTTAGTCTTCCTTATGGAAACTAAAAATAAGAGAACAGTTGTTGACAAAGTAAAGAGGAGAACCAATTTCCAAAATATAGAGATTATCAATCTTGAAGGAACGGCAGGGGGTCTGGCAGTGTTGTGGAACGAAGACGTGTCGGTGATAGTGGAAGATTCATCTAGAGAAGTAATTAACTTGCTATGCAGGGATCAAGGAAGTGGAACTCTCATGCGCATCACCTTTCTGTATGCCCCCACAAGCTTCCAGGAAAGGCTCAGACTGTGGAGCCATTTGCAGGAGATAAGTGCAGCTAATCACCTCCCTTGGTTATGTGTGGGGGACTTTAATGAGATCCTGTACCATTGGGAAAAATCAGGGGGTAAAGAAGCGGAGCACTATAGACTAGTAGCATTTCAAGATTGCTTAAACAGATGTTCACTCATGGATATTGAAAGCAAGGGATGTGCATTCACTTGGGCCAACAACAGGGAAGGATGTGCACTAGTGCGGGAAAAGGTTAGATAGGGCCCTTTGTAATATAAGCTGGAGAGTGAGCTTCCCAAATGCGGAAGCCTTTGCATTGCCTGCAATAGGGTCTGATCATAGTCCAATTTTACTGTCCCTCCATCCAAACAGGACTAAAAGGAAAAAAGAATTCAAGTTCGAGGCTTATTGGTTGGACAATACAGAGTGCAAGGAGCTGGTGAAAGAAGCTTGGGGTGAATTGGAAGACAACCCAACGCAGTTCGTGAGAAAATTGAAGAAGACCACCGAAGCCTTAAAATCATGGAGTAAGCAGAAATTCTCCAATGCCCACAACCAGATCGAGATCCTAAAAAGAAGACTTACGATCCTTACAAATTCAGGAACTGGTGGCTCAAACAGAAAAGAATCGCAGTATATCAAAACGCAGATACAGAATTTATGGAAACAAGAAGAGCAATATATATATATATTTTTTTTGGTAAGACAAGAAGAGCAATATTGGAGTATGCGATCTCGCATAAACTGGATTAAGTGGGGAGACAAAAACACGAAATATTTCCATGCAGCAACGGTCCAAAGAAGACAAAGGAACAAAATTTCAATGCTGAAAATTGATGATAATTGGTGTAGAGACCCCAATGTTATTAGCCAGCACATTGCCAATTATTATGATTCCTTGTTTAAGACAGTGGGTACTAGGAATTTCAATCCAATTCTAGACCAATGTTCCTTTCCTAGCCAAGAAGAAATGAATGTGGCTTTGATGGCTCCGGTCACCTTAGAAGAAGTAAAACAAGCTACATTTCAGCAAGGAGCTACAAAGGCCCCGGGACCCGATGGGATGAATGGCCTATTTTACCAACATCACTGGGAGGAATTAAAGCACAATTTACACGGACTAGTCAGCTCCTTTTTCCAATCAGGACACCTTGACCCAGAGCTTAACAAAACACATATCGTGATTATCCCTAAAGTTACAACCCCAGAAAGCATTACACAATTCAGACCTATCAGCCTATGCAATTTCAGTTACAAGATCATCTCTAAGGTGATGGCCAATCGCCTTAAGCCCTGGCTCCCAAATCTCATAGCAATAGAACAAAGCGCCTTTGTGAGCGGGAGACAAATTCAAGATAATATTTTTATAGTCCAGGAGATCCTTCATCAATTAAGAGTTCGGGAGAGAAAAAAGAAGTTCCAGGCAATCCTAAAGTTGGACATGCAAAAAGCTTACGACAGAGTTGAGTGGGACTTCCTTTGTGCTAACATGAAGAAAATGGGCTTTTGCGAAGAGTGGGTGTCGCTGGTGAAAGAGTGTATCTCCTCGGTTACACTCAGTGTAAAAGTGAATGGAGAATCTTTAAAGTATTTCCAACCTTCTCGGGGAATTAGACAAGGAGACCCTCTATCTCCTTACTTGTTTATAATCATGGCGAACATGCTATCGTCCCTACTAAGGAAGGCAATAGATGATGGGAATCTGAAAGGCATCAAACTAAACAGGAACTGCCCTACTTTGTCACACTTGTTATTCGCAGACGATGCTATCTTCTTCCTGGATGGGAATATAGGTGAATGCCAAAATCTGGCCAATATCTTAAACCAATACTGTTTCGCATCGGGACAAGCAATCAATCTAAACAAATCCGGGATCTTCTGTAGCGCGGGTTGCCCACAAATCCTTAAAAGCAATATGGCGTCTCAACTAAGAGTTCCAATCATGGAGAAAATTGGGAAATATCTTGGCATTCCATCAGATTGGGGACAAACAAAAAAACAGATGTTCGCGTGGATACTAGCAAGGGTAAACATGAAGTTGGAAGGATGGAAGGAAAAGCTGCTCTCAAAGGCAGGCAAGGAGATCTTAATCAAAACAGTGGTACAAGCTCTTCCCCAATATGCAATGTCCATTTTCAAAATCCCCATTTCGGTGTGCAAGGCAATTGAGAAGAAAATAGCCTCCTTTCGGTGGAAACAGAACTCATCTAAATCGGGTATCCACTGGAAAAAAATGGGAAATTCTCAAAGAAAGGAAAATAGATGGCGGATTGGGCTTTAAGGATCTAGTCACTTATAACAAAGCTATGCTAGGAAAGCAAGCATGGAGACTTGTCCAAGACCCGACAACATTGTGGAGCCAGCTACTTAAAGGGATTTACTTCCCCAACGGAAATCTATGGAAAGCTACAAAGGGATCCCGCCCCTCATGGGGGTGGCAAAGTTTACTAATGGGTAGAGATGCCTTAAGCCCAGATGTGAAATGGCCGGTCGGGAATGGAGAATGCATTAACATCAGAGAGGATATATGGCTGGAACGGGGATTAATAGGCAGCCCAGCAAACCGAGATGACCCACAAATAGTCGCAGAACTGATCAACCAGGAGACAAAAACATGGGATGTTAATCAGTTACAAAGGATGTTTCAAAGGGAAATCGTGAGCGAAATTATGGCAATGCAGGTAAAGCCAATCCCGGACAATGATAGACAAATTTGGACAGGAAATTCATCGGGGGAATATTCGGTAAAACAGGGCTATGCCAAGCTAAGAGAAGTGTCAACCAAGCTAAATACAGATCTAGCGTCATGCTCATATCAGCAGCCCCGCTCACTATGGACAAAGATATGGAAACTACAAACCGAGCCAAAAATCCGCTTCTTTCTATGGTGTATGTGTCACAATGCTTTGCCTACTTTAGAGAACTTATACAAAAGAAAGGTTTTACCCAATCCTTTATGCCCAATTTGTCGGGAATACCCAGAAACAACAGAACACTTATTCGCCCACTGCAAATGGACAAACAACAATTGGTCAGATCCGAGGCTTCGAGTGGATGTATCACCAGCAAATTTATCAAGAATGGATAAATGGTTTGATGAATCCCTTACCAACATCACAGAACAGTCTGGCCGTGAGGTGCTTGCAGGAATTCTCTGGCAAATCTGGAAGGCAAGGAACGCTTGGGTCTTCCACCATATCAGCCCAAGACCGGGAGCAATAGTTGATGAAGCAATTAGTCTAAACAGTAACTATAGGGAGCAAAACTTACTTGTGTCGGGGAGTTGGCGAGCGAAATCCAAGACAGCGCGCTGGACGTGCCCAGAACATGGAAGCTGGAAATTTAACATAGACGGGTCGTGGATCGAAGGGGATAAAGAGGGATCGGTGGCTGGGGTATGCAGAGATCACAGAGGTTTGTGTACTGTGAGGTTTGCTAGAGCTGCGTCTGCTTCCTCCCCACTGGAAATTGAAGCAGCAACAGTAAAGGAAGCACTGCGCTGTTTAGGAGAAGAGGCAGCGACGCAGAACAAACCTGTTCTGGAAACCTGCGTAGAGACAGATAATGAAGCAGCAGTAAAATATATCCTTGACCCAACGTTGAGCCCATGGGCTTTGAGGGGTCTATTTGAGGAATGTAACAAGTTACTCTCCCAATTAAAGAGAGTTTCTCTAGTCCACTGTCCGCGCGAGTCCAATCAAGCAACAGATTGGATCGCCAAAAATCATCGAAAAGGGATGCTTCCACCCAACTGGATATCTAGACCGCCCCAAGCCCTTTGGGATTTATTTTGTATTGATGCTAGTCATCTTCACTCTTGTAATCCGTTGTTTAAAGCATGAATGGAAATCTGTATTTCGACCAAAAAAAAAAACAATGAGAAGATTATCAATAAATCCTAACTTCATAAAAAAATTAATCATATAAACTAGGGTTAGTACCACGAAAAATCTTAAACTGGTACACTTGTGACAGATTTACCCTAAACTATTTTTTTGACCACAAAAAATCAAAACTAGTACATCCGTGACAATTTTACCCTGAACTATTTTTTTGACCACCAAAAACCCCAAACTGGTATACCTGTGACAATTTTACCATGAACTAATTTTTTAATATTATTTTTTTTTTAATTTTTTCGAATTTTTTTAGTTTTTCTTTTCTTTTCTTTTTCCTTTCCTTTTCTTTTTTTTTTTTTCATTCATCTTCAATCTTTGGCTGGCGAGGTCGGCCCTGCCGGTCGCTGGCGAGGCTGACCTCGCTGTTGCTGGGCGAGGCCTACCTCGCCAGCAACTAGCAAGGTTGGCCTTGCCCACCCATGGCGACGGCAGGGTCGGTCTCGCCAGCGGCTGGCGGGGCCGACCTCGCCGGCAACTGGTGAGGTTAGCCTTGCCCACCCCTTGCGAGGTTTGACCTCGCCAGTCGTTGGCAAGGGGTTGTCCTCATTGTCACTGGCAAGGTTTGACCTTGCCGCTTCTGGGCGAGGCTGACCTTGCCAGCTGCGGTGGGGCCGAGCCTCACCAGCGACGGCGAGGACGACCCCTCACCATCGGCCGGTGGGGCCGACCTCGCCAGCTAAAGGTTAAAGATGAAGGAAAAAAAAAAGAAAAGGAAAGGAAAAATAAAAGATAAGAAAAACTAAAAAAATTTGAAAAAATAATATTAAAAAATTATTTCGGGGTAAAATTATCATAAGTGTACCAGTTTGGAGTTTTTGATGGTCAAAAAAATAATTCAGGGTAAAATTGTCACAAATGTACCAGTTTGGGGTTTTTTATGGTAAAAAAAATAATTTAGGGTAAATCTGTCACAAGTGTACCAGTTTATGGTTTTTTGTGATATTAATCCTATAAACTATTAGTGCCGAGTGCTGAGTAGGAAAGAAAGTTATCGCGTTTCATACGAAAGATATGAAAGACTTCGCTATGACTTTAGTATAATAAAAATTATACTACATGATTCTTTGAGTGCGTAAACCATAGAAGGACTGTTTAAAATTTGAAAACAGGCTTCTATAATTTTGAGAGACCCGATTTTGCTTGAGAAAAAGAAAGTTCGTCCATCAACTTCACGCGCGATAAATTGACTCGGCACTCTTTTGTTATATACAATATTTGTGCTTGTTTCACCAAAATTTCTCCCGTGACAAAATACAATTCAACGAATGTCGTTCTTTGACTTTTAATGAGAGGAGACCGGCTTCTGTGACGACTTCGGACAGGAAATATCTAGGTAGACAAGAAATAACTTCGAACTTTTACTTCAAGCTTTGAACCGGACTGTAAGTACAAGCCATGCTGAAATTTAATCGACGACAAAGCTTGAAAATACAATCACACATGTACACAAAGATGTGGCATTGGAATTTAATCGATGACGCAATACTCGGGATAAAGATACACGCTGGAATTTAATTAATGACTCGAATCGGAAGGAAAGCTGCAGCTAAGGAAAGATAAAATGCAGTGCAGGAAAGTGAAGATAATTGAAAGATAACATGTTGTTTGATTTGTTGGGGGGCTCTCGAGTAGATGGCCGGTGATATTTATAATGGTTGTTTGATAACTGCTCCTTAGCGGTTTCCAACAGTTGTTCCCATGTTCTTCCATTCCGAAAATCTTGTCTTCATGTTCATGTAATGCCTTTTGCTTTCAAGATAACTGCCTCACAATCCTGTTTACAAATGATAACTGCCTCATGATAATGCTTCCAAGTAACTATTTCCTAAAAATATACATGCGTGCTCCTTAGTGGTTCCCCAGCGGTTGCGTTGAGTGTACTGTCTTAACGGTTTATTCAACTCTACTACGTTGGCGGTTGTTTCGACTCTACTATATTGACGGTTACTTCTTTGACAAATATATCCGTGATTGTCGATTCCACTTTTAGTCGATTTCTTCAAGTTGGCTATTCTTGACTGAAGTCCCTATCCTATTTCCGCATTTTGATCAGTCACAACCATCCACTTCCTTCCGAAATAGAAGACTCTATAATACTTTTTCGAGAAAACTAAAAACATAAAAGTTGTAGATCCATGAGTCTTCCTTTATTTGGCTTTGGAATCATGTCAATTCGATGTGTATCAATAAAGCCATGGCCATTTTTCTTAACTAGCACAAAATTAAAATTTTCACATTTTGACCAATTACGACCGTCCACTTCCTTCCAAAATAGACGACTCTATAGTACTTTTTTGAAAAAAAAAATCAAACATAAAAGTCGTAGATCCATGAGCCTTCGTTCTTTTGGCATTAGAATCAGGTCAATCCGATATGTATCGATAAAGCTATGACCATTTTCCCAAACTAGCCAAAACTGAAATTTTCGCATTCTGATCAGTCACGACCATCCAATTCCCTTAAAAAATAGACAACTCTGCAGTAATTTTCTGAGAAAACTCAAAACATAAACGTTGTAGATCCATGAGTCTTCGTTCTTTTGGCTTTGGAATCAGGTCAATCCGGTCTGTATTGACAACATTATGACCATTTTCCCGAACTGGCTCAGAACTGAAATTTATGACATCAAAAAGATCACGGAACTCTGCTTTTATTGACTAATCCCATCATTTGTCTATAATAACCAAAATTGGTCATTTTTGGGTGTAGACAGTTCTCTAACTTGTCGAAATCTAAAATTTCTCAAGGCTAATGGATTATTAGGACTAAACCTAACTCGGGCCCTCCCAAACCCTACCAATTCGCAACTTAGGGTTTAAGTTTTTAATATGTAAAAGTTTTCATGCTTGGAGTCGCCACTAATCTATTTGTGATAGGTCGATTAGAAACCTAAATAAAACATAGGGAGATATATTTTATTTCTACGAACTAGAGATTCTAAGCTCGGGGACTTGATTACGCTAGATTTATTCTAACGCCCTTTCGGTACCTTTTCTTTTCAAAAATATTTATGCAGGCAGTCTGGATTCATTTTATTACCTAATCTCTAACATGTGAGGTGTTCATGCGGGTGCGCAAACCACCAATTTAACATCTAAGAAAGCAATAAATAAATTGCAAAGATAAGAAGGAAAACTTACCTCGAAGCAATGAAAGCTTTTGCAATGTTAGTTAGAAAATCACATTGATAACCCTAATATGATTTCTAATTAACATATAATTCCACTCAAAATTTATTTTTTAGGGTTTTCTTTTATTTAAATGAGAACTAACTTATATGCAATGCATGTAATACAATTACCATAATGCGATGACGTACAAAGCATGCCTATTCTAACGTGACTCGCAATTTCATGATCCTAACATATAATCACTAAATGATATGCAAGCAATGACAAGTCATATATGATGACACAGCAAGTTAGGAATGACGTGGCAAGTTATGAATGACGTGATAAGATGACATGCGACATAGTATATGTGAATGACGTAGCAAGAAGACATGCAACGTGGCAAGTAGCAATGACATAGCAGTGATAATGCAAGCATGATACAATTAATCTATATGACATGCACATGATACCCTTTTTGTATTTTTCATTGAAATTCGGAATAAAAAATGCCTAAAATAACATGCAATTTAACAACTTCTTTTTTTTTTTGTTTTTTGGTATTTTTTTATTAAAGTTCGAAATTAAAAAAATTACTCAAATTAAGAATGCGGTCTATTCTAATCTATCCTAAAGTAACTCATTCTTTTTTTTTTTTTTGAGATTTTCATGGAAATTCGGAATCTAAAAAATAACCTAAATAATCTATTAGGATTAGAATAATACCTAATTTAAAATAAGAAATAAATTATCTTAAGTCCCAATTTAAATTAAATGATTATCCTATCTTCTAGATACATTTAGGGTTCCCTAAACATGCAAAACTTCTAATTGAAATCCTAACTAACATATTTTTGGATTTTCTTTAAAAAAATCAAATGACACCATATCACAAAATACAACCGACATCCATTTAAATTTAGAAACAAAGATTGACAAATCGTATCCCGGGCATGAAGATCGGATTGGCTAATTTTTCACGCAATCGCGAATCATATCTCGGGCGGGAGATCGGATTAATGATTTTTCGTGGAATCACAAGTCATATTTTGGGCATGAAATCGGACCGTCGATCATATGCACGTTGTGAAATTAGGAAATAATTCCTAATTTAAATCTGCTTGAGGATTTCATTGATATGAATAATATTTGAAGATTCAAACGATAATGTAATTTCACAAATTAGGCAACACAATATACGAAAATCGAATTAATGAAGATTCTTACCTAATTTGCAATATTTGCTTTCCAAATTCGGATGGATGACGGATCCGGATTGCGGATTGCGGGACTCGAACGGATGGTGGCTTGTGACCAAGGATAACCGCTAGCTTGGCTACTTGGTGTGGATGGTTCACGGTAGTGACATAGCAAGGATGTCACGGCTCACTGCACAGGGGCTCACGGTGGAGAGGCAAACAGCAACAATGATGAGCAATTTGGCAAGGGCATTTGCAAGTTGGACTTCGTAGAATCTTGACTCCGTCAACAATAGACCAGCCTTGGTTGAATTTCTCCAATAGTGGCCAGTGGAATTGTCTTCCTTCACTACTCACGATTTTTTGTGATTTTTTTCTGAATCGTCCTCTCCCTGTCAAGTCTGTGGCCCCCCTTTTACATGTAAAACAACATAGAGGCCCCCAAGGAAAGAACGTGATGCAACTTCTAATTGTGGATACATTAAAATATATATTTTATTCTTTTCCTTCTTTTGTTATTTCTCCAGAATCCACTTACCAATCCTTTCTTTCCTTTCTTTAATCCCTTTGTCCGCAAGTTTGTATCCACTAGCTTGAGTGAATCTTCTTTCCTTAATTCTTGCTCTGATAACGCTTTGCTTTCCAATTGTTTCTTGACTTAAAGATTTTCATGATATTTTCTCAATATTTCCTAATCCAATGTGCTACACGCGCAACGCACATGTCAATCTTGACCACTTGAGGGAATAACGAGTTGGGCCGAATCTTTAATTCACACGGGCTTGATCCAATTAATTCCATTGGGTTCAAAACCTCTGTACTTGAGTCCATTAACTCCAGTTCAATTAAATTTTGTTAAACACATCCGCCACCAGTCCGATGCAAATGCAACTACTTAATAAATATTCTTAAAACTAAATGCTATGTAATTTAACTTTAATATTTTTGTTAGGGACTAAAATTTAATCTCTAATTTTCTGTGCAATTAATCATTAAATGATTAGTTAAAATTTAGGTGTCAACATAACTTTTTTGGGGTCATACGTGATTGGAATTATTCTTTTTTTAAACTCTTTTTTTTTTGGATGTAAAAGGCATGACTAAAGCTTGGAAAGAAAAATAAATATACGCACGCATGAGAAATGCCTCTTCTATCTTTATGCAAGATTTGAATAATTTTGTGTCAAAATTCGGGCCAAGCTCATATGGTGTTGATCCAAGTCACGACCTTAAGGTTTGCACCCCAAGTAACACTTTGGGCCTTGTATTTAAGTAGCCTATATAGTCCAATGACACTTTTACACTGTTGTTCATGAAAGATGCATGCTTTTATTTTCTTTTCCCACATTTTTCAATATTAAAAATTGGGTATCTTTTCTATCCCGCAACAACCTTCTTAAAAGAGATTTCAAATCTCGAAATAATTTTCTCTTTTCGCAAATACAGTTTATTTGTATTGTATATTTTCCAATGGATACTTTTTGTCCATTTTATAATGATTCGAATATTTTGCGACGAACTTAATCTCGCAATCGTTGATTTCTCGCACCCACGCAATGCGCGCCCCACATTTGCCGATGTGAATCATCTTGCACGGTCGATGCCAGAATCTGACCGCGTGCTTTGAAAACCTAAGCTTGCGAGAAGAAAGGTTTTCTACTAACCATGAACACAGTATCGAGTCATGCTCGATCATGCTCGTTGAATAGTGTAGCCAGGTATACTGGGATGGTTCGGGATGAATAGATTTTATTGAGAGTTAAATTTTGGGTTAATTAAAGACAAGAATTAGGTTTAATAAATAATTAGTTTTACTAATTTGAAGTGGACTTAAGGGCATTGCATCTTTTGCTCCACATTGCGGATGCAAAAACCAATCTGATTGCCTTCAGGATTAGGTCTGCTCATCAATAATTGGTCAAATCGAGTTGTTGAATCCCACGCCATCTCCTGGTCTTTGCACAAATCATTTAACAAAACAAAATTTAAAAAAATCGTCGAAAATTAATAAAAAAAAAAGTATCTCTTTGACTGCATCTACAGCGGAAATTTCGTCCTCACTGCTGTCGTTGACAATGAAAAAACACAAGATATTAGTTAATTTAACCAATTTTTTTTAAAAGATGCTGTTTCCACCTTATTTTATGAATTTAATGCCTCTATTTTCTTGCAAGTTACTTCTCCAACATGGGCTTCTAGACGAAGGAGGGTTTGTCGTGCATATAGTCCAACCTGATCCAGATTTTCTTGATATATTAAGTATAAATCTACAAGTAAGTACCTAAAATATATAATAAGTACATAAGTTCCCATTTTCTTCTGGACTTATCAAGAAATCGGATGCATGGAGACACCCTTTGGATTCTTCCAAGGTTGCAACTTGTTGAGGGAATAATTAAATTCACAATTAAATTCCCAACATTAGGTACTCAATGATAATAGTTGCATGTACGCATCCATATTATTCAAAAGTATAGATAAAATTTCCTTACTTTAGCTCAAGGATAAAAGTCCATCTAAATAAACATAGGTTCAAGAAATTCAACAATCGATTTAATTTTGAAAAAAAAAAACCAAAATCTTGCATATTTACAGTTGAAAATTCTAATATGATATCAATGCTGGAGTATCAAAAGTACATCTCACATAACTTATTTACAAGATTTATAATGAAGTTATATACATCATGATTGTGTATACATTTTGATCATTCGGTTAATAGTTGAATATGAAACTTCTAGGAACCCGTACATCTACAGTGTTCAATCCTACAGAATTTTTTTGTTGTGCTAACAAATTTAAAGAGTGTTGTTAAGTGTAAGAAACTTGCTAATAAAAATAATGATCATTGATTTTTTTTCTAAGTAATGTGTTTACAAACAATTTTATGAAATTACTAACTTACTTGGAGTTTGCAAATTCCCAAATTTTGTACAAACTTATCTACTTTTATTTACATATCTTACTAATGCTTTGAATTTACTATCTCTTTTACAAAATTAATAAGACAAATTATAGTGATTTACTAACTTTTGTCAAAATAGATTACTTAGTTTTGGGTTACCGACTCTCTTTGAGTTATTTACCAACATTTAATTTGCTTTAATCTACCAACTTTCTGGTTAAAGTTACCAAGTTTTATTTGTCTTGGTGCTATTCCCTAAATTTAATAACTCTTTTAAAAATTACCAATCAAAATGAGCTTGATTTGCCAACTCTTCTCGCATATTTACCACATAGTATTGGTTGCCAAGCCTGTTTTGAATTACTTACCGACCTTTAATTATTTTTAATTTTGAATTTGCCTAATTTTGCTTATCGTTTCTAAACTTTTATTTGCTTTTCCTATCAACTCTTGCGATTTACCAACTCTTTTTAGAGATTATCACTAACCTAAGTAAAGCGACATAACAACTTTTCTTCAATTAAATTATCCACTAGTATTGAGCTACCAACGCTCACTCGAGTTACTTAATGAATTTATTTTTCTTTTATTGGCCAAATTTTATCATCTTTTACTACCTTTATCTTTCCCAACTCCTCCCATTTATGTTTTCTCCACAACATGCGACAAATACGTGATCATACGCAATCACATCTTTTTCCGTTGATCTTTTTCATATAAAATATGCAAACTTCTCGACCTTTTAATTAATCTCCATTGAATGAGCTAGTCATCCCGATTCAAATAGCACCCGGTTGACTGGACATATAGCTTTATACTCCTGACAATTATCTTGAGAGAATAAGCTAACCCTAACCCAATTGCCAAATATACAGATTAGGCATCAGTTTGACCACGATTTGATTAAGTCAGGTAATTTGGGTGACTTCGAGTTCGAGACTCCAAACTACCAAATCAAGACGTGAAAAAACACAAGAGCTTAGTTAATTTGATCATTTTTTTAAAAGATGCTATTTCCACTTTATTTTATGTTTTTAATACATCTTTTTTACTTGCAAGTAACTTCTCCAATACGGGCTTCTAGACGAAGAAGGGTTTGACATGCATATAGTCTGATTTGATCAATATTTTCTTGATATATTAAGTATAAATCCACAAGCAAGTACCTAAAATACATATATACTGAGTACATAAACTCCCATTTTCTTCTAGAATTATCAAGAAATCGGATGGATGGAGACACCCTTTGGATTCTTCCAAGGTTGCAACTTGTTGAGGGAACACATTAGTAACTCAATGATAATAGGGTTAATATCACGAAAAACTCTGAACTTATATACTTATGATAAATTTACCTAAAATTACTATTTTGACCGCTAAAAATCCCAAACTTGTACATTTGTGACAAATTTACCCTTCATTAGTTTCCGTTAAATTGAATTAATACCACAAAAAATCACAAATCGGTCCACATGTGATAAATGGAGGGTAAAATATAAAATTGATACATCAATTAACTGTCGCATGTCATTTAACAAAGTAATTTGACAGTAAAATTTAACAGAAATAAACTGAGGGTAAATTTATCACAAGCGTACCAATTTGAGATTTTTTGTGGTTAAAAAATTATTTTGGGATAAAATTATTACAAATGTATCGGTTTGGGGTTTTTCGTGGTATTAACCCATGATAATACTTTCATGTACACCTGCTTATTTTTCAAAAGTCTAGAAAATAATTCCTCATTTATACGTTAGCTCATGGAGAAAAGTCCATTTAAATAAACCTAGGTTAAAGAAATTCAATAATCGATTTAATTTTGAAAAAAAAACCCAAAATCTCATAAAAATATATATAATTTCGAGGATCTTGTTCTAACTGGTTGATGTAGTTTGTGTGCGTTCGCAAACCATACAGACCTCTCACGTAGTGACTAGCTTTTAGTCTTTCTTAGTGAAGAGCATGAACCGTGGAGTGGGAGTGGGAGTGGGAGTGGGAGTGGGAGTGGGGACTTGGGATACTAGATGCCTCCTCCACCTAAGATCTTATATTTGCAGGTTGAAAATTCTAATATGATATCAAAGCTAGAGTAACAAAAGTACATCTCACGTTGCTTATTTACCAGATTTATAACGAACTTACATCCATCACGATTTTAGCATACATTTTGATCATTTGATCAAAATTGTTTAAGATGAAACTTCAAGGAACGTGTAAATTTATTGTTCCGTGTTCAAACCTACAGAATTTTTCTGTCGTGATGGCAAATTTAACAAGTGTTGGTAAGTGTAAGAATCTTGTTGGTAAAAACAATGATCATTGATTTTTCTTTAAGTAAAGTGTCTGCGAACAGTTTTATGAAATTACCAACTTACTTGGAGTTTGCAAATTTCCAAATTTTATACAAACTTAAATATTTTTATTTACATATCTTATTAATGCTTTGAATTAACTAACTCTTTTTTATGAAATTAATATCATAATTAGCGTGATTTACTAAATTTTGTCAAATTAGATTACTTAGTTTTGGGTTACCGACTCTCTTTGAGTTATTTAGCAACATTTAATTTTTTTCAATCCACCAACTTTCCTGTTAAAGTTACCACGTTTTATCTGTCTTGGAGCTATTCCTTAAATTTAAAACTCTTTTAAAAATTACCAATCAAATAGCTTGATTCACCAACTCTTCTCCCTTTAAATTACCACATAGAATTGGTCCACAACCCTCATTTGAATTACTACCTAACCTTTAGGTGTTTTTTTATTTTAAAATTGACTACTTCTCTTGTCATTTCTAAATTTTTATTTGCTTTTCCTACCAACTCTCGTGATCTACTGACTCTTTTAGAGATTATAACTCACCTAATTAAAGCGACACAACAACTTTCCTTCAATTAAATAATCGACTAGCCTTGAGTTATTAACTCTCACTCGAGTTACTTGTCAAATTTATTTTTCTTTCAATTACCAACTTTTACTATAGTTTACTACCTCTTATCTTTCCTAACTCCTCCCATATACGTTTTTTGCGCAACATGCGGCAAAGACGTGATCATACACAATCACATCTTTTTGTGTCGATCTTTTTCATACGGAATGTGCAAGACTTCTCGAGCTCTTGATTAGTCTCTGTTACATGAGCTGGTCATCCTGACTCAAATAGCGCCCGGTCGACGGTACATTGTAGGTTTTATACTCCCGACGCCTGTCTTGAGAGAATAAGCTAACCCTAACACAATTGCTAAATCCACGAATTTAGGTATTGGTTTGGCCATGGTTTGATTATGTCAGGTAAATCAGCTGCATGCCGGGCGACTCCCGAGTCCGAGACTCCAACTACCAAATCAAACTTTAATTAGAAAAAAAAAAGTTAGAAAACATGCGGGTCCAATTGCTGCTACGTTCATTTGACCCAATTGAATATTTGTGTCGCGCCATTTGTCTTACAGCATGTAGATTTATGTCCGATGTGAATTTCATACTGGCTTCACCAACTCAGAGGGACTACGAATCGGTATTTGGTGGTGACTCTTTTTCTCTCTTTTCTTCTTCTTCTTCTTGGTTTGTTCTTTTCTTCATGGTTGGTGGTGGTAATTGGTAGGCACGACTTTAACAAATTGTACATAACTACCACCTAATGTAACTCGAGCAATCTTGGGCTTACATGTGCATTTAAAATGTGGTCCAACCGCATCTGAGTTGAGAAGCTAGTTACCGTCTCTCTAAGACGAAGGACATTGGGGATTTATAATTATATTCAAATTATGTCCGCTGTGGCATATTTATCATGAATTTTTTTTACTTCAAAAAACCTCAAACTATGCCTATTGTGACACATTTATCCTAAACTTTTTCTCGTGACATGAAAAAATCCCAAACTTGTACATATGCGATATATTTACCCTCCATTAAGGTTTTGTTAGATGATTTTTTAACAAAAATAACGTCATTTTTATTTCACTTAAGCCACGTGGGTGCTATGTCAACATAATTTGCTTTTTGGTATTTATGTAAGTAGATTTTTAATGGTTTTCATTTGCGAAACTTTGAAGGATAATAAATGTGTCACACAAATATAAATTTGTGATTTTTTGTGTCACAGAAAAAAGTTTAGGGTGGATATATCACAGCGAGCATAATTTAGGATTTTTTCTGTGGCTTTTTTCCTTTATAATCCCAAGCTAATCTCGACTAATTAATTAATTTAAAACTTTGCTTCTTGAAATTTGAGTCCGAGTTCCCTGAATGTTTCCCTTGTGTGCAGAGATCCGGCTCGTGCATGATTTGCATGCAAATAGAAAAAACAACGTTGGAACTCGTGCTTTCATAACTTAATCAAATATTTAAAAAGTGCACATAAATATCACAACGAGTCTGGAAAATCAATTTCGGTTTGGGGAAATGTCATTGTTAAACTTTGATCCTATATAAAATGTCATCGTTAAACTTTTAATCCATTCAACATGATCCTTGAACTACTTCAAAACGTTCAATATAGTCCCTAAACTTTCGATTTGCTCAATTTAATCCCTTTACTTTTTAACAAAGTCAAAATTAATCATTCAATACTATTCACATTTTTTGATAGCTACACTATAACCCAGATTTCAGAATACATTTTCGTTTTCGATAAATAACAAAGAAGGACATAACGTGATATTTATTCTTTTTGGGTCAACAACTTAACATAAGATTTTGAGAGCAGAACTTTTCAATTCAATACAGTCAACAAATTCAAAATGTAAAGCAAAGATGTAATTGCTTGATACATTAGAAGTGAAAGATGTAATTGCTTGGATACATTAGAATAACATCGCTTCTGTCATCATTCCACAGTGTGGTCCTTCCTAAATTCATTTGCTAATCAATTTGGCATGTTTAATCTTTATATAGCTTCATGGCCTACCTGCCACACGATCGACAATTCAACAAAACAAGTTAGGTTTGTGTTTACCAGTAACTTATCGAAATCACGATTCGATAATGGAGTTTTTTATTAGGAAACGAATTTTCATTTGACCTTTTTTCTTTTGCACGTCCTATATTGCTAACAATAACATATCACGTGGTCATGGAATGATAGAACAATTTTGATGCGAATGCTATTTATTTTGCTTGGGGAAAATTCAATATAGAAAAGGAACCCCATAGTTAATTCTTTCTTCGATATATATGAAGACAAAGAGGTCCCTATGTACTCTTCCAATTTGAGTTAAAATTGTCACGCATGTCGCTACATCGAGATTTCGATATTGCCTTGAATTTTGCGATCGGATTGGATTTTGCTTATTATTCAATAAAAATTTTATGATTGATGGACATTGATTTGTATTTTAATCCAAAATATCTTAGATTTTTACGGTATACAAATGTCAACGCGTGAATCAAGACACACCATCATTAAAATGCACACATGTCCTCCACGTGTCGCGATCCCGCCGGTCCCGTGTGGGCCCTGGGGGCCTGAGATCCGACGGCCGCGGGAGGATTTCAACTAACCCCTTCGACCTAGCCTACCCAACGCTTCAACGATGGCCCATATCGCTCTATTTAAACGTCCAGTCTGCAGGTGAGCAAGACTCAGGAAATTCACTCGCTTTGAATTTCCATTGAACAGACATAAACGCAAACACCTGTCGTCCTTCTTCTTCTCCTCCTTCGATTTCGATCCCTCTGTTCCTCGCCTCTCTCGGCCGCTTAGAGCATTCGGGCATTTCACAGCAGCGATGGACATCGGGATATCTCGGGACACGGCGCGTAATGGCGGCAAGCTCCGGCTGTGCGCAGCCGACCCGCTCAACTGGGGCGCCACCGCCGAGTCCCTCAAGGGGAGCCACCTCGACGAGGTGAAGCGCATGGTGGAGGAGTCCCGGAGGCCCGTGGTGTCCCTCGGTGGGCGGACGCTGACCATCGCGCAGGTCGCAGCGATCGCGGGGCGGCACGCGGGGGCGGCGGTCGAGCTGTCTGAGGCGGCCCGGCTGGGGGTCAAGGCCAGCAGCGACTGGGTCGTGGAGAGCATGAGCAATGGGACGGACAGCTACGGTATCACCACCGGCTTCGGCGCCACCTCGCACAGGAGGACCAAGCAAGGTGGTGCTCTGCAGACGGAGCTCATAAGGTAAAAAAAATAAAAATAAAATGCGTGCCACCTTAATATTATTTCTTCAAGTAATCTCCAGATATTCGTAAAAAATTTCGAAAACACTTGTTAAGTAATCAAATAACGAGATAATTACCAATTTATTTATTTTATTTATCTATTTAATTTATATGGTGATGTGAAATGTATGTACGTGGAGATAAATTAGCTGTACCTTTGTATGTGGGATGGGGGTAGGTAGACAACACGTGATAATCAATTTCGAAGACAGCGAAAAAAAAGACCTAACTTCTCGTCTTCAATTCGAGAAATGGCCGCTTTGTGACGTACGCCCTTGTGCAATCTTGATGATGGTCACTCACTTAGGTCCCCCTCCAGAAAGTTGAAGCAGTTGGCAGTCTCAATCAATCCCTTAGCGAAATTTCCTTATTCTCCAACTCATTTCCTCAGTGTGCTTCCCAAATTGTGGATTTCGTGAGGTGTACTCGGTCGGTCGGTTTATGGGGGGGGCGGGCGTGCAGACATTGGCCGAATTCCGAGGTCGGGGATAGAATTCGAATGTGGGCATCGATAGATCTAAGTTTCAACACAATGGTCTCCAGCCATGAATGTTTTCTGGCTTATTTGCACCTGACTGGGGTTTGTGTATTTGTGACCGCTCATGTTGCATTGTTCGTCTTTATGTTTGATTGTGTCTGGGTAGTTTTGGCTAGCTCACGGCCTACAGAGTGATCTATCTATGATTTAATGAGTTTGGCGTGAAGTGTTTAATTCGAGATTCACGTTTCCTTGCTGTGAATGGGTTTGTGTGGCTGACGGAATTCCTGATTGGACCAGGTTCTTGAATGCCGGGGTATTCGGCAACGGGACCGAGTCGTGCCACACGCTGCCCCACTCGGCGACCCGGGCCGCGATGCTTGTGAGGATCAACACGCTCCTCCAGGGCTACTCGGGCATCCGGTTCGAGATCCTAGAGACCATGGCCAAGTTCCTCAACCACAACATCACCCCGTGCCTACCTCTCAGGGGCACGGTCACGGCTTCGGGCGACCTGGTCCCGCTGTCCTACATCGTCGGGCTCTTGACGGGCAGGCCCAACTCGAAGGCAGTCGGGCCGAACGGCGAGTCCATGAACGCCGTTGAGGCCTTCCGTCTTGCTGGGATCGAGCACGGGTTCATTGAGCTGCAGCCCAAAGAGGGCCTCGCGATTGTGAACGGCACTGCGGTCGGGTCTGGGCTCGCTTCCATTGTCCTGTTCGAGGCGAACATCCTATCTGTCCTCTCGGAGGTTTTGTCTGCCATTTTCGCCGAGGTCATGCAAGGGAAGCCCGAGTTCACTGACCACTTGACCCACAAGCTCAAGCACCATCCTGGACAAATTGAAGCTGCAGCGATAATGGAGCACATTTTGGATGGGAGCTCCTATGTGAAGGAGGCTCAGAAGCTCCATGAGATTGACCCTCTCCAGAAGCCAAAGAAGGACCGATACGCGCTCCGCACGTCCCCGCAGTGGCTTGGACCCCAGATCGAAGTGATCAGGGCCGCCACCAAAATGATCGAGAGGGAGATCAACTCAGTCAACGATAACCCGCTGATCGATGTCTCGAGGAACAAGGCTCTCCATGGGGGGAACTTCCAGGGCACCCCGATTGGTGTTTCCATGGACAACACCCGTCTGGCCATTGCCTCCATCGGCAAGCTCATGTTTGCACAGTTCTCTGAGCTCGTCAACGACTTCTACAACAATGGGCTGCCCTCTAACCTGTCCGGGGGACGGAATCCGAGCCTGGATTATGGCTTCAAAGGAGCTGAGATCGCCATGGCCTCGTACTGCTCAGAGCTGCAGTTCCTTGCCAATCCTGTGACCAACCATGTCCAGAGTGCAGAGCAGCACAACCAGGACGTGAACTCCTTGGGCTTGATCTCCTCCAGGAAGACTGCCGAGGCCGTGGACGTGTTGAAGCTCATGTCCTCCACTTTCCTGGTCGCCCTGTGCCAGGCCATCGACCTGAGGCACCTGGAAGAGATCCTCAAGAGTGTCGTCAAGAACACAGTGAACCAAGTGGCCAAGAAAGTCCTCTACGTCCGGTCCAACGGTGAGCTCCACCCTTCACGGTTCAGCGAGAAGGACCTGCTCAAGGTCGTCGACCGGGAATACGTATTCGCCTACATCGACGACCCCTGCAGCGCCACATACCCCCTGATGCAGACGCTGAGGCAAGTCCTCGTGGACCACGCGCTGGACGACATCGACGGAGAGAAGAATCCCAGCACCTCCATCTTCCAAAAGATTGGGGCTTTCGAGGAAGAGCTCAAGACCCTTTTACCGAAAGAGGTCGAGAACGCGAGGGCTCAGTTCGAGAGCGGGAACTCGGCGATCGCCAACAAGATCAGAGGATGCAGGTCCTACCCCTTGTACAAATTCGTGAGGGAAGAGCTCGGGACCGGTTTGCTCACGGGAGAGAAGGTGGCCTCACCAGGTGAGGACTTCGATCTGGTGTTCTCTGCAATGTGCGAAGGCAAGCTGATCGATCCTTTGTTGGAGTGCTTGAAGGATTGGGATGGTGCTCCGCTTCCCATCTGTTAGGAATTTTCAATCACTGAGACTGCTTCATATTTATTTGCCCTATTCTTGGTATGTACTTGGAGAGTTTCATAGTTGTCAATGTTTCGAAAACTGGGTTAACTGTAATGTCTTATATGTCTTTGGTCAGCTCTTTCTTTTTCACACCCCACAAGGTATATTTGTACTTGAA
This sequence comes from Syzygium syzygioides, assembly GCA_031216285.1. Taxonomy (NCBI): domain Eukaryota; kingdom Viridiplantae; phylum Streptophyta; class Magnoliopsida; order Myrtales; family Myrtaceae; genus Syzygium; species Syzygium syzygioides. The sequence continues at coordinate 35,765,840 of CM062248.1, read as the reverse complement.
CTTCAGTGTAACAACAATGTTGATATACGTGAAGGAAAGATTATACAGCATACATTTTGTTATATCCCTCGTTCTTTTTTAAAGGATCGTGACATTTGCTCTGCATTGCCTGTCGTATGATCCTCTTTAGTTGATAGACCAAAAGGTAAGAGTTTATTGTGAGCTAATTGTTACCGAGTGTATCTTGCTATATCTTCCTACTTGACACTGTCAAATATAAAAAATGAAATTGATATATTGGCGTTTCATTTCTTAAATGGAGTTGCTCTCAATAAGTATTGTCCGAGCATGTCTTACTCGATCGAATAGGTTGCGCATTACGAATTGCTTATACAATATTAGATGCATTTTGATCAATTCTGCCTACCACATCACTCGTATAAAATGAGTGCATATCTTTTCGAAGCTCTGCATGTATAGATATTCAACACATGGAATAGAGTGATCAATTATCAGTCCACTAAAAGTCCAAGATGCTCCCCGTATAAAAAAGTTTGGGTTGCTTATCTTTGCTTAGGCCTAGAATAATGCCCAACCCAACGTCTTGGGCATGACTTTTGGAAGAGGTTGAACTACCGAGTATGAATTTCTATGGGGGTGGGCCCAAACAGGCAAGAAATCTTTTCGGACATATATTCCAATCGAGTGGTCAACACAGTTCAAAGATGAAGATCGAAACTTTGGATTTTCCTAGATGCACTAGCCTAAGCCATGAGTAGGAGGTTTCTGTCCAAAAAGTTAAAACTAGCTAGTCGAACAAAATGTCAGTGGATCTATTCAGGACACATCACGGTCGATTCCTGACAATTAAATCTCAAAATTGTGGCCCAAAAGCCGAATAGAATCTCAAGAATTGAACCGGCGGGCTTCATCCTAAAAACGCAGAGGTGAGCCCAACCCAAGAGAAATTATTGACCGAGCTTAAATAGTAAGTGTTTTCTTGCGACACGCAGTCCATCTCATTCAAGAAGAATGAAATGACACAGAATGGCTAAATAATCTCAAAAAGAATCTTTATACTAGCTCTCCAAACTAAACTTACAATTCCTGGACGATCACACCATGTACTAATTAATCCAAGATGCGCACAAAAGGAGAATCGATCAAAGACGAAGCAAAGATCTATGAATGGGGGGGCTTGCGGCCGCGAGTTGCGCAGCAAAGGATGGTGAGGAAGAGGTTTTCATTTCATGGGATGCACAGCTTCAAGGACTGGGCGGTGAAGTCGAAAGCCTCAGCGGCTTGGTCGAGCAATAGCCGAAAGAGAGGGTGCTTGAGCAATGCAATGTTGATGACGTATCTCCTGCATTCATCTCCCACATAGATTGCCAAGTGACCCTTTGGTATGTCTTATGGTATGGAACATTCGTCTTCACAAAGTGCATGCCCAGAGTTTGCCACTTCCACAGATTCTCAACTTGGAGAAAAATTTCTTGAGAGACTTGGCCTTCATGATCATCATGAGAGAGAGAGAGAGAGAGAGAGATAAGATGTGATGAGGAGAGAGCGAGGTTTATATTGCAGAGTACAGGAGTGTAGTGTGTGCTATTTCAATGAAGAATAATGAGACGTTTCGATAACCTTTTGGAAGTTTCAAATATCTGTGCATGAGGAACTACATATGAGTGTCCTTGTTTGTTTTTCTTTTGGTGGGTTAGTTTTTCAAGTGTATTGGTTAACTGGGGACAGACGCAAGTAAGGGTCCTGAAGACAGTTGTTTGTTTATGTACATGCTCCGTCACCTTTCAATTTTATCAATTGAGTCATAAATATTTTTACGTTTTGTCAATTGAATCAATCTTGCCAATTTTCACCGAAAATCGATGATGTAAACACCGACTGTCCTACATGGCTCCATCGACAAGATGGATGGCGCTGACATGGAATTTTTATTTCTTTTCTTTCTTTTTCTTTTCTTCCTTCTAAGCCCGGCGATGGTCCCCGGCCAATGCTTGCCGGTCATGGGCAGGGCCTTCATAGCCCTTGCCGGACTTGGTAGAAAAATAAAAAGAAAAGAAAGAAAGAAAGAAAATAAAAAAGTGGCCAACTTACGTTGCACTATCGGCGTCCAATTTTCGGTTAAAATTGGCCAGATAGATTTAATTGGCAAAACGTGAAAAGGTTTAGGACTTAATTGATTCAATTAAAAGATTTAAGACTGAATTGGCGAAAGTGCAATAGATTTATGACTTTTTGGACAATTCTCCCCTAATTCTTCGTCAAGATATTTTACTTTGGCTAACAATGAGAAGATTATCAATAACACTACAAAAAAACATGAATTTTGCGACGGAAATTTGCGACGGAAATTTTTTGTCTCTAATTTGCGACAAACTTTGCGACGGATTTCTAATTCCGTCGCAAATTAGCGACGAAAAATTTCCGTCACAAATTTGCGACGAATTTTGTGACGGAATTATAAATCCGTCACAAAGTTTGTCGCAAATTTGCGACGGAAAATAAATCCGTCGCAAAATTCGTCGCAAATTTGCGACGGAAATTTTTTGTCGCTAATTCCGTCGCTAATTTGCGACGGAAAGTAAATCCGTTGCAAAATTCGTTGCAAATTTGCAACGAAAAATTTTCGTCGCTAATTTCGTCGCAAATTAGCGACGACTAATTTTCCGTCACAAATTTGCAATGGATTTATTTTCCATCGCTAATTTGTGCAATGAAATTTACCATTTTGCGACGAAAATAGAGACGAATTAGATGATTGTTACAAGTTCAAATTCAAAAGAGATTGGACGATTTGCTACACGTCCAATTCTAAGAGAGATTAGATATTACAAATTCAAATTAAATAAGATCTATTATAAACTCAAGATATTAGATAATCTCTTAAAATGTTCTCGTCCCAAATAAGATTTTTTAGATTCGATAGGTGCAAATCTTATCTTCTTTTTTTTCAAGACTTAAATATAGATAACACAGATATCTATTTAGTTGAATACGGCGGTTTCCTCCGCACGTAGCTCTTATGTATGCATAAATATATGGGTAAATAAATTATAGCAATTTTCAAATAGATCGGAATCAGGTGGATGTATGAAATGTAAAGTCAATGTACCTATATGGAGATATCTATAGGAGATCATATAAAAGAGATATTCTTATTTAGACCTAACCAGTTTGATCTAACCAATTAGATGAATTATTCCTAAAGGGTTACATCCGAATGATGAGTGAATAGAGGGCATGCATTCTATTAGAGAAATATTTAGAAGATTCCCTATATTTCCTGTAATTGATTGTAATTGATATTTTCCCTTTTAGATAGTCATCCTATAAAACCGATAAATAAGTTTTTTTTTTGGGTAAAGTAAAACCGATAAATAAGTTCGTGTACTCTTCATTTGATAATGATATATATATATATATATATATATATATATATATATATATTGCTCTTAATTTTTTTTATCACATTCTTGACTTGGTATCAGAGCCCTATTGTTATTTGAGAAAGCGTTAATCGAGTCTATTTGTAACAATGATAGCCATATCAGTCATGTTTTTCCACAGTGTTCGTAATGCTAGTCACATCGGCTCATTTCGCAACAACCTCCCGTAGTTATTTGACATTCCTCCACTGCTCTAATGAAAAAAAAAAAAACATCACTAGACTTGCCGCCCTTAGACGAATTAGATCATGACGTTTACTAATTCGTCAAATATGAGTAATGTGTCATTGTAAGAAGCACATCTACTCAAGGTTCCGACAGAATTAGTGACGGATTCAAAAAATTGGTCGGTATAAATATTTCCGTCGCTAATCCATTGCAAATTAGCGACGGATTTGAAAAAATGGGCGCCATGTGCCATGAAGATCGCTTCTGTCGCAAATTTTCGACGGATTTGGAAAATGCCCTTTATTTTTTAAATCCGTCGCAAAATCAGTTGCAAATTTGCGATAGAAAAATAAGTCCGTCGCAAATTTGCGATGGAAAAAATAAGTTCGTCACAAAATTTGCGACGGAAAAAATAAATCCGTCGCAAATTTGCGACGGAAAAATTGTTCGTCACAAATTTGCGACGGAAAAATAAGTCCGTCGCTAAAATTTTGAGTTCCCCGCCCTTACTACCAAATTTGCGACGGAAAAAATAAGTCCGTCGCAAATTTGCGACGGAAAAATTAGTCCGTCGCAAATTTGCGACGGAAAAAATAAGTCCGTCGCAAATTTACGACGGAATAATTAGTCCATCGCAAATTTGCGACGGACTAATTTTTCCGTCACAAATTCCATCGCAAATTTGCGGTGGAAAAAATAAGTCCGTCGCAAATTTGCGACGGAAAAATTAGTCCGTCGCAAATTTGCAAGAGAAAAAATAAGTCCGTCGCAAATTTGCGACGGAAAAATTAGTCCGTTGCAAATTTGCTACAGAATTTGCGACGGAAAAATTAGTCCGTTGCAAATTTGCGACAAAAAAATAAGTCCGTTGCTAAAATTTTGAGTTCCCCGCCCTTACTACCAAATTTGCGATGGAAAAAATAAGTCCGTCGCAAATTTAAAATGGAAAAATTAGTCCGTCGCAAATTTGTGACGGTTGCGACGGAAAAATTAGTCCGTCGCAAATTTGCGACGGAAGGAATAAGTCCGTCGCAATTGCGACGGAAGAAATAAGTCCGTCGCAAATTTGCGACGGAAAAATTAGTCCGTCGCAAATTTGCGACGGAAGAAATAAGTCCGTCGCAAATTTACGACGGAAAAAGTCCTTCGCAAATTTGCGACGAAAAAATAAGTCCGTCGCTAAAATTTTGAGTTCCCCGCCCTTACTATCAAATTTACGACGGAAAAAATAAGTCCGTCGCAAATTTGCGACGGAAAAATTAGTCCATCGCAAATTTACAACGGAAAAATAAGTCCGTTGCTAAAATTTTGAGTTCCCCGCCCTTACTACCAAATTTGCGATGGAAAAAATAAGTCCGTCGCAAATTTGCGACGGAAAAATTAGTCCGTCGCAAATTTGCTACGGAAAAATTAGTCCGTCGCTAAAATTTCGAGTTCCCTGCCCTTACTACCAAATTTGCTACGGAAAAAATAAGTCCGTCGCAAATTTACGACAGAAAATAAATCCGTTGCAAATTTGCGACGGAAAAAATAAGTCCGTCGCAAATTTGCGACGGAATTTGCGACGGACAAAGAAGTCCGTCGTAAATTTGCAACGGAAAAAATAAGTCCATCACAAAAATTTATGATGGAAAAAATAAATCCGTCATAAATTTGCGACGGAAAAATTAGTCCGTCGCAAATTTGCAACGGAAAAACAAGTCCGTCGCTAAAATTTTGGGTTCCCCGCCCTTACTCCCAATTTGCCCGCCCTCTCCCCCATTCTTTCTCTCTCTTTCGTTTCTCTCTCTCTGCTTCCGCTTCTCATTCTCCTTCTGTCCACTACACTGATGGCGGTGAACTACAAGCTTCTTCTAAGATCAGCTCATACACGGTATATTAGAAAGCAGAGAAAATGTCTTTTCTTGGCTTCTCTATGGCTTCTCTAGGCATAGAATTTCCTTCATTAACTTGTTAGCTTCTCCTATTTATAATGTGCAGATTGGCCCTTTCCAATGTGCGAAAAGTGAACTAGCAAAACTGAAGGTCAAAGTCCGATTAAATCTCCATGGAATTGTGTCTATTGAATCCGCAACAGTAAGTATTGCAAGAATTTGCATTTAATGTTGAAGTTGGTCCAGAATAATTTGACTTTTCATCTATTTATTCGATGCTGCAGCTCTTGGAAGAAGAGGAAGTTGAAGTTCCAGTCACAAAGGACGTGGCAGCACAAGAAACGAACAAGATGGATACTGATGAAACCTCTAATGCTGCTGCTCCCCCTACTTCTGGTGAGGCTGATGTTAACATGCAAGATGCAAAGGGAGCTGATGCTTCTGGTGTAGAAAATGGTGTCCCCGAGACAGGAGAGAAGCCTGTGCAGATGGAAACTGATAGCAAGGTCAGTTGTCCCTGCTGGTGCAAGTTACCCGTTGTCTTTATATCAGTGGATTTCCGCATGTGTGGGCCATCTCTTTTTCAACTGTGATTTGGTTAATATATATTCTTTGCTGTTGGTCCCTCATCCAAGACATCCCTCGCATCTGGATTGATGACCATAGGATCCAGTGAATTGATTCGGCCACGTACGGTGGAGTTTTCTAGGGTTCGGGTGAGTTTTATGGTTTTTGGAGGCATCGATTTCCATTTCTGCTTTCTAACTAGTACAGCTTCTGCATAAATAGGTATCAATAGCTCATGCTGTTATGGTTAGCAGTGTGGGGAGTCGTTCCCCTCTTCTTGATTTCTTTACAATTGTCGATATATCAGTATGTGCTCCTGCATCTGTGTTGCTGGCTTTCATGTAAACCTAACAACATTTGAGCTGGGTATATGAGTCATAGAAACAAGCTAACTTCAGTACCCTGCCTTAGTAGTTCCTTTCTCTAGCACGATCGATGAGTTGCTTAAGAAAACTATCACGTTATGAGGTCTAATAAACTGACTTATTTTAAAATTTTTATTCATACCAGGAGTGACGATGAATATGACTATTATGGTGGGTATCCTTCGGATTCTGAATCCAGGCAATACTGTCCTGTAATTGTAGATGAGATTTCCCGCATGTATGGACCATATGAAGCCCATCGCGGTGAAGATAACGTCAGTTGCTCCCCAGTACTTGAGAATTTTGCCTCCCCAGTTGTAGATGGCAGTATAGAAGTAGGGGAGCAAGAGGGGAAACCGCAGCATGGTCTGGACACTGAAGCTTCTATGCATGATTTAGAAGAAACTGATACAGAAACTGTGGACTTTGAGAACAATGGGTTACTTTGGCTCCCTCCTGAGCCAGAGGATGAGGAAGATGAAAGGGAAGCTATTCTATCTGACAATGAGGATGGGGAAGGCGCCAGTGGGGAGTGGGGTTATCTACGCTCTTCAGGCAGCTTTGGTAATGCAGAGTACCGTAGCAGGGAGAAGTCAAGTGAGGAGCACAGGAAGGCCATGAAAAATGTGGTGGAAGGGCATTTTAGGGCTTTGATAGCCCAACTTTTGCAGGTGGAGAACCTCTCCATGGACAATGAAGATTGGAAAGATAATTGGTTGGATATAATTGCATCCCTTTCTTGGGAGGCTGCCACACTCCTTAAGCCTGATATGAGTAAAGGTGGAGGAATGGACCCTGGTGGATATGTGAAGGTTAAATGCATTGCATGTGGGCGGCGGGGTGAGAGGTACCTCTTGTGGGCATGTGACTACTTTATTTAGAGTTATTTATTCTGCTAAAAGCTTTTTCCACTCCTTTTCTTGTAAGTTTTTTCCATTTGTCTACTTTGGGAGCGTCTTCCTACGTTTTTAGCTTGTTAGTACATCCCTGGGCTTGATATAGCGGTAGACCCATGTGCTGCAGTTCTAGTAATTGTCGTTACTGGGCTGTTATGTGTGGGAATTAGAAAGGTAATCCCTCTTGTAGATTTATTTGATGCGGAAAGTGTCTTTACGAGCTAGTATCTACTGTGATTGTTGGTCTTGTGCCTTACTTTGCAGTGGACCCTGACACCTCCATCTCCTCTGCATTTGCAAGCCATGGGATGCATTGGGCAGTGTAAGTGTATAATTTGTATCAAAGTGGTTGTGGCAGCTTCTCCTTTTGTTGGGGATGACGGATGTGCACTCAGAATTTTGTTTGTGATGCTTGCTTATTTCGTTGCAGGTACATAATCACAGCTGGAGCTATTACTACTCTCTGGTCCACACTGATGTGCTTTGTAAGTGCAATCCTTTTAATTTTGGGTGTGATATTTTGGCAATGTAGGTATATCACTTTCTTCTCTGAGTTTGTGGGATTTTGAGTAATCCTTGTTTTTGGGAATTTTATGGTTTTAATTAAGAATATTAAATAGTAGATATATTTTGTTTGGCAATCAGGTTAGTTATTATGTGTTGATGTGCGGAGGGGGAGATTTGCTAAGGATGGTTTGATTCAGTATTGCATTGTATGTCAACAAGTGAATGTCACTTCTTTGTAGGAGGTGATGAAGCACTTCATGTAAACCTTATAGGAGAAAGTAGACCAGGCGCAAGATTGGAAGGATCTTTTCATATCTATCGGGGATAAGCTTTGCTTCAGCTTCTAATTAAGTGCCAGAAGTGCAATTGGCACAATATGTTCCTGCCCTGGAAAGAATTGCCACCTTGAGGTTGCTTAAGTAGGTGCTTTAATATGCAAGATTATTTATTCTCTCATTATGTGTTCTATAAAAAAAAAATATTTATCATTTTTGTAGAAAATGTAGATGAATGTATTTCATTTTCATATTATTATAATATTTTGATGTTATTAAGTGCTTAATCAATGTTAAATATAACTTCTAGAAATTAATTTTGCTGTTAATAGATTAAAATCGAAATCGTCCCTAAATAATATTTGTCGCATAGTTCGTTAGTAAAAAATTAACAAAAATTCGTCACTAAATTTATTTCAGAACAATGTTCGTGGCAAAAGTCAAAATTTTTTGTGGCAAATTAACGACGAATTTTGTAACGAATAAGTTCGTCGCAAATTACTGACAGAAAAAAAATTTGTGGCAAAATTAGCGATGAATTTTGTGACGAATATAGTTTGTGGTAAATTAGTGACGAATTTTGCCACGAATTTTGCGACCATTATAATTCGTGGCTAATTTACGACGAATACATTTTGCGACGAACAAAGTTCGTGGCTAATTTTGCGACGAATTTTGTGATGAATTTTGCGACCAATGTTGCAATAGATTTTGCGACGAATTTCGTGACAAATTTTGCAACGAATAAAGTTCGTGGATAATTTGCGGCGAACTATTTGCGACGAAACTTGCGACGAATTTTGCGACGAAATATGCGACTAAATTTGCGATGAATTTTGCGACGAAATTTGCGATGAATTTTGCGACGAAATTTGCGACGAAATTTGCGACGAATTTTGCGATGAAATTTGCGACGAATTATTTGCGACAAAATTTGCGACGAATTTTTTTCCGTCGCAATTAAAATTTTTCGTCTCAAAAATTTGCAACGAGCTATTAGCGACGGAATTTTTTCCGTCGCAAATTTCGTAGCAAATGCGATTTGCGACGGATTTTGCCTTTTTTTTTCGTCGCAAAAATCGTCGCTAATCTAGCATTTTTTTGTAGTGTAAATCCTAACTTCATAAAAAACTTAATCATATAAACCATTAGTGCCGAGTGCTGAGTAGGAGAGAAAGTTATCGCGTTTCGTACGAAAGATATGAAAGACTTTGCTGTGACTTTTAGTATAATAAAAGTTATACTATATGATTCTTCGAGTGCGTAAACCATAGAAGGACTGTGCAAAATTTGAAAACAGTCTTCTATAATTTCGAGAGACCCCACTTCGCTTGAGAAAAAGAAAGTTCGTCCATCAACTTCACGCACGATAAATTGACTCGGTGCTCTTTCGTTATATACAATATTTATGCTTGTTTCATCGAAATTTCTCCCGCGACGAAATATAATTCAACGAATGTCGTTCTTCGGCTTTTAATGAGAGGAGATCAGATTCTGTGGCTACTCCAAATAGGAAATATCTAGGTAGACAAGAAATAACTTCGAACTTCGAACCGGACTGTACGTACAAGCCGTGCCGGAATTTAATCAACGACAAAGCTTGAAAATACAGCCACACACGTACACAAAGATGTGGCACCAGAATTTAATCGACGATGTAACATATGAGATAGAGATACACGCCAGAATTTAATTGACGACGCGAATCGAAAAAAAAGCTATTGCTAAGGAAAGATAAAGTGCAGTGCAAGAAAGTAAAGATAATTGAAAAATAACATGTTGTTTGATTTGTCGGGGGGCTCTCCAGTAGATAGCCGATGATATTTATAATGGTCGTCTGATAACTGCTCCTTAGCAGTTTTCAACAGTTATGCCCATGTTCTTCCGTTCTGAAAATCTTGTCTTCATGTTCATGTAATGCTTCCTGCTTTTAAGATAACTATCTCACGATCTTATCTATAAGTGATAACTATCTCATGATCATACTTTTAAGTAACTATTCTCTCAAAATATACATGCGTGCTCTCTAGCAATTTCCCAACGGTTGTGTTGAGTCCAATACCTTGACGGTTTATTCGACTCTACTACGTTGGCAGTTGCTTCGACTCCACTATGTTGACGGTTACTTCTTTGATAGTTGTATCCGATATTGTTGACTCCACTTTTAGTCGATTCCTTCAAGTTGGCTATTCTTGATTGAAGTCCCTATCCTATTTTCACTTTCTCATTAGTCACAACCATCCACTTCCTTCTAAAATAGAAGATTCTACGGTACTTTTCTGAGAAAATTCAAAACATAAAAGTTGTAGATCCATGTGTCTTCGTTTGTTTGGCTTTGGAATCAGGTCAATTCAATAAGTATCAATAAAGCTATGACCATTTTCCTGAACTAGCATAGAACTGAAATTTCCATATTCTGACCAATTACGACCATCCACTTCCTTCCAAAATAGACGACTGTACAATACTTTTCTGAGAAAAATCAAATATAAAAGTTATAGATCCATGAGTCTTCGTTCTTTGGCATTGGAATCAGGTCAATTCGATAAATATGGATAAAACAATGACCATTTTCCCGAACTAGCACAGAACTGAAATTTTCGAATTTTGACCAATCACGACCGTCCACTACCCTTAAAAAATAGACGACTCTATAGTAGTTTTCTGAGAAAACTCAAAACATAAATGTTGTAGAAGATCCATGAGTCTTCGTTCTTTTAACTTTGGAATCAGGTCAATTCGATCTGTATCGACAAATTTATGACTATTTTCCCAAACTAGCGTAGAACAGAAATTTATGACATCAAAAAGACCACGGAACTCTCACTACAAAAAAACACGAAATTTGCGACGGAAATTTGCGACGGAATTTGCGACGTATTAAATTTTCCGTCGCAAATTTGCGACGGAAAAAATTTCGTCGCAAATTTCCGACAAATAATGTTACCGTCGCAAAATCCGTCGCAAATTTGTGACGGCAATGTCAGTCCGTCGCAAATTCGCACTTTATTAACCCGTGACATTCTCTCTCTCGCTCTCTCTTGTTGTCTCTCGCTCCCTCTCGGTCTCAGTCGCTTTTCTCCCTCTTTCATATATCCGAAATCAGAAAAATCCGCGCATGCACGTATTAATCTCGGCGAAGATTTTGTACCGGTAAGTGCAAAATTGCTAGCTTTATGACTATTCGTCGTTGTATTGTAATTTTTTTTTAATATATGTTTATGTTTATTTTTTTTCCGTATCTGCATCACCGGTGTAATGACCGGCGACCGGCGAGACCTCGCCGGCCTTCGGATGTGCAGAATGGCCACGCCGTTTTGCGACGGAGATAAAACGGTTCCGTTGCAAATTTGCGACGGAAGAATTTTCTCTGTCGCAAATTTGCGACGGATTTGTGTAATCCGTCGCAAATTTGCGACGGAGAGCGGTTTCGTCGCAAATTTGCGACGGAAGAGGTTATCCGTCACAAATTTGCGACGGACACAATAAAACGGTTCCGTCGCAAAATTTGCGACGGAAACGGCTGTCCGTCGCAAAATTTGCAACGGAAACGGCCGTCCGTCGCAAAATTTGCGACGGAAACGGCCGTCCGTCGCAAATTTTGCGACGGAAACGGCCGTCCGTCGCAAATTTGCGACGGACAGCCGTTTCCGTTTCCAATTTGCGACGCATTCTAGTATCCGTCGTAAATTTACAACGGAATTTTCATTTATTCGTAACAAATTTGCGAGGGACGACTTCCGTTTCCATCGTACATAAAAAATTATTAAAAAAATGTTGATTATTATGTGATTAATCTTGTTTCGATTTGTGCCTAATTGAAGGTCTCGCAATCCAAGTAGACTTTGCAATACGTGTCAAATTCATCACTTTGTCCTACCAATTTTTCAGTCAAATATTTAGGTAAGTCTTCTTTACATTGTAATTTTTTCTATTTTTGCAATTTCATATTAATTGTTGCTTGAATAACAAAAATTATAATTTCCAAAATTCTATAGTTTTAATTCAGAACAATAGATATGATATTTTGAATATTTTACCAGAATTTTATATTTTAATACAGACACAATGCAAAGAGAAAGGGCTTGGATGTATAATAAGAACTTACCTGGACGTCAAGGATTGACAGATGAGTTTCGTACTGGGTTGGAACTATTTTTAGAATTTGCTAGTAGTAAATATGAGTTTATGGATGGAAATAAGTTAAGGTGTCCGTGTAAAAAGTGCGGTAATGGTAAATTTCTTGTGTGTGATCAAGTTAGAGAACACCTTACTAGATTTGGGTTTACTCCGAACTATTATAATTGGACTTCCCATGGTGAACCATTTATATCTGACGAAGGATATGGAAGAAGTGACCAATTTTCAGTTAGGGAAGAATGTGGCTATTATGAGCAATTGAACCCATACGAGAGGATGGTGATTGATGCAGCTAGTTATAATTTTGTCCCAGAATCAAATCATGCAAGTACTAGTTTTACTCCTACACGTGAACAAGTGGGTACTAGTCATGCTTCACAATTGGAAGATATAGGAGTAACGGGTTTTGAGGAGAATGTGTATAATGAAACTTTTCAATCTAATCAGTTCTGGGATGTGTTGAAAGCAGCAGATGAACCTCTATGGGCAGGTTGTGAGGACTACACTAAGTTATTGGTGACAGTCCGACTATTAAATATCAAGGCAGAGCACAATATGTCTGCAGATTGCTTCAACTCTTTTGTTGAAATAATGCGTGAATCATTGTCTCGTGATAACAACATGCCAAGTGATTTTTATGATATGAAAAATCTGGTGGATAACTTAGGTCTTCCGGTTGTAAGAATTGATATATGTAGTAGGGGTTGTATGATATATTGGAGAGATGATGTAAATGCAGAATCTTGCAAATTCTGTAGCCGACCTAGGTACAAGATTAACAGGAGACCGGGTCGTAATCAGAAGCGTAGACCATGCAAGTAAATGTTTTATTTGCCATTAATCCCCAGATTACAAAGGCTTTATGCGTCTAAAGCCACTGCTGAACACATGACTTGGCATGCAAATCATGCAACAGAAGAGGGTCTAATGTGTCATCCTTCAGATGCGGAGGCATGGCAACATTTTGATAGAATATACCCAGAGTTTGCAATGGAGCCTCGGAATATCAGGTTAGGTCTATGTGCCGATGGATTTGCTCCATTTGGGAAAACAGGAAAAAATTATTCATGCTGGCCAGTTATCTTAACGCCGTACAATCTTCCACTTGGTATGTGCATGAAGACACCTTATATGTTTTTGACATTGATCGTGACAGGGCCGCAAAATCCGAAAAAGTTGGTAGATATTTATATGCAACCATTGATTGAGGAGTTACAACGGTTATGGGTTGAAGGTGTCCCGACGTATGACGTTTCTATCGATCAAACATTTGTAATGAAGGCTGCCCTTCTTTGGACGATAAATGACTTTCCAGCTTACGGAATGTTATCTGGATGGAGTACAGCTGGGATTTTAGGATGTCCGATATGTTTGGAGAGGTCAAAGTCATTTAGATTAAAACATGGAAAGAAGCCTTGCTATTTTGACTGTCACAGACAATTTTTGCCGGCAAGTCATCCTTTCAGAAGGAATAAGAAAGAGTTCATCAAGAATAGAACTGAAAGAACGCGTCCACCGTTGAGGTTGACCGGCGATCAAATTTGGGAGCGTGTGCAGGACTTTGCAACCGTTGTTGAGAACCCGCACGGCATGACTTTTGCGTACGGAAGTTCGCATAAGTGGACAAAACGCAGTATATTTTGGGATCTACCATATTGGAAGGCGCATCTTAGTCATGATAATCTTGACGTCATGCACATAGAAAAGAATGTTTTCGACAATGTCATAAATACTGTGATGGATATCGCCGGAAAAACAAAAGACAACTTGAATGCAAGGAAAGATATGGGAGATATTTGCGATCGGCCAATACTAGCTGTGGATGCAAGCAGCAGGGGACCAAAACCGAAAGCAGTTTATACATTGGATAAAGAGCAGAGGCGAGTTGTTTGTCAATGGTTGAAATCTGTGCGGTTTCCTGATGGATATGCTTCGAACCTCGGGAGATGTGTTGATTTGAATGAATGCAAGTTGACAGGTTTGAAGAGTCATGATTGTCACATTCTGATAGAAAGATTAATTCCAATAGCTTTGAAGGAAGTTCTACCGAATTTTGTATGGGGCGCCATTACAGAATTAAGCAATTTCCTCCATGATATTTGCTCGACAGTGTTAAAAACATCGCACATGGAACAACTAGAGAGAGATATTCCAATTATTCTTTGCAACTTAGAAAGGATATTTCCTCCAGCGTTTTTTGATTCGATGGAGCATCTGTTAGTTCACTTGCCTTATGAGGCCAAAGTTGCAGGTCCCGTCCAATTTCGATGGATGTATCCATTTGAGAGGTAATGTTTTTTTTGAAATACAATTCAAATTAGTTTATCATATAATATGTTCCGATAAGCTTCTTTCTATTTCAACTAGATTCTTATATCATTTGAAGAAAAAAGTAAAGAACAAGGCACGTGTTGAAGCTTCAATTTGTAATGCATATATTGTTGAAGAAGTGACAACATTTGCATCATACTATTTTGAGCCACACGTTCAGTGTAAGAGTCGGAGAGCAGGCAGAAATGATGAGGGCCCCATTGATCCTAATTGCACGGCATTCTCTATTTTCAATTATCTGGGTCGACCAAGCGGCGCATGTCGGTTTCGTTACTTGTCAGGCGAAGAATTTCATGCAGCCCATACTTATATTTTACTGAACTGCCCAGAAGTCGAGCCATACTTCAAGTAAGTGTAAATTTGCAAATATATGTTTTGCGTGTCAAATATTTGCTAATAATGATATGGTTTTTAATATTAGGATTTTCCAAACTTCAATATCTGGACTACAACCAAATGAGTTTGACCGTTTGTGCGATGAACAATTTGCAGCATGGTTCAAGACATATGTAAGTTGCCTATGGATCAAAACCAAGTTATTAAAATTATATACATCATTTAGTAAAATATATATTATTGACTTTGCATGTGTAACTTTAGGTTCACAGTAATTATGATGAATTTGGAGGGCAAGGATTGCTATATTATCTGTCATGGGGTCCACAGTTAGAAGTTCGAAGTTGGCCAGCATATTTCATAAATGGATATAATTTTCATACTCAAGAATATGGCAGGGGAAAATCCACAATGAATAGTGGTGTGTCTGTGCGGTCATCCAATGGTGACAGTTGGAAAGATGATTTTTATGGCTTGTTGGATGAAATCATAGAGATAGAGTATCCTGGACCATTAATGATGCGTGTTGTGTTATTTAAGTGCACGTGGTTTGACCCCGTCAAAGGAATGAAAGTGCATACGAAGTTTAATTTGATTGAAATAAATCACAAAAAAAGGTATATGAAGTATGAACCATTTGTGTTGGCACAACAAGCAATTCAAGTATGTTATGCATCATATCCTAGTTTGAAACGTGACAAAGCTGATTGGTGGGCTGTATGTAAAATCAAAGCACGGAGGAAAATCGAGGAACACTGGAAGGATAGAGCCTACCAACAAGAGGAAGTGTGTAACACGGTTGAAATTGAGGAATATAACATACCAACTTTACGAGATCCGTGTGGAGCAATGATAGATGTGGATCCAACTGAAATTTGCGAATTAAATGTACAAGAATGTTATGAATCTGATTTTCAGACAGATGATGAAGACGAGGACGAAGACGAGGACGAAGACGAGAACGAAAACGAGGACGAGGACGAAGATGAAGATGAAGATGAAGACGAAGACGAAGAATAAAATTTTTGTCACAAAACACTACATATGTGTAATTATTAATGCTACAAGTGCTATTTTGGCTGTTATCATTATTGTTCTTGTTATTATTGTTATTGTGCTTTTTTTATTATTGTTATTGTCTATTATTCTTGCTATTTTAATTTATCGTCCGAAATTTTGTCCCTAAATACCGACAAGTCAAATATTATTAACGTGCCGTAACATTTCCGATATTCTAATTTCCATTGCAAAATTTGAGATTCCAAAATTTTGGACTGAAAAAAAGACATAGCAAATTTAGGACCCTAATCAATGAGACGCTAAATTTTTGACAGAAAAAAGAAGTCACAAATTTACAATGATTATTTTGTATGCGCAAAATTGCGAAGGACTCAAAACCTGTCTATCGCAAATTTTCAACGGAATATACTGGTTCATCGCAAATGTTGTTATGGATTTTCTACCGTTTGAAATTTGCGACGGAAAAAACTCGTCCGTCGCAAAATTTGCGACGGACGGGTGGTGTCCGTCGCAAATTTGCGACGGACGGGTGATGTCCGTCGCAAATTAGCGACGGAAGAACCCCTTCCGTCGCAAATTTGCGGCGGACATACCCCGTCCGTCGCAAATGTGACTAGGGATATTTAGTTTACCGTAGAAATTTTTTTATCGAAAATTTGCGACGGACATTCTACGTCCGTCGCAAATTTTTGTCGGTTAAATATTTGCGACGGACGAGCGTGTCCGTCGCAAAATTTGCGACGGAGAAGATAAGTCCGTCGCAAAATTTGCGACGGACAAGGCAGGTCCGTCGCAAAATTTGGGACGGAATGATCACGTCCGTCGCAAATTTGCGACGGACTCCACACGTCCGTCGCAAATGTGACGAGTGATATTTTCGCGCGCGAATTTTCTGCCGGATTTTTAATTTCCCGCGGAAATATTTTTATCGAAAATTTGCGACGGACATTCTACATCCGTCGCAAATTTTTGTCGGTTAAATATTTGCGACGGACGAGCGTGTCCGTCGCAAAATTTGCAACGGACAACGTAAGTCCGTCGCAAATTTGCGACGGACATGATAGGTCCGTCGCAAATTCTCAATAATTCTGCCCTTCTTCCTTCCCCGACCCCCCTTCCCCGACTCAGATCGCGCGACGAATTGCAGAGATCCGTCGCCGCCCAGCCGTCCCCCGTCGCCGCCGCCTTCGCGGCTCAGCCGCCCAGCTCCGCAAGGCCCCCCGCCCGTCACCGGTCTGCCTCGCGCCCGCCCCGCCCAGGCCCGCGCCCCCGCGCCGCCCGTCGCCGGTCTCCCTCGCGCCCGCCCCGCACCCCCCGCCTGTCGCTGGTCGCGCCGTCGCCCCCACCCCCGCCCCCGGCCCCGCCGTCTCCCGTCGCCCTCGCCCCCGCCGTCTCCTCTCGGCCTCCCCCCGCCGGTCTCCTCGCCCTCGCTCCGCCCCGCCCCGCCCTGCCCCCGCCCTCGCCCCCGCCCCGCCTCCGCCGCCCCGGCCGCCGGCCCCCGCCCCCGCCCCGCCCTCGCCTCTCCCCTCGCCTCGCCCCCACTCCGCCCCGCCCACCGCCCTCGCCCCCGCCCCGCCCCCGTCGCCCTCATCGCCGGCCAGCCGCCACCGCCGCCGTCGTCACCACCGCCCCGCCGGCCAGCCGCAGCCGCTGCCGTCGTGACCATCGCCGCCAGCCAGCCGCCACCGCCGCCGTTGTCACCATCGTCGGCGCCGCCCTCGCCGTCACCCACGCCGGTGCCGGGACCGCCACGGCTGGTCCAGTTCGAGGATGAAGTAGGGTGGGAATTTGGTAAACTGACTGTTGTTTACTGAAGTGCATTGCATGGATAATCTGGGTTGAGCACATGGTGGACGACTTGCATTCTCATACAGTCGTAGGACATGTCTGTCATTCGACCTTTTCTTTTAAGCCATATTACGGGTTGGACGAACTTTAACGCCTGATTACTTTCTGCATTTTCTTTTAGTTACAGGTGAAAGAGAACTGGCGAGACTGGAGTAATCCACCATTAGTTTATTGTCCTTGAACCAAGTAAGTCAACTCTCTAATTCCTAGTTAGTATAATTAAGTAATTAGTCGGATTTGGTTAGGGATTATTTAGGATTACTTTTCATTTGCTAAATTATGGGTCGATTTCACGATTGCATGTGGTTTTGATCGATAGTCGACTGGTTAATTTGTTTATTATGTGGATGATTGAGCGTTAAATGACGATAGGATGATTGATTAAGCGTTTTCATAGAAAATGCTTGAAAATTAAATAATTCTATAAAAAATCATGAAAAATTATGGAAAATTTAAAAAACGGTATATGCTGACAACAAATATGAAATTTGACCGTAAAAGTTTTTTAAAATTTTTAACAAACTTAAATTTCATAATATCACAAAATAGCAGAAATTAATAGTGCCCACCCATTTTCAGTGAAATTGAGATTTTTTAATGTTCCGGGGAAAAAATTATTCAAAAATTTAAAATTTCTATAACCTGATAAAATGGCTTAACATAAATGTGGTAAACCATTATGAGGGAAATTTAATTTTTGTGAAGACAAATTACAAAAATTTAAAATTTAAAAAATGCACAGAATTGCCTAGAAAACATGTGGCCATCAACTTGCAGTGAAATTTAAATTTCTTTAGATGGCAAAAAAAATTAGAATTTAAAAATTTCAAAAAATTTCACGGAATGGCTTATAATACCTGTGGTCACCCACTTTTAGTTATATTTAATTTTTTTAACGTGCCCTAAAAATTGTTAAAATAAAGAAGGACTAAAATTTGGGAATCTTTACCTAATAGTTTAGACTACCTGTGGCCACCCAATTTTAGTATGGAATTTTATTTGTCATGGAAAAAATTTTATATTAAAATTAATAATTTATAAATTCTTAAAATTCTAAAATTTGCACAACTTTACAGAATGTCTTAGAATATCGGTGGCTACCAACTGTTAGTGAAATTTTTTTTTAGTTCCCAAAAAAAATTTAACAATAATAATAATAATTTCTTTCTTACAAAACTTTACAGAATGACTTAGAATATTTGTGGCCACTCACTTTCAGTGAAATTTAAATTTTTGTACGTGGTAAAAAAAATTTAATGAAAATGCATGCGATTCATGTAGTGATGTTTGATACCTGTGGCCACCCATATCGTGCTCATACATTGATGTTTCATATGAAAATGAATGGGATTCATAGTATATTTGTTTGTAGGAAATTGCACGTCATAAGCACTCGACATTGGCTCATTTCAAGGAAACTTTTTCTCAATCTTTCCATAAAAATGGTAAGCTTCGTCATGTACATTATTATGTGTTCGTAATACTTGTCAATAGTTCTTTACATATTCGTATAACCTTCCTACATATCAGTTTAAACGTGGAGGTCACATGTCTAGAAGACAAGGCTCTTCCTCGTCCTCGTCCCCGTCCCTTTCCTCTACTCCTGTCCCGGCATCTAACCCTCAACCACAATATGGTCCGTCACAATATGGCCACGTTGGCCCTTCCTCCCACGCTCAACATGTTACGGGACTTTACCACATGCCAACTGAACGTTCTCCAGTTCAATCTCCTGTAGCTCCCCCTCCTTCCGTTCCACCCCATTATTCGGCGGAACAATCGAATATTGACGGGAACAGAGGTCAAGAAGATAATCGATTCCTCATATGCCCATTTGGAGATTCGTAAGTGCTTCATTTTTATTTTAGTATATGTCATATTTAGGGTTTTAGATATTGATGTTAACTGAATTATCCATGTTGCACAATATTCGTATGAATGCAGATTCACGGATGCTACGTCTGTTGTGAGAGAATTGAACAAAATAGTAAGAAACTTCTGGATGGGAGAGTATATTAATTACAGAAGTGTTCCACAAGAAGTGAAAGAAATGTGGTGGAATGAGTTCAAGGTAAGTTTTACATATTTCATTTTCTCACCAATTAAGTTTGGTTTAGTATATTGATGGTCAAGAATGATGTAAAGGGACCAGAACAGCTCTGTAGTTTTCGATACCTAAAGGACCAGATATTTTCCCTAACATGAACTTTACAAAATCTGTCTATATGTGTCTGGTGCATGGTTATGGATATGTGATCATCATAATAATTTCCAATTTGTGTTTTCATTCATTGCAGCGGAAGTTCACGTGGGACGAAGCGGAAGACAGTGAAGTGAGAAGAATTTTCGATAAGAAAATCAGTGATTTTATGCGAAATGTTATGAATAGAGCGAAGAGCAAACAAGCGAAGCCGTCTTTCTTTACAGCTGACAATTGGGTGGCAATTAACACATTTTGGGCATCTGAACAGAGTCGGCAACTCTGTGAGCAGAATAAGAAGAATCGATCTTCTAGTTCTAGTGATGGATTGGCCACATATGCTGGGGGCTCTATCAACATTGCGGAGCATCGCAAACGACTGGTAAGTCTGTTAAATGAGTTATAAGTTAATTTAATTCAATTACTCAAGTTTACATTTTGTAGGCACATGAATTGGGGACGGAACCGACATTTGCAGCTACATTTGAACGCACATTTCAAAAGAAAGACAAGACATGGACTGGCGATCGAGCAAAAGCTGTTAAGGTATGTAAGGGTATACTTTGGCTTATATATAAACTATAATGCAAAACTGTGAATGCTTTCAATATTTATGGTATATATATATATTGATTTTATTTTCATCTATATTGTTAATGTAGGAAAAATATGATGATCTTTTAATCAGCAGTGCTAGTGATAGTGATAATTGTCCTGAGTCCCGGCCACCAGTTGATAATATGGCATTATGGATGGAGGCAACAGGTGGAGCGAAAAAAGGAAAAATATTTGGGCTGGGATCGTTGTCAAAGATGTACATGCGGAATAGTCCTGGAGCTGGAAGTTCATCAGCCGCTGGTACTGGTCGAAGGAAGGCACGAACAGAGGAGCATTTGACCCATGAAGTGGATCGTCTGAATACTTTACTTGTTAAGAAGGATGAACAAATATATGATTTGCAAGAACAAATGAGAATAGTTATTCAACACCTTAACCTCCAACGCAATGCCGGGCCTCCTGTACCTCCAGCCAATCCAATAGGTGATGACCAACACATTGATGCCGAGAATACTGATGCCGATGCTGATGATGATGATAATGATGATGATTTTCTCCAGACTCCCTAGGTAAAATTTTGAGTAAGCTTGCTTCGTAATGCGGGTTTTTCATAATTTCGCTCATATTCATATGTAAGAACATTTATGTTCGTCCTGAAATATATTTTTGTTATTTTACACCTAGTTCCACATCCATGCTTAAACGCTGTTTTTATATTTTGGACTGATTTATGTATCAATATTTCCTCAGGTCTTGACAAAGGTGACTACTTTTGGTGTCCTGCCATCGTACCAAAGCCGCCTCTTCTTCTGTATGGTTTTTTTGCATCTTCTATGGTTGTCCCGTATCTTAGTTCATGTTTTGAATGTATTGTAAGATTGGATATCAAATAGTATCATGTCAGACTCTATAACTTTCCTTCTGTTATTTATTTCAATCATATGTCATTGTGGCTAATTTGTCAGAATTTATGGTTTGTTCGTTTTTTTGTTTCAATTATATGTCATTTTTTTTTGGTAAGGTAATTATATGTCATTGTCTCTTTTGATTGATATGGAGAATAATTTATGGTCGAAATGATGTAAAAA
Source organism: Syzygium syzygioides (assembly GCA_031216285.1). Taxonomy (NCBI): domain Eukaryota; kingdom Viridiplantae; phylum Streptophyta; class Magnoliopsida; order Myrtales; family Myrtaceae; genus Syzygium; species Syzygium syzygioides. Next base: position 35,744,263 of record CM062248.1, on the reverse strand, counting down.
TAACGATGAATATTTTCAACCGAATTTTGCTATTATTAAAGTTTGTCGCTAAGTTGCGATCAAATTCGCGACGAATTTTCCGACTAAATTCGCGACGAATTTTCTGATAATTTTGCGACGAATTTTGCAACGAAATTTGCGACGAAATTTGCGATAAATTTTGCGACGATTTTGCGACGGAATTTGCGACAATTTTGCGACGGAATTTTGCGACGAATTTTGCAACGGATTGTGTCCGTCGCAAATTTGCGACGAATTTGCGACGGAATTTTGCGACGGAATTTGCGACGGATAGCGTCCGTCGCAAATTTGCGACGAATTTTGCCACAGAATTTTGCGACGGAATTTGCGACGGATCGTGTCCGTCGCAAATTTGCGACGTAATTTGCGACGAATTTTGCGATGGAATTTTGCGACGAATTTTGCGACAGTATTTGCGACGAAATTTGCGACGGATTATGTCCGTCGCAAATTTGCGACGGAATATTTGCGACGGATTTTATTCGTTGCAAATTTGCGACGAATTTTGCAACGAATTTTGCGAAGAAATTTGCGACGAATTTTTTTCCGTCGCAAATTTGCGACGAATTTTTGAATTTTTCATCGCAAAAATTTGCGACGCCCGATTAGCGACGGAATGTTTTCCGTCGCAAAATCCGTCGCAAATTCGATTTGCGACGGATTTTTCCGAAATTTCCGTCGCAAATTTCGTCGCAAAAAACAAGTTTTTTTGTAGTGTCTGCTTTTATTGACTAATCTCATCACTTGTCGATAATAACCAAAATTGATCATTTTTGGGTGTAAAGAGTGCTCTAACTTTTTTGGGGTCATACATGATTGGAATTACTCTTTTTTTTTAACCCTTTGTTTTTTTTGGATGTAAAAGGCATGACTAAAGCTTGGAAAGGAAAAGAATATACGCACGCATGAGAAATGCCTCTTCTATCTTTATGCAAGATTTGAATAATTTTGTGTCAAAATTCGGGCCAAGCTCATATAGTGTTGACCCAAGCCACGACCTTAAGGTGTGCACACCCAATAACACTTTGGGTCTTTTGTATGTAAGTAGCCCATATAGTCCAATGACACTTTTAGACTCTCTCGTTCATGCAAGATGCATGGTTATTTACACCAAAAAAAAAAAGAAAAAAAGATGCATGGTTATATTTTCTTTTACGATATTTTTCAATATTAAAAATTGGATAATTTTCCTATCCTGCAACAAAAAACCTTCCTAAAGAGATTTCAAATCTCGAAATAATCTTCTCTTTTCGCAAGTACATTTTATTTGTATTATGTATTTTTCAATGATACTTTCTATCCATTAGTTAACGATTTGAATATTTTACGATGAACTTACTCTCACAATTGTTGATTTCATGCACCCACGCGATGCGTGCGCCCCATTTGCCGGTGTGAACTATCTTGCATAGCCGATGCCGGAATCTAACTGCGTGCTTTGAAAACCTACGCTTGCGAGAAGAAAGGTTTTCTACTAACCGTGAACACGGTATCGAGTCATGTTTGATCACACTCGTTGATTGGTGTAGCTAGGTATACTGGGATGGTCCGGGATGAATAGATTTTCTCGAGAGTTAAATTTCGGGTTAATTAACGACAAGAATTTGGTCTTAATAAAGAATTAGTTTTGCTAATTTGAAGTGGACTTAAGGGCATTGCATCTCTTGCTCCACATGGCGGATGCAAAAACCATTCCGATTGCCTTCAGAATTAGGTGTGCTCATCAATAATTGGTCAAATCGAGTCGTTGAATCCCACGCCATCTCCTGGTCTGTGCACAAATCATTTAACAAAACAAAATTTAAAAAAAAATCGTAGAAAATTAATAAAAGAAGTATCTCTTTTTTTGGTAAAGTAATAAAAGAAGTATCTCTTTGGCTGCATCTAAAGTGGAAATTTCTTCCTCACTACTGTCGTTGACAACGAAAAAACACAAGATATTGGTTAATTTAACCAATTTTTTTTTTAAAAAGATGCTATTTCCACCTTATTTTATGAATTTAATACCTCTTTTTTCTTGCAAGTTACTTCGCCAACATGGGCTTCTAGACGAAGGAGGGTTTGACATGCATATAGTCTAACTTGATCCGGATTTTCTTGATATATTAAGTATAAATCTACATGTAAGTTCCTAAAATATATACCATAAGTACATAAGTTCCCATTTTCTTCTGGACTTATCAAGAAATCGGATAGATGGAGACACCCCTTGGATTCTTCCGAGGTTGCAACTTGTCGAGGGATCAAATAAATTCACAATTAAATTCCCAACACCAGGAACTCAATGATAATACTTGCATGTGCACATAAATATTAGTCAAAAGTATAGATAAAATTCCCTTGCTCACACGTTTGCTCAAGGAGAAAAGTTCATATAAATAAACCTAGGTTCAAGAAATTCAACAATTGATTTAATTATGAAAAGAAAAACAAAAATCTCATATATTTAGGGGTTAAAAATTCTGATATGACATCAAAGCTAGAGCATCAAAAGTACATCTCACATAACTCATTTACCAGATTTATAACGAAGTTATATACATCATGATCTTGTATACATTTTGAACATTCGGTTAATAGTTTAAGATGAAACTTTTAGGAACCCCTAAATCTACCATGTTCAATTCTCCACAATTTTTCTGTCGTGCTAACAAATTTAAAGAGTGTTGTTAAGTGTAAGAAACCTACTAGTAGAAATAATGATCACTGATTTTTTTTTCCAAGTAACGTGTTTATGAAAAATTCTATGAAATTACCAACTGTTTCGTCGGTTTCATCCCGTCGAAAATCTTTCACCAAACGCTGTGTTTCGAATTTTATTATAGGAGGCTAGGGTCTTGAGTCAAGCTCGAACAGAGAATGTCAAATGCGTCTATTAAACTCAACTTGTGCCTTACAACTTAACTCGATAATACACCAAACTCAACAATACTAACAAGAGGATGACAACTTGCAAATACCAAGACCAAGCTATGTCGGAATCCAATCAATGACACAACCAGTACATGACATTGCAATTCCAGGTACGTCGGAATCTAATCAATAATGTGACCTGAGAGAATATGGCCGGAATCCAATCAACAGCTATATTCCAAGCACAACGTCAGAATCTAATCGACGACGTTGAACTGGTGGCATAGCGTCGAAATTGAATCTACAACGTGGAATCTAAAAGCTGTAACTACTACTACTCCTATTGTGCCGAAACTAAAGATAGATAAGAAGTTTGTTGTCTTGTTTGGAGAGACCCCTGTACGTTGAAAATCCTTGAGTATTTATGGAGCAGCCTGATAACTGTTGATCGGCTACTTCTCCTTAAAAGTTGTTTCCACTTCCTTACATTTCATACTTTAACAGTTTCTTGACTTGTAGATGTTGCTTATGCTCCTTGGGCATCACGTAATAATTGATTTTCTTCCACGTGTCTCCTTATTTTTTGCTGTTTTCCACATTTCACTCTTTAGCTTTCTTGATCTTCACGCCCACGGTCATGGCTTTACCTTTGACACGTGGAAATGAATTTCTTTATTATATAACACCACGTGCTTAATTAATGATCTCAAACTTATCAACATCACATGCAAAGCTCATGATCTTGAATTTGTCGACATCACGTGCAAGACTCGTGATCTTGGACTTGTCGACGTCATGTGTAAGGCTCGTGATCTTGGACTTGTCAACCTGTCGACACTTCTATGATGCGTCGTGTCGATAACCGCTCCAAATCTTTTCGACGTCTCTGGGCCTGACTCACGGCCTTTCTCCAGATTCATGCTATGTGGATTGTGTTTTACATCCTTTGTGACTTGCAATCAGCCCACTCCCACCATGGATAATTTTGGGTGTTAACATATGCCCCCTTTTAAAAGAAAAAAATTCGAATTTCTTTCTTTTAAAGATATACCTTGTCCATGTACGAATCCCTACGCGATGATCATGCCTTTCTGTCCCCTAACGTCCTTTGTGACTTGCAATCGGCCCACTCCTACCAGGGGTAATTTATTAGTGGTCTGCTCTAGGAATCAATCAAGGTTGATACTCTAATATTAGTTGTGGATTAGGCTGTGTCGGAAAATCGACCTTCACTATACTTAGGTAGTCATAATGTCTTGCTAGAGACCGCTTATAATTTGTAAGCCAAAAAGAGTTTTGAGCACGCTTTAATGTTTAGTGAACCTACAGGGTCGCACACACAAGCAAACTGAGTTAATATTTTCTGTGCGCCGAGATCTGCTTAAAATAAGAAGTAGATTTTAATTTATTCTCCTATACAACTTATCTACGCGGTCATACGTATTATGAGATAACGATTAAATGTACGATTGAAGATGGACGGTTTGGCGGGCCCAAATCGCCTAACCGACTTCTTTTAATTCCGCTGGATAATGAAGGTGTATAAATAGATAGAAAATCGTTCTCTGTCTAGGGTTTTTTCGATACAGTATCGAAAATCAAAAGGCGTTGAAGAAAAAAAACTTCAAGACCTTTAGCTAGCACTTGGATCGTTGGAGACTTCTGTTCGCGTGTGTGGATACCGGTAGAGGCGCAACACTTGGGGTGCTAATCCAGACACAACCGGTTTCTGTTTTATCTTCAATCTGCAAAAGGTACGTTTCGAAATTCCTTTTCGATTTCAATATACACATGGATCATGTCTAGACTTCTATATTCCGCTACATTGTTTTTCGTTGATGAACCATACATAATTTTGGGTGTCAACACCAACTTATTTAGAGTTTGCAAATTCCCAAATTTTGTACAAATTTATCTACTTTTATTTACATATCTTACTAATACTTTGAATTTACTAACTCTTTTACGAAATTAATAATATAAATTAGCATGATTTACTAACTTTTGCCAGATTAGATTACTTAGTTTTGGGTTACCGACTCTCTTTAAGTTGTTTACCAACATTTAATTTGTTTAATCTATCAACTTTCCGGTTAAAGTTACCCAATTTTATTTGTCTTGGAGCTATTCTCCAAATTTAAAACTCTTTTATAAAATTACCAATCAAAATGAGCTTGATTCGCCAACTCTTCTCCCATATTTACCACATAGTATTGATTGCGAAGCCTGTTTTGAATTACTTACTGACCCTTAATTATTTTTTGTTTTGAGCTTGCCTACTTTTTTTTTATCGTTTCTAAATTTTTATCTGCTTTTCCTAGCAACTCTTGCAATTTACCAACTCTTTTTAGAGATTATCACTAACCCAAGTAAAGCACCATAACAACTTTTCTTTGATTAAATTATCCACTAGTCTTGAGTTACCAACACTCACTCGAATTACTTACCAAATTTATTTTTCTTTTATTGATCAACTTTTATTATCTTCTACTACCTTTTATCTTTCCCAACTCCTCCCATATAAGTTTTCTCAACAACATGCGACAAAGACTCTGATCATACACAATTACATCTTTTTTCGTCGATTTTTTGCATTCAAAATATGCAAGACTTCTTGAGCTCTTGATCAATCTCCATTAAATGAGTTAGCGATTCCAATTGAAATAGCGTCCAGTTGACAGGACATATAGCTTTATACTCACGATGATCATCTCAAGAGAATAAACTAACCCTAACCCAATTGCCAAATATACGGATTGGGTATCGGTTTGGCCACCGTTTGATTATGTCCGGTAATTAGCTGCACTTTGGGTGACTCCGAGTCCGAGACTTCAACCATCAAAGCAAGAAGCCCAAAAGCACAAGAGATTAGTTAATTTACCCAATTTTTTATAATAAAAAAAAGATACTATTTCGCCTTTATTTTATGATTTTAATACCTCTTTTATTTCTCGCAAAAGTTACTTCTCCAACATGGGCTTCTAGACGAAGAAGGGTTTGACATGCATGTAATCTAACTTGATCTGGGTTTTCTTGATATATTAAGTATAAATCCACAAGTAAGCACCTAAAATACATATATAATAAGTACATAAACTCCCATTTTCTTCTGGACTTATCAAGAAATCGGATGGATGGAGACACCCTTTGGATTCTTCCAAGGTTGCAACTTGTTGAGGGAACACATCAGTAACTCAATGATAATACTTTCATGTACACATGCTTATTTTTAAAAAGTCCAGAAAATAATTCCTCATTTATACGTTAACTCAAGGTGAAAAGTCCATCTCAATAGACCTAAGTCAAAGAAATTCAATAATCGATTTAATTTTGAAAAAAAAAACCCAAAATCTCATAAAAATATAACGCACGCACATTCACATATATATATATATATATATATATATATATATATATATATTTAATTTCAAGGATCTTGTTCTAGCTGGTTGATGTGCGTTCACCCATACACACCTCTCAGGTAGTGACTAGCTTTTAGCCTTTCTTAGTGAAGAACATGAACTGTGGAGAGGGAGTTGGGACTTGGGATAATAGATGCCTCCTCCACCTAAGATCTTATATTTGCAGGTTGAAAATTCTTATATGACATCAAAGCTAGAGTAATAAAGGTACATCTCACATAACTTATTTACCAGCAATTGATGCAATGGTTCCCACAAGCTTAGCTTGGCTGCTTGAGCTATTCCAATTCACTTTCTCCATCCTAGTTTTTAATTCGATCAACAAATTCAAGAATAAAATAAGTTTATCTGGTTTCATTGGATGACATATCATGCAGCGCTATCTTTTGTGTTTCGTATGAACGTGCAGCCTCCATTTGCTAAAGTTCCGGGCTTTCTTGATTCTGTCCCATTTCAGGGATTAATCATTTGCAGGAGCGATCCGGCATTATCACAAGTACTGGTTATAGAACTATTCTAATCTCTGAGATTAAGAGGACAGACACACAGTAGATGATTATGAATTACGTGGTAGCATAGTCAATCTCTCTGGGCCTGGTTGAAACAGGAACTCTGAATTTTGCTTTGGTCAGACTTTGATTAAATGCACTCGCAACTGTAAGTTGAATCAAACCCCCATCATCCAGATAACAAACCATCATCTGCTTCTGTCATTTCTACAGATAAAGTATGTTTAATTGCACTGCAGTGAACGAGAAAGAAGAGACGGCGAGAATGAAAGTGAAAGCTGGGATGAGGTTCATCATGGCCGTGCCCAGAACAGGGGAGCTGTAATCGATGCCGACATACTCGCTAATCTGTGTTCCGAATCTGCATCAACAAAATTATTCAAAAATCCGCTTTGTTTCTTTTATGAATTTCTCTGCAGTTGATTAAGACCTTTTGCTTCAAAAGAATTCCAAGAAAAGCAAATCCCAGGTCTGCAAATTCATGCGATTTGAAGAAACTTCACTCGCTCACCCAACCAGAGCGAGCAAGAAGATCTTGCGAAGCACGGAGAAAGTGAGGGGAGGACACGACCCTGACCTGCCGAACAGAGCAAACAAGCAAGTCAAGGACTTACAACCTTTTCTTCTTTTCCCCTTAAACCAGACAACAACGGAGTTAGTAAGCGATATAGACAGAGCACAAACCTGCGAGATATGATTGAATTAACCAGATAAACTTATTTTATTCTTGAATTTGTTGATTGAATTAAAACCTAGGATGGAGAAAGTGAATTGGAAAAGCTCAAGCAGCCAAGCTAAGCTTGTGGGAACCATTGCATCAATTGCTGGTGCATCAGTAGTCACTCTTTACAACGGTCCATGTAAGATCAACATTAGTCGCATGACTCCTCCCATATATGCTTACTGCACAACATTCGGCAAAGACGTGATCATACACAATCACTTCTTTTTCCATTGATCTTTTTCATATGGAATATGCAAGACTTCTCAAGTTCTCGATTAATCTTCGTTAAATGAGCTAGTCATCCCGAATCAAATAGCGTCTGATCGACGGTTCATATTGGGTTTATACTCCCCACACCCGTCTCAAGAGAATAAGCTAACCCTAACACAATTGCTAAATCCACGAATTTAGGTATCGGTTTGCCATGGTTTGATTAAGTCAGGTAAATTAGCTGCACGCCGGGTGACTCCCGAGTCCGAGTCTCCAACTACCAAATCAAACTTTGAAAAAAAAAAAAAGTTAGAAAACATTCGTGTCCAATTGCTGCTGCGTTCATCTGACCCAATTGAATATTTGTGTCGCGCCATTTGTCTTGCAGCTTTTAGATTTATGTCGGATGTGAATTTCTTACTGGCTTCACCACCTCGGAGGGACTGCGAATCGGTGGTTGGTGGCCACTCTTTTTCTCTCTTCTTCTTCTTCTTCGTTCGTTCTTTTCTTCGTGGTTGGTGGTGGTAATTGGTAGGCATGACTTTTAAAAAATTGTACATAACTACCACCTAATGTAACCCGAGCAATCTTGGGCTTACATCCGCATTTAAAATGTGGTCTGACCGCATCTGAATTGAGAAGCTAGCTACCGTCTCTCTAAGACGAAAGACATTGGGGATTTGGTCAAAGTGGTGGAAGGATAATCATATCCGGTCGTTGGATCAGGTGGATGGACTTATAATCGGGCAAAAATCACAAAAAACTCCAAATTATGTTTACTGTGTCATATTTATTACGAATTTTTTTTGTGACTTTAAAAAATCCCAAACTATGCCTATTGTGACATGTTTATCCTAAACTTTTTCTTGTGACATGAAAAAACTCCAAACTTGTACCTATGCAACATATTTACCTTCCGTCAAGATTTCGTCAGATGATTTTTCAGCTAAAATAACGTCATTTTTATTTTACTTAAGCCATGTGGGTGTTATACCAACACCGTGGCAGATTTTTAACGATTCTCATTTACATAACAATGAAGGGTAATAAATGTATTACACAAGTATAAGTTTGTAATTTTTTGTGTCACAAAAAAAAGTTTGGATAAATGTGTCACAATATGCATAGTTTTATGATTTTTTGTGTGGCTTTTGCCCTTTATAATCCCCGGCTAATCTCGACTAATTAATTTAAAACTTTGCTTCTCGAAATTTGAGTTCGAGTTCCTTGAATGTTTCCCTTGTGTGCAAAGACCCGGCACGCTCATGATTTGCATGCAATTAGAAAAAACGACATCGGAGTGCGCATGAATATCGCGACGAGTCTAGAAAATCAATTTCGATTCGAGGAAATTATACTAGTGCTCCTTAAACTTTGGCCCTATATAAAACGTCATCGTTAGACTTTTAATCCATTCGACGTGATCCTTGAACTATTCCTAAACGTTCGATGTAGTCCTTAAACTTTCAATTTGCTCAATTTAGTCCCTTGACTTTTTAACAAAGTCAAATTAATCATTCAATACTATTCACATTTTTTTGATAGTTACACTATAACCCAGATTTCACAATACATTTTCGTTTTCGATAAACAACAAATAAGGACATAGCGTGAGATTTATTCTTTTTGGGTCAACAACTTAACATGAGATTTTGAGAGCAGAACTTTTCAATTCAATACAGTCAACAAATTCAAAATGTAAAGCAAAGACGCAATTGCTTTGGTACATTAGAAGTGAAAGATGTAATTGCTTGGATACATTAGAACAATATCGCTCCTATCATCATTCCACAATGTGATCGTTCCTTTTGACCAAAGAAAAAAAAGGGGTGGTCCTTCCTAAATACATTTGCTAATCAATTTGGCATACTTAATCTTTATATAGCTTCGTGGCCTACCTGCCACACGATGGACAATTCAACAAAGCAAGTTAGGTTTGTGTTTACCAGCAACTCATCGAAACTATGATTCGATAATGGAGTTTTTAATTAGGAATCGAATTTTCATCTGACCTTTTTTATTTTGTACGTCCTATATTGCTAACAATAACATACCACATGGTCATGGAATAATAGAACAATTTTGATGTGAATGCAATTTATTTTGCTTGGGGAAAATTCAATATAGAAAGGGAACCCCATAGTTAATTCTTTCTTCGATATATATGAAGACAAAAAGGTCCCTATGTACTCTTCCAATTTGAGTTAAAATTGCCACTCATGTCGCTACATCGAGATTTCGATATTGCATTGAATTTTGCGATCGGATTGGATTTTACTTATTATTCAAGAAAAACTTTACGACTGCCGGACATTGATTTGTATTTTAATCCGAAACATTTGAGACTTTTACAGTATATAAATGTCAACGCGTGGATTAATATATCACTTTTTCATGATTTTTGGGAATCTAAGTATTTCAAATTACGGTGGAGTAAATTTAGTTTACCAGCGAAAAATAGAAATTTGTCGGTGTACTTGTCTCTTGCTATCAAGTATTTAGTGTCATACAAAAAATGTGCGATTAATCAATTATTAAGTGCTCCAAAGGGTCAAGACATCCGAGGTTATCGAGACATTAAAAGTATAGTCAATCGTGATTAAGCGGCAAATGCCTTCACGCACATGTTTATTTCCCTTTTGGAAGAATGAATCATCTGAAATACGAGGAGAATGATGCACCTTTAGTGTCTTCTTGACAAGTGCTCGTAAGCACTTGCGAAGTGACCAAAAATTTTTTTATATATAGTTTTTAATGTACTGATTATCCTCGTCTTATGCACATTTAGGATCTTGAAAATCAAATTATTCAAAATAAGGTTCGGGGCCCTCGTCAACAAATAACAACACCCTTAAAAAAAATAAATGAGCGGACATAAATTAGCAGGACATGGCTAATTGAAACCGGCCTTTCTGTTATGGATTTCGTTAAATAGTGCCTTATGGGCACTTGAAAGTGACAAATTGAAGAAATTCTACGGCTCCAATGTTGTTATCGCCTTCACGTTCCGCACGATCTTAGCCTCGAAATTCAATTACCCGAATAAAATATACCTAACAAATGTCCACGGAGCGCTCTTCAACCTTGGCCATAAGTCTTGTGAACGAGTATCCCCACGCACATATTAAGCATATTTAATAAGAAAAATATATAAAAAAAGAAATTTAAAGCATTGACTGTACATGTAAAGAGAGCATTTGGTACATTGAAAGTTACATAAATGTAATTGTTCATAAAATGCCTTCGGGACCCGCGGCAATGAAATCCGTTCTGAGATTTATCCATTTCTGTAATAATTAAGTAGGGGAAGAGGCTCACCGACCCCCGCGTGCCCATTGGCTGGTGCATTGGTTTTGGTTCGTAGGAAGGACATCGTGCGCTCTCTCTTTCCCTCTCTCGAATTGACGTTGTCTGTCGGAACCAATTCCCTTATTTTCTGCAAACGGAATGTTCCGTCGCGGGCTTCATTAGTTTCCCCCGGAAAAAAGGCCCCCTCGCGCGGCACGGGCCTACAGAGCCCGTCGTGCCGCCTCGACGGAGCTCCGAACCACCCGACCGGCTCGGACTGGACACGGACACGAATGGAAACTTTCGGGCGACGCACGGTATTACGCCGCGCGCGTCTCGCGTTTAAATACCGAAAGATCGGGTCAAGGAGCGGGACGGAAGATCGCCTTGAGGAGGAGGAGTGGCGCCGATTTCTTTGGGTAGGAATTGACCGGTTCCTTACGCAAAGATGACGAAGACGATGAGATTTGAGACGGAGTGCGTCTTCGACGACTTTGGCAAAGCGCAATTGTCAAATAGTGGGGTTGGTGATCGCGGGGCGCAGGCACTCGTGCGCAAGGCGTGTCGATACTCGAGTACCGTGGAGGAGTCAACTCAAGACCGCTTCTTAATCCCCACTCTGTATTTCAAAAATATTGGCAAGATCCCAAGCCACTTGAGCAGAAGAAAAAATAGAAGTAATTTAGTGCTAATCATTTCTAGGCGGCGCAATTCCATGGGAAGCGGTTTCTAAAATCGGGCTCTTGGCTTTTGCCTCTAGGTGCGGTCTGTTTCGCGAAAAATGAAATTTCTGGAGATGATCGCTCATACCGCTCGCAAAAATCCAATGAGCGAATTCTTTTTTTTTATCATCCGTGAAAAAATTTAGACATAAATTATTTCCGATAATGAAAGCTTTTTTTCCATCGGCTAATTATATGAAACAATAAAGGGGGTCGTTTTTAAATTTCCAAATCATTCATTTGTGGCGAAACGAACAGGATTTTAGTATTATTTTTCTTTCAAAGAGTAAAGAAAATCACCAAATAGGGAAACGAATATTTTACCATGAAGAACAAATATAACGAGGAATATTCATTTGCTCTATTTTTATTTATCTTCTCGTTAAAAAAAAATTTGTCTCGATATTACTTATAAGATTCATCTTTTTTTCTCAAAAAACACATTATACAAATTCCTCCGCATCGAATAATGCATTTCCGATTCTTCCTGCCCCCGATGTGCCCTAAACTCCAAATCTTAATTGATTTCTCAAATGGTGAAGCAATTGTAGCGGAACAGGGTCAATGGTTCTTATGTCATCGCTCATGCGACACCAAATACCAGTTCACTCCCACGATTACCGATTCAAGAAAAACTCACACCTAATCGGAAAATTTTAAATTCGGGAAATTGACTCCGACCCGGAAGAAAATCTCCCGAAAATCGCCGCGAGGGAAGACGCCGTCGTCGTATCCACCGCTCCCTCCGGAACAGCGGAACGAGAAATCAGAAAAAAAAAAAAAGGGGCGAAAAATAAATAATATAACGCCGCGGGAAATTTAAAAGCGAAAAAAAAAATCCTCAAAAGACGCATGGGACGGCTCTTTCTACATTTCCCCTCCGGGTTTAGTCGCGGATGTTTTTTTTGTTAATGCAAGCATGGTTCCGAACTTCCGATCATAAAACTGCGCGTCGTTTTGGCGCCCATGACGTGGCGCTTTCGTGAGTCCGCTGGGGCATCTCTCACTCACCTAGGGGTGAGCAACTTGGACCGCCCAAATCAGGACCGGACCGACGAGTTTGGTCTGATTTTCGGGACTATCGGTCCGATTCCCGGTTCCCAAAAGCGGAACCGGTTTCTGGGCGGTCCGGTTCCTAGTTTCAAGGAGGAACCGGACCAACTATTTAATATATATTTTTATAATTTTTTCTTTAAAAAAATTAATAAAATGTAAACTAAACTCTAAGTGAACTTCATTATCATAAATTCATTGATAAAAATTAGTAAAATGTAAATTAAACCCTAAGTGAACTTCATTGACATAAATTCATTAAAAAAAATTAGTAAAATGTGAACCAAACCTTAAGTGTTTGACAAAAAAAAATATAAAACTCTAAGTAACCGGTTCCCGATCCTCAAACCAATCGGTCCGATCTGCGGTCCCCAAAATTGAAAACCGGTTCTCTCGATCTGATTTCCGGTTCCACCTTAAAATCGGACCGGACCGGGAACCGCTCACTCCTAACTCACCAACCCCCTCCCTTGCCTCCTCCTTTGACGGGTAAACGCCCCTGCGTTTCCACCATTCCAATTTTCATTTCTCCTTTTTTTCAATTTTTTTTTGGACGCACCGAAGCGGCCAAGCAGGATGCCTAAATAGAGCGTGCCCTCCACGTGTCGCGATCCCGCCGTCCCGTGTGGGGCCCCCCGGGGCCCCGCGATCCGACGGCCACGGGAGGATTCCAACTAACCCCATCGGCCTAACCTACCCCACGCTTCAATGATGGCCCGGGGTGAGGCGGAAGCCTTCCATATCGCTCTATTTAAACGTCCAGTCTGCAGGTGAGCAAGACTCGGGAAATTCACTCGCTTTGAATTTCCATTGAACAGACATAAACGCAAACACCTGTCGTCCTCCTCCTCCTCCTCCTTCGATTTCGATCCCTCTGCTGCTCGCCTCCCTCGGCCGCTTCAAGCATTCGGCATTTCACGGCGGCGATGGACATGGAGATATCTCGGGACGAGGCGGCGCGCAACGGCGGCGGCGGCGAGCTCGGGCTCTGCGCGGCCGACCCGCTCAACTGGGGCGCCGCCGCCGAGTCCCTCAAGGGGAGCCACCTCGACGAGGTGAAGCGCATGGTGGAGGAGTCCCGGAGGCCAGTGGTGTCCCTCGGTGGGCGGACGCTGACCATCGCGCAGGTCGCAGCGATCGCGGGGCGGCATGCGGGGGCGGCGGTCGAGCTGTCTGAGGCGGCACGGCTGGGGGTCAAGGCCAGCAGCGACTGGGTCGTGGAGAGCATGAGCAATGGGACGGACAGCTACGGTATCACCACCGGCTTCGGCGCCACCTCGCACAGGAGGACCAAGCAAGGTGGTGCTCTGCAGACGGAGCTCATAAGGTAACAAAAAATAATAAAACCAAAAATGTGTGCCGCCTTAATATTATTTCTTCAAGTAATCTCCAGATATTCGTGAATTTTTTCGAAAACACTTGTTAAGCAATATCCAATAACGAGATAATTACCAATTTATTTATTTTATTTATCTATTTAATTTATATGGTGATGTGAAACGTATGTACGTGGAGATAAATTAGCTGTACGTTTGTATGTGGGACGGGGGTAGGTAGAATTCTCCTAATGAGCTCATAATGTTTAATGCTGTCATGTTACATGGAAATTTTCTTTCTTAGATTCTGTAATTTATTTCGTGCCTCCCACTTTTAATTAGCAAGTATCCACCTACCGAAATGAAATTCCCGTAAAAAAAAAAAAGAAATCCTACCAAAATGAAACACCCGTGCAAAAGGTAAACTCGTGTTAATTCATGTTTTTTCGGCTATTTTTAAAATGGGAAATGAATGATATCTAGCAGCCAAACAATTTTGAATTATCCTCTGTTTAATTTGTTAGCATAAATAGCCCAGGAGAAGAAAATACTAATGTTTGGGGACTTTATCGAGTTTCTCATATCTTTTTATCAAATTATTTTCCACGAATAATTTAAAAGACACCAAAAATTAGCAAAATATATAAAACCTAACCTGCTAGTTGCGAGAGATTAGTCTACTCATTTCCTCGAGCTTTTTATTTTATTTTTTAACATTTGAAGAAATCGTTATTCACAAGCTCACATGAGGCCGGAGACAAAAGTACTAATTAGCATATTAATTTTTTTAATTAAACACACAAGCAACAGATTGTTTTAAAAATAAATAAATAAATGGGATTTGTCATTATTGTTTGCTCTGTTCAAACTCCTTGATAAATGAATGATCCACCTGCAGCTAATAAAATAAAACAACCGGTTCGTCCGTCCCCATCACCCCCATCTCCACATCCAAATTTTACAAGAATATTTTTTAAAAAATAATCAAGTAATCTCCTTATTTTAATTTAAAATCAATATTTGTCGTCTTTGGTATAAATTGTCCCCTCGTGGAGGACTGCCAAGTGCCGGCTCTAGCTTTTCCATATATATATTGTCGCAGCAGACGTAGACGTGCAAGAATCAACCCAAGGGCCACCAAAAATTAATTTCTAAGTTTTTTTTGAAATATTAGATAATCCAAAAATTAAATGGGAGATAAACACGTAATAATCAAGTTCGAAGACAACGAGCGCAAAAGACCTAACTTCTCGTCTTCAATTAATGGCCGCCTTTGGGCGTACGCCCTCGTGCAATCTTGATGGTGGCCACTCGCTTTCGGTCGTCCTCCAGAAAGTTGAAAGCAGTTGGCAGTCTCAATCAATCCCTTAGCGAAGTTTCCTTAATTCTCCAACTCATATCCTTAGTGTACTTCCCAAATTGTAGATTCCGTACGGAGTACTCGATCGGTCGGTTTTTTTTTTGCGGGGGGGGGGGGGGGGGTGGCGGGCAATTCCGGGCCCGAGGGCATCGATAGATCTAAGTTTCGACACGATGGTCTATTGCCATGAATGTTTTCTGGCCTATTTGCACCTAACTGGGGTTTGTGTATTTGTGGCTGCTCATGTTGCATTGTTCGCCTTTATGTTTGATTATGTCCGGATAGTTTCGGATAGCTCCCGGCCCTACAGAGTGACCTATCTATGATTAATGAGCTTGGCGAGGACTGTTTAATTCGAGATTCACGTTTCCTTGTTGTGAATGAGTTTGTGTGGCTGACGGAATTCCTGATTGGACCAGGTTCTTGAATGCTGGGGTATTCGGCAACGGGACCGAGTCGTGCCACACGTTGCCCCACTCGGCGACCCGGGCCGCGATGCTCGTGAGGATCAACACGCTCCTCCAGGGCTACTCGGGTATCCGGTTCGAGATCCTAGAGACCATGGCCAAGTTCCTCAACCACAACATCACCCCGTGCCTGCCTCTCAGGGGCACGGTCACGGCTTCGGGCGACCTGGTCCCGCTGTCCTACATCGCTGGGCTCTTGACGGGCAGGCCCAACTCGAAGGCAGTCGGGCCGGACGGCGAGTCCATGAACGCTGTCGAGGCCTTCCGTCTCGCAGGGATCAAGCACGGTTTCTTTGAGCTGCAGCCCAAAGAGGGCCTCGCGATTGTGAATGGCACTGCGGTCGGGTCTGGGCTCGCTTCCATTGTCCTGTTTGAGGCGAACATCCTATCCATCCTCTCGGAGGTTTTATCTGCCATTTTCGCCGAGGTCATGCAAGGGAAGCCCGAGTTCACTGACCACTTGACCCACAAGCTCAAGCACCATCCTGGACAAATTGAAGCTGCAGCGATAATGGAGCACATTTTGGATGGGAGCTCCTATGTGAAGGAGGCTCAGAAGCTCCATGAGATTGACCCTCTCCAGAAGCCGAAGCAGGACCGATACGCCCTCCGCACATCCCCGCAGTGGCTTGGACCCCAGATCGAAGTGATCAGGGCCGCCACCAAAATGATCGAGAGGGAGATCAACTCAGTCAACGATAACCCGCTGATCGATGTCTCGAGGAACAAGGCTCTCCATGGAGGGAACTTCCAGGGGACACCGATTGGTGTTTCCATGGACAACACCCGTCTCGCCATCGCCTCCATCGGCAAGCTCATGTTTGCACAGTTCTCCGAGCTCGTCAACGACTTCTACAACAATGGGCTGCCCTCTAACCTGTCCGGGGGACGGAACCCGAGCCTGGATTATGGCTTCAAAGGAGCTGAGATTGCCATGGCCTCGTACTGCTCAGAGCTGCAGTTCCTTGCCAACCCTGTGACCAACCATGTCGAGAGTGCGGAGCAGCACAACCAGGACGTGAACTCCTTGGGCTTGATCTCCTCCAGGAAGACTGCCGAGGCCGTGGACGTGTTGAAGCTCATGTCCTCCACTTTCCTGGTTGCCCTGTGCCAGGCCATTGACCTGAGGCACCTGGAAGAGAACCTCAAGAGTGTCGTCAAGAGCACAGTGAACCAAGTGGCCAAGAAAGTCCTCTACGTCGGGTCCAACGGTGAGCTCCACCCTTCGCGGTTCAGCGAGAAGGACCTGATCAAGGTCGTCGACCGGGAATACATATTCGCCTACATTGACGACCCCTGCAGCGCTGCATACCCCCTGATGCAGAAGCTGAGGCAAGTCCTCGTGGACCATGCGCTGGACGACGTTGACCGAGAGAAGAATCCCAGCACCTCCATCTTCCAAAAGATCGGGGCTTTCGAGGAAGAGCTCAAGACCCTTTTACCGAAAGAGGTCGAGAATGCGCGGGCTCAGTTTGAGAATGGGAACCCGGCAATCGCCAACAAGATCAGAAGATGCAGGTCCTACCCCTTGTACAAATTCGTGAGGGAAGAGCTCGGGACTGGTCTGCTCACGGGAGAGAAGGTGACCTCACCAGGTGAGGACTTCGATCTGGTGTTCTCTGCAATGTGCGAAGGCAAGCTGATCGATCCTTTGTTGGAGTGCTTGAAGGATTGGGATGGTGCTCCACTTCCCATCTGCTAGGAATTTTCAATCATTGAGACTGCTTCATATTTATTTGCCCTATTCTTGTTATGTACTTAGAAGAGAGTTTCATGGTCGAGTGTCCATGTTTCAGAAACTGGGTTAACTGTAATGTGTTATGTCTTTGTTCAGTTCCTTCTTTTTCACCCCTCGCAAAAGGTATATTTGTACTTGAACTTCAGTGTAACAACACTGTTGATATACGTGAACGAAAGATTATACAACATACATTTCGTTATATCCCTCATTTCTTTTCAAAGTATCTTAACATTTGCTCTGCATTGCCTACCGTATGATCCTCCCCAATTGATAGGCCAAAAGGAAAAAGTTCATCGTGAGCTAATTGTTACCAAGTGTATCTTACTATATCTTCCAACTTAACATTGCCAAATGTAAAAAATGGAATTGACTTATTCACATTTTATTTCTTGAATGGAGTTGCTCTCAATAAGTATTGTCCGGACGTGTCCTACTCGATAGAATGGGTCACGCATTACGAGTTGTTCATACAATATTATATGTATTGTGATCAATTTTGCCTACCACATCACCCATATAAAATGAGCGCATATCTGTTCGAACCTCTACATGTATAGATATTCGGCACATGGAATAGAGTGATCCAAAGTCCAAGATGCTCTCCCTATAAAAAAAGAAGTTAGAGGTTGCTTATCTTTGCTTAGGCCTAGAATAATGCCCAAACCAGCCTCTTGGGCATGACTTTGGAAGAGGTTGACCTACCGAGTATGAATTTCTATGTGGGTTGGCCCAAAAAGGCAAGAAATCTTTTGGGACGTATATTCCAACTCAGGGGTCAACATAGTTCAAAGATAAATATCAAAACTTTGGATTTTCCTAGATGCACTAGCCTAAGCCACGAGTAGGAAGTTTCTGTCCAAAATGGTAAAACTAGCTAGTAAAACAAAATTTCACATGGATCTATTCAGGACATGTCACGGTGCATTCCTAATATTCAAATCTCAAAATTATGGCCTAACAGCCGAAAGGAATCTCAAGAATTGAACAGGCGGGTTTCATCCTAAAGACACCGAGGTGAGCCCAGCCCAAGAGAAACCATTGACCGAGCTTTAAATAGTGAGTGTTTTCTTACGACGCGCGCGGTCCATCTCATTCAAGAAGAATGAAATGACACAGAATGGCTAAATTAAAGCTGAATAATCTCAAAAAGAGTCTTTATACTAGCTCTTCAAACTAAACTTATAATTCCTGGACGGTCACACCATGTACTAATTAATCCAAGATGCACACAAAAGGAGAATCGATCAAAGACGAAGCGAAGATCTATGAATGGGGAGCTTGCGGCCACGGGTTGCGCAGCAAAGGATGGTGAGGAAGAGGCTTTCATTGCACGGGATGCACAGCTTCGAGGACTGGGTGGTGAAGTCGAAAGCCTTGGCCGCTTGGTCGAGCAATAGCCGAAAGATAGGGTGCTTGAGCCGTGCAATGTTGATGACGTATCTCCTGCATTCCTCTCCCACAACGATTGCCAAGTGACCCTTTGGCATGTCTTTTGGTATGGAACATTCGTCTTCACAAATGCATACCCAGAGTTTGCCACTTCCACAGATTCTCAACTTGGAGAAGAATTTCTTGAGAAACTCGGCCTTCATGATCATCATGAGAGAGAGAGAGAGAGAGAGAAGATGTGATGAGGAGAGAGTGAGGTTTATATACAAGAGTACAGGATTGTATGGTATTTCAATGAATAATAATGAGACGTTTCCATAACCTTTTGGAAGTTTCAAATGATATGATAAAAAGAGTGTCAGAGGTGTATCTGCGCATGATGAACTACATATTAGTGCACTCGTTCTTTTTCTTTTGGTGGGTTACTTTTTCAAGCGTATTGGTTAACTGGCGACAGTTGTTTGTTTATGTACATGCCCCATCAAGTGAAAGTGTAGTAATCAGAAACAAAAGGGCAGTGAGACCATGGGAAAACTCATAAAGTACAAGTTGCACTGCGTTTGAGAGAGAGAGAGAGAGAGAGATTGGGAGATTCCCTCCAAGCTCTTGGTATAGTAGTACATGAAGTGACGAACACATCTGCATGTCCAAATGGCTTCTTAATGTCCAAAAGATTCCGAATTCTGACATGATGAGGCTTCATGCATTACATGTTATCTCAATCAACACTTGCACACGTTGATGTCAAGTCACAGGCGGTTCCGTGTGGATGATACGAAGCACGAGTCATAAAAAAACGGATCTTGAAGATAGAATGCATATTTTTCTGAAGATGGAGGTTGAATTTCTGTCAAAGCTGATGAAATCAGGTAATCATTTTTGAACTTCGATTTACTATAAGCGTGACAGCAAACCCATGCTACCTTCCGTGCCCTTTCCTGGGCTTCACCGTCATCAAACTGCGACTAATCGAGTTTATATCAAACTTAACCTTGTGCAGCTTGTGTTATCAACAGACTGATAAGGATATATATTAGGTGGGCCGCCATGTCATGTAATGGCGGATTTTCTGCTAGTTTAGCTGAACCTCGACTCGTTCACAGGTGTTCAGTCTGGCTTTCACTCTCTAGTAAGCTGTCAAAAGCACAAGCATAGTTACCTATGATCTTCCCACGCAGTTTGAGGTCCATCCACCCACTTGCAAACTTTCATTTAGGACTTCAATCTATATATATATATATATATACAGGATATTAGATGTGGAGAAATGGGTGTGTATCTGAAAACATGAATTCTCTGAGTCACCGACAGACTTCATCGTTTGGTACCTTTCCGTTCGTGGAGAGTTTCTTGCGTAGCACTAGTGTAGAGGAGCAAACAGTTTCAGTTTACTGGGGACAAGTTTTCTAGGGCAAATAGGAACAGAAAAGGAAGATCCTGGTCCAGACACATCACTCCAATGTAAGCAGCCATGAGATTTCTCCAAACATGGACCTTCCAATCATTCCTAGTCTTCAGACCAAAAAAAAAAAACAATCCTGATCCTCAGAACGGTCGGATTTCAATGTCTGTGTGTGTCTCTCTGTCTATCTCACATGATGCTTTCAATGTGTCTGGCTTTATCTCTTCAAACTGGGGTTTTCCTTGCTGGTGAGCTCAACCAAATCACGAAGCATGTAGCTCACTCTTCTGTAAAGATCGATTGACCGTTTTCGAAGTGAATCCTGGGTTTGTCCCTCCCTCTAAAGATCGACGGACACATGCGTCAATCGAATCGGGTGAGCGAACTTTGACGTGTTCTTGCCGTTTCGCTTTCTAACTTCTATTTACAACCTTGGTGGGCGACAGCGAGAGACCGTGAATTCTAATGTTGTCTCTCCGAACAGGCCTGTACGTGCTGACAAACAATGGTCCTATATTTCGGAATAATATGGCAAACGCGAGTGATAAAGAGATCGATTCTACCTTCTATGTTCGTGGGATGTCATGTTTTCCTCATGACGACAAATCACTCTATATATTTTTCTAGTTCATCTAAGTCTACTTAAAGCACAGATCTGGACAATATGAGATAATCAAATAGCACTATACATATAACTAGAACAATAGCAGCATTCAACTGTCCCCTGGCCAAGAATATGAATTTCTTTTTTCTGTGGGGGTAAATTATATTGACTGTTGTCAAAAGACCATTGTTGTTAAGAAAAGAATGTCACTTTGGTATTTTCCATTACTCAAATTTGATGGAGTTAACAGAAGCGCTTGGTTCCACAAAGTAGATAAGTTGTATGACTTATTTGTACTTTTTGAAAGGTTGGGACTTGATTACACTGAAACTTTAATGAAACCGAAAGAGGAAATTCTTTCTAATTTAACTCGATACGGTTTTATACCGACAAAACATTTGTGATAAATTCAGAGGCCGGTTGAACTTCCCAACAAAATACGTAAAAAAAAAGCCAAAGTGAAATGTTTGTGAAACTCCATAATGCCCTAATATGTCTCCATGATTTTCTCCAAGCCACAGAAATTTTTTTTTGGTAACAGCAATAACAAGCATTCCCCTCTTGGCAAGCATAGTTGTCTACACATTCAGTTAAGACTTAGGCCCCTTCTATATAAACCCCATGAGGGTTTCACCCACAGCATTCAAGGCCATCATTTGCAATCCAATTAAACAGAAGAGGGAGAAAAGACAATGGCGATGAGGAGCACAATTTTCGCTATCGCTGTGATCGCCGTGCTTCTTATGGCACGTGCCACGTCCGCGACACCTGAGTGCGTCCGGGAGTGCGTGCCGAAATGCACAAAGTCCGGCGGGAGCGAGAAGGCGTGCACCGGAGCATGTACCACGGCCTGCGATAAAGGGCAGCCGGACGGCTTCTTTGAATGGGGTTGGGGTTGGGGAGGGATAGATGGAAAGGTACCCGAGGTCCCTAAACAGCCTTAGATGATTCATGCTGTATTAAACTCCTTCACCTAATCGCAAAGTGAGCGTACATGTATTAGCCTCAAGTGAAGGTAGGGTGCGCTCGTTTCGTGATGAATTAAGGTGAAATGTACGCATACCATGAAAAAGGACAACGAAATTAATAAAATTATGTTGTCTTGGATTCTAGTAATGTCGAGTAACAATCCGTGTATCCTGATCCATCTCTCCTTGATTTTCTTACTTATGTTGGATTATGTTCGAGCAACAGCTTGCAATTACTTTGATACCCAAAGCCTTTTTTTTTGGGCTCAATTGGTAGAGCAAGATTTATATGAGTAAAAACCAGAACTTAATGCCTTAGATATAAAGAAGGGTCTACAAAATTTGATGTCTAGCCTGCTGCGACAAATGCTTACAATGTGCCTGAAAAGATCTAAATATCAACCACTTTAAATTGTGGTGTCGTACTGTAAATTTAACGTGCAACCTAGTTCTTTTGTTGTCCGCACGGTATAATTCCAGGAACGACCCTACGGGTCCACAGGTCCAAGGTTCGTAACATAGCGCGACATAATCAACCGATTGGCTTAACTTTGTACATTTGTTTGTTTATCGTGCAGACGGCGCTCTCGATGACATTCAAACTCGCTTAAACAACGACGAAAGGATCGACCAAGTGGGAATCGAAATGAGATAACGTTCAAAGCCCTTTGCTTCTTCTTCATGCGACCTGCAATGGCGAAATCCGCAGAAGCGTGCGGATTCGTATGTTTCGAGTGATGCAGAGCCGCTCGTGAACAGAGGACATGACAGATCCGAATTGGAATTTCGAAAGCACTAAACCGTCGGGTCAACAATGTCCAAATTTGGTGCAGTCGATAGATGTCAACGCCACAAATCATGGCCCCCCTAAAAGGCTACGCGAGGTTCAAAGTGTTCCCTCGTGCCTACGCACCACGAACCCATCCCTTTCGAACTTCTTTTTTCGTGCGCCGAATGATTCAAAACCCGTCGACGGCCGTCGGATTGAGAAACAGTGAATTCCGTTCGTTTATTTTAAGGTTTTCAAGTTTTTTGTGATTTGTGATACTTTGTATACTTAAAACGTTACGACCCATTACGTTACAAAGGAAATTTTCAAATTAGGATACCGAGTGAGTGCATTTTCTCAAAATGGAGTCCCAAGTGCAATGAGTCCCAATTTGATATCCAAAGTGTTCAATTAGTCTCAAATTGGTGCCTGATTGGCCGACCGGCGAGTTTTTACTATTCCGGTAGCCGAAAGAGTAATTTTTAAATTTTTTTCTACTTTTTTTATCTCTTCCCTAGAGCCAGCGGAGGCCGCCTTCGCCGACATCGGGGAGGGCCGCCCCGGCGAGGGTCGCCCTCGCCGGCGTCAGGTGAGGGCCACCCAGCCTTCCATGATGTCGGCGAGGGCAAGGGTCGCCCTCGCTGACGCTGGCAAGAGAGGAGGAGATTCACGTCAAGCTAAATTGGCGGCCTTGTCCTCTTCGAAGTAGATGACCCATCACCCCAACTTCTCCAAAACCATGGAGCTGAGGTGGGCAAGGAGACCCACCAACACCCGCAAGCCGCACAAGTTGTAGTTCCCACCGTCAACGGGCCCGTCGTCGGTCCCCATCTACATCTCCACGAGACCCGGCCATGTCGACCCCGGCGCCCTCCGAGACCTCTACGCCTCTTACGACCTCTCCTGCCACCAACTCCCCGACGTGGGTCCCGTTCGGTGAGCACGGGAGGACGATGCCGTCGGGCTGGGCAAGCTTCGCATCGCGCTTGCTCACAGCTCCGTCGTAGTGTCCGTCTTCTGCAGGGACGAGGACTTGTTGCTCGACGCGGAGCAAAGTGTGGCAGTGGGGATTGGAGGTTTGGTGGGTAAGATGTTGCCGAGAGTCGATCTGTGCTCGCTAGTCGGGGAAGGCAAGGGCGACTCTCGCCGACGTCAGGGAGGGTTGCCCTCGCCGGGGCAGCCCTCCCCGATGCCAGCGAAGGGAAGAGATAAAAAAATCATAAAAAATTAAAAATTAAAAAATTACTGTTCCGACTATCGAAACGGTAAAAACTCATCGGCTAGTGAGTATTTGGCCTGTTAGCGAATCCAGGCACCAATTTGAGACTAATTGGGTATTTTGGGTACCAAATTAGGACTCATTACACTTGGGACCCCATTTTGAGAAAATGCACTTGCTTGGGGCCCTAATTTGAAAATTTCCCACGTTTCAAGGATCCATCATTTTTTTAATAGAAAAAAAATAATATTTATTGTTCAAAAGGATGCATGAGAAGTAAATACACTTCTAGCTAAATCCAAAAAAATAAAAAGGATCGATAGAGTATTGACAGGGCTAAGCACACTCATTCCATAAAAAATGATTTGTCAAGCAAATCGCTAAATCTCCTATTATCATTAGAGATGAGCATACGTCGAAAAGTACTCCTTTAGTAATTCAGCTTTCTCTACATCATTATCGCATGAAGACAATCAAAATAGATAGAATATACAAAGACCTATCGTTTGAAAGAGCATATCTTCGTAGTTTAACCATACGCCACAACTTTTGCGATGAGCATTGAAATTAGAGACGGATGATCTAAATATTATTAAATTTCCGGATTTAAATCCGCCGTTTGATTTGATAGACCACAGAATTCCGACCATGCTCGAAAACCCAGCCAAAAAAAAAAAGGGAGATCAAATCGTAAGGACGATAAACAGTTAGCCCCCTCACCGTGCGCCCGATGCGCCCACCGGATCACGGTAACCCCGGCCCCACCGCACGCGGCTAACGTGCGCCCCCTTGGCACGTCACTCCAAACCTAGACACACACCTCTAATCTCTCTCTCTCTCTCTCTCTCGCTCTCGCTCTGGCTCCGGCGAAATTCAACCCGCCGATTCACGAAGCTTTGCAGGTTCTGCCCGCCGGGATGCTTCCGTAATCCGGGCGCCGCAGCCGTCCGCCATTCCCCATCACTTTCCCCGAGCTCCGTGTCGTTCGTGCGGGGAATCAGTTCACTGTGAGGCCGCTGACGCTCTTCGTGACCGGAACGAACACTCGGCTAGGGTTCTAGTGTCCGGTCGCCGCTGCTCGTTGTCGCTCAATTCGAGCGTCCCGCGCCGAGCATCCCGCCCCGTGCCCACCCGGTATGTTCTTGTAGGTCGCGGGGAGGGGGGCGGGGGAGTGGGGTGGAGGTGGAGGTGGTGGTGTCGTTCCTTTTTGTTCCCTCTTCTGTGGTCGATTCGCCGTCATGGGTAATGTGGAAATCCCCGATTGGCTCAAGGGCTTGCCTTTTGCGCCCACGTTTAGGCCGACGGACACCGAGTTCGCGGACCCTATTGCCTATATATCCAAAATCGAGAAGGAGGCGAGCGCTTTCGGGATATGCAAGATCGTCCCGCCCTTGCCCCGGCCCTCGAAGAAGTACGTGTTTGGCAACCTGAACAAGTCGTTGCTGCGGTGCCCCGAATCGGGATCGGGGTCGGGGTCGGGGTCGGGCGCGGGCTCGCAGGGCGCCCCGCGGAGACCGGGGTCCGAGGAGAACGGCTCCGACGGGGAGGCGAGGGCGGTGTTCACC